>JAGSMX010000011.1:10355000-10822500 GCA_029286785.1 Meandrusa payeni
TGTGGAGAGGTCCAACAGAAAAACGCAGCAGAGGAAGACCTCTGACGAGATGGGCGGATGATATAATAAGGACGGCTGGCACAAATTGGATAAAAATAGCCCTAGATAGAAGTTACTGGACTTCTATGGAGGAAACCTTCACCTGTGGAAGGGTTCTTGTTAAATAGTTGTATGTGCAAAAAACAAGAAATAAAAGGCTTTTTTATTTTTATTTTATTTATTATTTATTAATTTCCAAGTTAACAAAAACAAAACGGTTAGATTTTGTTTTAGTTTTAGTCGCGTGTGGCAGCCCTGAGCGCTGGCGGGAGATCATCAATCATCGCGGCAAGACAATCACAACCGGTGGCACATCTGCCACGCTGTTGCCGTCGCGCCTCCACCGCGTCGCCCGTCGCCCGTCGCTCGTCGCCGCCGAAACACAATATTATCTCTAAGCATACTTCTTACTACAACCATAATGTTACCAGCTTATTCTATGTCTTTTATATATTCTAAAAACATTATTGTTAAAAAGGCATAATAAACCTCATAATAGAAGCTTTTAAACATGATCGAAAACTGGCACCAATGAATTTGTTTGTTGTAATTATAAGTGCTGATTAAACACGCGCTCGGCGGTGAACGAAAACGTTGTGGGGAAACCTATATATATTAAAATAGCTTTGTGGCTAAACATACAACTTTACGACCTAATAAGACTACTGCCACTGATTGGCGCTTATAACCCCCGCCAGTTAGTACGAATAAGTTTCCGTTTTTCTGTTTTTTATGTTCCAAATATATCACTTGCTAAAAATGTAAGCCCAATAGCTAGCAAAAGCCACCCATCACGTACAGAGACGAGGCTTTATAAGCTTGGTGAAAAGAAGACAAATTTAAATGTTAGTAGATTGGTGGAGATAGTCATTTTTATTGATATTATTAATTTATGTTTATGCCTGTGTATTTATTCTTATTTCTTTACATCCCTGATTGTTTCCTTTATGCTAGAGACTGTCAATAAGGCATTAAGTCTGCCTCCGTGAAACTTTTTTTTTGTTGACGGGGGAGAAATCTCCAAGAAGATAAAATCCCACATAACCTTTTTTGTCCCTAAAACCTCCAGAACGCACTGCAGCCCCTCTGCACTGTCCTCTTCGGAGAGCACGTCCCGGGGGGGAGGTTAATCCCCCCCCCCCTCTATGCCGTCGCAGTGCAAGGCGACATGGGCCAGCTGAGGTCGCCTTCTTCCCGGGTCCACCTTGGCGGACCATAAAGGCCCTCACCCTTGTTACCCAGTGAACCCGAGGCCCTTTTAAGTCGCCTTCTACGACAGGCAGGGGATACCGTAGTCTTATTCTATGAGCCCAGAGCTTCGTCAACCGTAGTTTAAGATGTTACAATAAGTATTAATATCGATATGTCTGATGAAGGTGTGATATACTATTTCAAACAACTTATTCACAAAAAGCGTTCTCTTAACGAAATTTTCATGTCACTTCTAATCTAGACTGCTGAACCAATTTGCTGAAATAAATATCGTTAATAATAAAATATCATTGCATTTTCAAAGAAAGATGTTTGTATTTTTTCAAATGTGGAATGTAATTTTCTTCGTTATATTTCCTCATATGCTTGCTGTACTGAACCATAGACAAATTACAGATTTTTATTAAAACGCACGCAGAACCGGGCGCGAGAGAGAGACTTTAATCCCGCCACCATATTCACCTTGTTATTTTCTCGTAAAAAATCACTTTTCATATATCACTAGTGGAAAATTGTAATATCGCGGCGCCCCGACTCTTAATAAACATTTTTTTCTGCGTCGTATGAAAATGACATTCCGGCGTCACATGTGACATTGATGAAAAAATATAAAAGAAATGACGGGATCGACGAGAGACGAAAGGACTCGCTCCAGACAACTGTTTCCTGCTCTCCCTATTTATATGAGAAAAGAATACAGCCGCGACGCACAACACTGAAAATTGGCTTTTTTTCTAAAGAAACCTTTAACATCATCGAGCTTAGATACATAGACTTATAGTCAATGAAATGTAAAATGGAAATTCACCATCACCAGACACCATCAGAAGAAGTCCATCATGCTGGCACTAGCTATATAGGCGGTTGTTAGCTTGTGCAATATAATAGCTTTTCTATTTGATGATTCAATCGCCACAAGAATAGTGTTCGACGTTATATGTAAGTTTACAAGAAATCTTACGTAACTAAGGACTAATTATATATGCATTTATAACAAGTCCTTAGTTACGTTTATTTACTTAGTTAATTACGTTTACTTGTACATACATTTGGACACATATACATGTACATGTTTTCAATTGTAAACAAATATAGCAACACCATTTTGATTTTAACTAATTTCATTTTAATATATCACTCAATTCAACCCATTTAATAAAAACGCAATACGCGTGGCAGAGATCTGTCTGACAGGGCAACCTAGGGCATATACCTGACTCTCACAAAGGAATCTTAAATATTGTGTAATATAATGTAATTTTCAATTGTAACCTTTGTAGAAGTAAAATAAAAAAATAATTTAAAAATAAAATAAACTAAAAGAACATCTCATGAATAGACTATTGCCCTGCGTAACATTACCTCGTTTCAAACCCAGTGCAGTAGCTTGTTTTAGAATGGTGAAAGATAATCTTTAATTTGCAAGAAAACCATGTTTATTTTACGAGAATTCCTTCGAAATTAATGATCTATTATAAATTATAACTGATATTATATCAATTCATCGACAGCTATTGGTTTGGGGTGGGGTTTGTGAAACATGAGGTCTAAGTTCAAAGTGCTTCTACCTTGTTTTAATGGTAAAAAGTAATGTTAATAAATATTTTGATAACTCCATATTAATTTAAAAAAATGAACAGTATAAGGTCCACTACAGCGGCTTCTAATGTCGCACGAATGAGTCCAGACGATTAAGAATTATCACCACCTTGCATAGTTCTGCCGTGAAGTGGAATTATCTATACATATCAAAGAGAATGTGTGTGGGTTGTTCCTTATAGGCTCCGAAACGGCTGGACCGATTTCAATGGAAATTTCAGTGAATCTTTAGATTGACCTGGCGAGTTATCCTGTAAGTTAGCAAAGTGTAAAGTAACTTTGGTAACGATCGGAGCACTCATCTTTTTGAACTGTCAAACAAGCCATACGTCGTATCTTTATTTCTGACATTAACTTGAGCCCGATATGTTTTTGTATAAATGATAAGAATGATATTGTATTTACTGATATGTTCATGGGTGTAGGTAATGATCTTCACCCGCTCAAGAAGAGAATAGAAGAGAATGAATACGGAGAGAAATAAATAAATTTATATATTGTGAGAGTTAAATAAAATATTAAATGTAAGTTTATAGTTTATGTAACGCAAAATCTAGCCCGGAAGAAACGGGCTGGGTACGCTATTATACTATAAAAAATATTAACCGAGAACTTCCTTTCTTTTCAGCATTAATTAAACAAACTAACACTGGCATTATTGGAGCGTTCTTCTGTTTCAGTATGTCGAGTTTAAGAATATATCATTTGTAAGTTCAGTTCAATTTCAGTACATTTGATCTCGTAATAAAGATCCTTGTTCGTATCTGAGTGCGGTGCCGCGATTGCCAATGACAAATGAGTGTCATTATTTGACAGACGCGTACGGGGTGGCGCGGGGGCGGGCGGCGTGTCAACATGCTGTTGTCTTTTGTTTTATTAAATCCACCCCAAGCGTGGGCTCTATATAGTATAATACTCGGACTGATCTGTTGTGTGAATTATTTTAGATTCACCTATCTCTCAAGGGGACAGCAGCTTTGGTTACTTAGAGCACTAGTGCGTTCCGCTAGAGACCACAAAGCACCTACGTGACAGATTGTAGTGGAAATCTCATACAACCGCCGCCTTCACACAACCCAATGAACATTTTTAACAAACAATACATAAAACAGTGAAAAGTTGTGAAGTTAATGCCATCGCAGTCATAGGCGTAGACAGCAAGCAATTAATTGCCGAGTGACAATGTTAAGATAAAAATAAAAAGAACACAAAAGTAAAAATAAAACTAAATTTGAAATTAAAAATTAACTAATAAAAAAACTATTTGAAGATTAGTTATTGTTTATACATACTTATACTAGGAAAAAAGAAAAGAGTTTACTTATAATTGTGGAAAAGATTTCGCTCTAAAAAATTTGTGACGTTTTAAAAGCGGGCTAGAAACGCCAATCAGTCTTAAATCAATATAAAATCAGCAACAAAATTTAATATTTCTAAAGTATAATTATTATTCATATATTTTTATTAGTGTTGTAATAAACGAGTATTATAATTAAAATATTATAATTTTAAAATCGATTAACATTATTCAGAGTAAAATCAAATATATCGTGTGATTCACAGCTAACCAATAAGATGATCTAAAATTTTAATTACGATAATTATAATTAATTACTCGGAAAAGTTTGGTGCTATAATTATATCCATTAGTATCCAAATTAAATAGGAATGTAATTACATAAGTGCAAGTGCTGTACGTGACGCGATGTTACGACTTAATATTAGATTAATTGCGTAATCTACATAACTTAATAGACTCATTATCTTATAATGATAATTGTTTGCGAGGAAATGTAATAACTATACGATTTGCATAAGTGCAATGGTAGTTTTTATTGCTTAGTTGCGGTTTTGTAGAAGAGACAAATTAGTCTATGAATTACCTTATGTTAGGCTTTATTGCTACCTGACAGGAATTGTAGTGAGTTATCAATGGAACGAATTATCGAACAGAAGGAAAAAACGAGAACAAAGAACAAAGAATAAAATAAAGTACACAAGGCGAACTAAGACTTGGAAGAAACAAAAAAGACCAAAACTTCAATGGTAGGCTGCGAGGATGTGTCATGATGTAGGATTCTCCCGGCATTAATGTGGTGGAGGAGGAGAGGTTTCAGCCCGCAGGAGTCACACACTCCTGGAATCCACGGTCTGTTCAGTGTCCATAAAGGATATTTCCACCAAAAAAAGGGTTAACAAACTTTTTAAGAAGTTGTTAACGTTTGTAATAATTGTTTATAGTGTGTCTTCAGTTTTCGCAACAAATTTATCAGATACAGCGCTAGCGTAGTGCACGAGCCCTTTAAGTGGGAAGAGTCTGACTTCATTACAATTTACAAAATTTCAAAGTTTTCAAAGAGCAACAATTTTTTTCCTGTCCTTAATAAATAGTACTTACATAAATAAAATTGGTACTAAACAGCCCCCGCTTCATATCCAAAGATGGTTTGCAGCTTGCTGGATTCAGGTTGCTGACACCTGGCCTAGTGGCTTGACTTACAATACTAGGCCAGGAATTTGGATCTTGATTGACTTTTTGATGAGTTTTTGTAAAAATAGTTGAATAATTTTTATTTAATTTTTAAAATATAATTTGCCATTAACCACTTTCTTCTTTCCTTTTTTTTTCTTAAGGTAATGTTATAATATGTTAATTTCTTTAAATTTTCTGCTATATAAATGTTATTAATATTATTAAGTTATAGCATTTTCATTAGTTCGACTGTAATGATGTTATAATTTTGTCTAATAAATAAATATTTATTACAAAATTAAAGTGTATATTTAACAATTTATTCATTATTTGCAAACAATACAACAACAAATAGGCTGGCTTAATGCCAAAAGTTATCCGATACAAATTTATATTGGATATATAAGTATGTATCGGATAACTTTATACGGTTATTCCAGTTAAATCATAAATTAACATGAATAAATTCATTATTAGACGGAATCATCGGCTGTCGAAGCCACCGGCACCACAATGCGGAGTCCCGGCGAAAGGAAACGCGGCCCCGCGGCGAAATCTCGCGCACCATAAATCATAGCGCGGCGGAAACGACCCCGCGACTCCGCGCAGCTCAAGGGGTTCATTTTAATGTTGTAATCTATTTTTTTTTGTATCACGCAGTATTTGTATTAACTGCCAGTAACTGTAATGCATTGGCTAGTATTATGCAGTAGAACAAATATATTACAGATAAAAACAAAAACCGACATCAAATGCACTTCGCATTTACTTTCGGAGTATCGTCGTTGTATTTATAAGTTCTGGCGGCAATTTTTAATAATTTATAACACGATGATTTTCACATGAAATATACTGGAAAGACACTTTTGCGGTAGCAATTATCACACAAATAGAAAATACCACTACTATTATAGCTCCAAAGTCTTGGGTTTCTGGCCCTGACCATCGATTCGAGAAAAAAAGGATAAATGTATTAGGTTACTTCTGTATCAATGATTATAAAATACATTTTATTAGTACAAGGAATTTAACTCTCAGCTATTGGATCAAGTCGGAGACGCAGCTAGTTTTAGTTCACAATTTAATGGTGTTTTTATAATTATGAATACTTACCAATTCTATTCTCAATTAAAAAACATTACATAACTATTGAAGAAATTTTAAATCTGTAAAACACAGAAGGAATCTGTGAAAATAAGTTTTTTTTTAATGAGTAACATTTTCGTAAATTAATTTTTTTAACTTTAATTATTTGTTTTATAATAATATATATTAAGTACAGCGGTACATAATAAAGTTATTGCTTTAACTTCATGGCACAATTTTATCTCAAATATATAACATAGAGTACGAAATATTTTTTTTATAATTTTTATCTTCTTTAAATATTTACTTCTTAATTGAATTTTTAATAATTTATTTATAAAGCACATTTAAGATAATGATTTAAAAATAAATTTAAATTATTCAAAATCTTAAAAATATCCGTGACATCTAACGACTAGAACTAATGTAGACTTGCCTACTATCTGTATTGGTTTCGCTATTATAAATTAAATATTATTACAAAATATTAAATTATAAAGTATATTTACGCTCTCAAGTTCTTTTTAACTTTAGCGGGATAGACAGTGGCGTCTTTCGGGCCTAAGTGATAGGGCACAAATTTATATGAAGTGAATTTGTGTATTTACGAAAAGCGGAAAACAGCAATTTATTTGGACAAGCCGACTGGCATTTAAACCCAGGACCAACAGAACCATTAGGCTAATAATATAATCCAAGACATAAATTATGTGAAAAGTCATTTGACACAGTTTGTCCAACACGGTTGATGAAGCATTAAACGCTGTAAGCTTACATAAACTACGAAAATTATAGTCTCTGGTTGGAAATTTGCTAATCGGCCAATTATCTTTAAAAAAAGCAATTTTTAGATAGATTGGTTAAAAAAAAGAGTTGTACACATATATGATTATATGTGTACAACATATACACAAAATTTGGTATGTAGACGATTGTTCAAGAGAGAAAAATAATGCGCGCGCGCACGGCTTTTTCATGCTCCTACAGTAATATTCAAAACGACTCACTTTCTATCAACACTAACTTATATCTCCCTCTCGACTTTCGTTCACTTCGCCCGATCACACTTTTCGTAACGCATTCACCAGCTTACTCACCGAGTCGGACGTGCGTAATGAAGTTTTACTTCAGAAAACAAACAAACCCGTGTTAACATCTCTATGAAGTTCTCGTATCGATGATTAGTATCCTTGTAAAACGTCGGGCGAGGAGAGCTCGTGATAAATAGTCGAACGCTGGCGATAGGCCAACCTCGCGGAATAATCAAATTTTGTACTCCACGGTGGCTCCAAGTTTCATACAGCCACTGCCGTGTCTTTTATGGATTTTATTCCCCCCTAACAAGATGCTCGAGGGTTTCCTCGCGGTTGCTTGAATTAAATTGTCGTTGATAAAGTCCTCCGCTCGGCTTTGTTATTTCCTGTTTGAGCTTCAAAGATAACAAATGTGAAAAGGGTATTTTATCACGTTTCGTATTATCTTTTCGATTTCACTATTTATATAAACTTAATTACAATTGCTTAGTCTACAGCAATGAAGTATGTGCTAGATTTGTTTAAAGTTCTCGTTATAAAACACTTTTATTGGTGCGTCGATGAAAGTTTATTTAAACAATTTACTGCGCCAATGTTCGGCTAACAATCTTTATAAATACAGCAAGCCCATTGCCTATTCATGACCGGGCAGAATTTAGCCCCTTCCCGCCGTCTCGCCCCCGTATCAAACAAGCCCCTTCATGTCAAATACTCCGCGCCCCGCGTCTGTCAAACTCTTCGCCAGCGTTTGACAGGGATCCTCCCTAGCTCGCGGGGAGGTGGAGTGCCACCTTGAGTGTTATTTGCTATTTAATTATGTTCTTTATGAATTAGCTGGTAAGGTTGTATTTGGATTATGTTAGTTGCGTACACCCCCGCGGGCCACGCGGCTGTCACGAGTCTAGGTGCAGGCGCCATGTCGAATGATGGATGACGTCAGGGAAGGTCGGCAGCATCACGCGTCATTCATGTGAATACAGGCGTAAGGGATACGTTTTTCGCGCGACGATATAATATCGGTGATATGCAAATTTGCTGTCGGGCTCGCGTCGATCTGACGCGCGTATAGACAATGCCCGATAGGCAGCTGTATTTTAGAAGCCGGATTATTTCGTTTACTTTAGCAATGACCGATTTCAATCGATAATTGAATAATGCTTTGTCTCGAAATATTTTTAGATTATCAATTGCGAAGACGATTAAACATTGTTAACTTGGTACGTTTAACGATTTGCCCGCTTTTTGCGCGCGGAGTACACAAGTTACTGCGCATTTAAGATACAGCGTAGACCAGAACAAAAATAAATACGAAAAGACGTCAGATACCTTAATTTCTCAGGAACTTTGAACACTATAATGTGTTTGTAATATCAAAACATTTATAAATAATATCTAATATTTAGTTTTACTCAAACAAATGATCGTGATGACTTTACTTAAGATCATTGACATGAGAATGGTAGTCTTTGTTATTTTAAATCATAGTAAGAGTGTTTCAATTAACTATTGCGGTCATTAATCTCAAAATTAAATTTGCGTCTCATATTAACAGTTGTAAGGGGCCCCAGCGACATAGACGTTTCGCGAAACGTTTGTACAGTGGCTTAACTTAGCGTTCCCCACTCGAGGCGGCTTGCTCCTCTAATGTAAACTTTATGAAAATTAAATATTTCACTCGAAGCGGCTCCGAGATGTTCCACCGAGTGGGGATTACAACAAATTTGCATTATTTAATGGATACCGCGCGTGAGGATTTGTCACGAACTTCACTTGTTCAGTTCGCCGTTCTGTTCTCTTGATTTTGATTGATCGTTTGCTTTACATCGAACGGTTACTTCGAATAACTCGCGAAACTTCGTCCGCTCGTATTTAAAATAACTCGCCTTAAACCTAGCATTAAACGTTTCTCTCCAAACTTTAAAATTTTCCAGTCGAATGTTGCTACTTCGAAAGCACACACTGTTTTGGCGTAGTTTATTTTTCCCTTCTTTATTTTTCTATGAATAAAACAACAGATTTCTACTTCAGTTGGATAACTCCGCCCGCCCACCTTCGATTTATTCGGAGGATAAAAGAAAGTTCCTGTAAAATGTAACTAAAGTTTTCTTTAATATTTTTGTCTGCTATGTCTTGAGCTTACGACGTGTGTTACTCGTGTTAATTTATGTTTTTATTTTGCTCCCGGCGTTTGAGTATTCTTTATTTTTATTTATTACGTCTGTGTGGAGGTACAACATAATTACACATTGAGCTTGCATCTTGATAATGATCATTGAATTTCTTTCTATAAACCCGTCCTTTTGTGTTTCCTCTAAGCTTACTGAATTAGGATTTCATAAAGGATCAAAAACACTAGTGGAATTGAAGAAAGACGGTCCTTCAATCATCTTCATCATCGTCAACCTTCATTAATCCACAGGTGGATAGGCCATCTTCATTGGCTTTCACCATATACAACTCTCTGCTATCCACATACAGCCACTTTCTGCCATTATTATGAGATGCCGTCGTTAAGCTTTTGGACCAGCATTACGCTTAGAGATGCTGCTATGTCAGAGAGCATAGAGAGAGGCTGAAAAATTACGTCTTTACGCATTAAAGTAAGTGAAGTTATAATACTGTAAGGTTTGATCTCTTAATTTCGTAGTTGTTGTCTATCATTGGATTTTTATTATTTCTTTTCGACAGATTTATCGCAAGATCCAAACATGTGACAACGTCCAATCATGTCTTTTTTTAATTGTAATGATTGTTTTTTATTTAAGTAGGCTTACATTGAATACTCACCTCGTTAATCTTCTTAACGTTTAACCATTTCTTATATTATAAAATTCCTCCACGGTTCCCTGTGTAACAACTCGTTGGAAGATCGACGAGCGTATTAGCAAGTTGTCATGGCGTGTAAATTATTTCGCCGGAGGGATTGCCGTTCCAGACTTGAGTGCGGAAAGTGATTTTTGAGAACCAAAAACTACTAAGTAACTAACTAATAAACTACTGGTATGAAATGTTGTGATGTGTATGTTAGAAATGCAGACACTGTGATACCGTTGTTTTTGGGCCGGAATTTAAATGAAACTGGTGACAACTTACATAACCATGTGGCTCAGTATTTTTATTTTTTGATTTTTATACCACTGCCACTGACACTTTCCAGTGAGCAAGTTCATCTGATTTTTTTTTGGACGAACCACAAAGTTGGCCAGATACGCAGGCCTTTACTGCTTCACCGGATCGAGAGGTGGCATAGCTCTTAGGTCGCTTAACCCGAACCTCTCGTTTATCTGATGTTAATTGATAATATCAGGCCGCCTGGTTTTTAAACTCTCAATCATAAGGTTGTAAAATCTAATGCTTAGGGCTCTGACTTGGAGTGATCGCATAAGGGATTTTGAGTTCTGTCTCAATAAATGAAGGTGTGATTTACGTCTTGTATACACGGTAAATATTGGTCAGAGATGCAATATCCCTTGACAAAGCCAGTGGATCAAACACACTGGAAATGTCTTAGTCCTGAATGATTCAATCCTCTCTTGTATCATCGCAAAAGAATTCTGTGTATATCATATCCGATTTATGTTTTTTTATTTAAATTTCGCAAAAATCGATACAAAACGACGACGATTTCACAGTCTAATCGAACTTTTGAAGTTCAACTTTAGCAATGTACCAATGAGTTGTTTGGTTTTGATTTTCTCAAATAGAACAAAAATAGTGTCCAATGTATAGCGATGGGCTTCACTCCCTCTCCGATAAGATACCTCATTAACTCCAAAGTTGATAACGATTGTTATCTCTGTCCTTATGAGAGGGAGGGCTTATTTTTTTACATTTGCCAGAAACATGACAAAATACATATATAAGGATTGTACTTTAATCCTATGGTCATGTACCGAGCGGTCGCAAGATCCACGACCTTGGTGTCAAAATGCTACCGATTTTGATGGCGGCCATTTTAATACTATACGCGAAATTTATTACCACGTACAGAATAACGGCTCAGACAGCCTCCAACAGCGGTATTTCCAGACCAATACGACTTAGGGATCTTCAAAAAACGAGCCTGCTCTTTTAAAGACCAGTAATATCTTTATTTCCCGTAGCGTTGTAGATGTTATAGGCAGCATTAATCAATTAACATCGAATTATTTAACATCAAGAGAACCAAGCGCTCGTTAGCTCCTTCTGTGAAAAAGTTTACATGCAGAGAGGGAGTTTTAGAGGCACTTACAGCGAAAGGAATGAGGTGCGTAGCGGTATTCAGGATCGGTCAAGTAATGTCACTGTGAAACCCGGATTTTGTTTTAAAGAACACCAGAATTTTTTTTCACTAACTATTAAATCTTGTTAACCATTCCAACTAAGCTTAAGCTAGAAGATGGTTCACGCCAATAGTCGAATATTAGACTCAAACCTTACGTTTCTCACACCCTAAGCCATTAGGCTAAAGTAACTAGCTTACTCTTCAGTTTCCTATCTTCTAGCTTTTTCTTCGTTTCACAATTCCACGAATGAAAATGTATTCGAACAACCCTTACACGATTCTTATACTTTAAATGTAATGTAATAATAACTTTATTACTTACGGAACCAGTAACAGCCAACGTTCATCAGAGAAGGCCGCAAGCGCGGTTACTCCGAATCGAACGGTCTATTATGTTCAAGGCGGTATTATCCTTGAATCATCTGTTTAGCAACGCTCTCGCAATGGTCCGCCGTCACGCTGCGGCTTGCACAGTCAGGCCTCATTTGTAATTCTAATGCCCTCGCTGCTGCTGAGGAAAAATAACCACCGCCATATTCCTATAAAATATTTTAATTTTAATCTTTCGTATTTCTTGCTGTCATGGTTCGAAAGTATGCTTCAATACCCTTAAGATTTAGAGAGCAATCATCGAAATATACACCCTACTGTATAGATATACTAATCAAAAACAGTTTTATTACCGACATAATAATATGATTTATTTTTAATCAGGATCGATTTTTTTTCCGTCCCATTATTAAAGGTTTTTATGACGAACTACACAGATTGGCCAGAGAAGCTGGCCTTGACTGCTTCACCGGATTGAGAGGTGGCATAGCTCTTAGGTCGCTTAGCCTAAACCTCTATTATTAGTAACTCGACACAAGGGTCCCCCCGGTGTGGTCAAAGGTGTCATTAGTACTATCGTCTGTCTTTCGGAAGTGGTCTTCTAATACCTTGTATATAGATAAAATAATGCTGTTGATAGTTTGATGCTAGTATTTAGATAAAATAAGTTAATGAAGTTATAAAGGCAAGGGCAGACAATACACGGCGCGCGTATCCGCCACACAATCGGCAATCTATCAAGCTCTAGACTGCCGTGACACTCGCTGGATAGAGACGATGCAATTTAAATTTAAATCCTTGACGATATCCGAGCCGTGTTTTATTGTGAGCCAGTCCACTATTCGACGATACGGAATTACGAGTATTCATATATGAAATAGACTTTTAAAAAGATGTCTCAAAAATCAGTGGAAGAATTTCAAACTGTTTAAGTGCCACCGTGCAGTCTTCCAGATTACACAAAAGTCCCAGATAACCAGAGCGATTAGAAGACGATCTTTTTTTGACGTGGGAGAAAACTTCAACAAGACACGAAGGCAGACAGTCTTCTGGGGCGAAGGCAGGGTTATGTGAGGCTCTTAATAAAACCCCCCATGGGCCTTTTCGGTGCATGCGAGAACGCACCGGAGCTCCTATGCACTGTGCTGTTGAGCACGTCCCGGGAGTTTAGTCCCTCCTCCAGCACCCTCGCAGTGCTACGGTGACGCGGGACCACCAATGTCGCCTTCTTCCCGAGTCCATTGCAGCGAACGACATAGCAGCCGCTACTGCTGCTGGCGGGGAGAGGTCATGCCTGATCCTCTCGAGGAGATATGATCTTAAATCAATCTACTAACATATTTAAAAAATACAAGTATATTTTAAGAGTAAAAACGAAAACAGACTTCAAATATAATAAAACGTTAAACACGCGGCCGCTGTCTTCTATTGCCGATGTATCATAACCATATAACCAAGTTCAGCGCCTATAGCCTCTATCTTCTTCGATATTTGTGCTCGTCGTCGTATACAGTCTAGGATATTCCTAGTCTCAGAATGCCTCCGAATTCTGCTAATATTTGATATATTGGCTGGATCAATAATTATTCTACTGTACGATTTTTAGTACCCTGGTATACCAAGTTGAGTAAAAAAAAAAATTAAAAATAAATTCTGCCGATTGTTTCTTACAATCATCTTATGGGGTTTATACAGAATACCAGCGCTGATTTACCCTCCGTGGGTAGTCAGTCTTATGCTGAGCAGTGAACCCTGTCGGTTCGGCTTTTTTTAAAGACACAGTTGGTCACAGAGGCTGGCCTTTACTACTTCCTTCACCGGATTGAGAGGTGGCATAGCTCATAGGTCGCTTAGCCTGAACCTCTATTGGTTAGTAACTCTTCACAACGGTCCCGTCGGTAAGGGTAACCTCGGCTTGGACGGTTAGGCGTTTCAACGCATAGCCTTAGACCTTCTCCTAAATTATCTATTTCTATATTATCTCATTTTTAACCGCGTGCTTAATTTATATGTGTTGTATCTGTCTAACCGATTAAATAGCTTATTATTATTATTATGTCACCATCAAATTAACTGATCGGATGAAGGTTAATGGCTAATTGATAACAATAATAATCACAGTAAATCATAATAATATAATTTATAATTAATAATCAACCGGTTCTGTATACTAAGAAACATATTATTTAGATGCTATTAAATTCTAATCTGATTCGACAGGCTGTTGGTCAGATAGAAATTATTGCATACATCTCAATTAGATGTCGACTGACGGATTTCTTGGACGGAAACTTCTTAATCAATTTCAACTAGATGTATTTCAAATTAGAGATACGCATGGTGCACAGCATCGTGCATGTGTGTGTATGTTTGCGACTACTATTCAACAACAGGTGACGACGTGTTACGGATTGTTCACTGTCAATTGAGAATATTGTGTAGTAATTCTATGAGAACTACTGAGCATATTGAAAAATCTAAAATAGCTTTTTAACACGCTCCCTAATGTTTATTGTAATTGTTGTATATGTAAAATGTATTAAAAAAATAAATGAAATGACTGCAGTTGTGTGTCATTATTTTCATCCTATTTTTTTACATACATAAAATCGTAATACCTATGGGACGAATGAACGAGGAAACAGAAGAGATGGCACTGACAGGCTAGACGAGTCGGCAACCACACCAATACCCACATTGTAATCGGAGGGAAAGACAGACAAAGGACTGTTTACATGTATCAATGACCGCTTCATAGGTAACATCCCAAACGTAATTCTATCATAGCATTCGATATCGAGTTCTTCCAGCATGTAAATATTATCTTTAATCGCGGCGGCTGCGCGGAGGCGAGGTGCGCGCCGTTTTTGTGTCCAAATGGCGAAATAATGACGACCATACACGGCCGCCACAACGCTCGGGGATTTACCTCCCTGCATGCTAATACTCGCCATGAATATTTATGAAACTCTTTCTGAACAAAAAACAATTACCGCTGGGATATTTCATTGTGGATACGTACATGATATTATTTGTCTGCGGTAAGGACAAGCATTTAGGGGTATTTATTTTGATGTACGGTTTTATTCCTTTCTATCGGGTAAAGTTGGATTATATTAGTTCAGCCCTGTAGTTCTGTTCTGTTCATCGTAGAAAGCGATTAAAAGGGGCCTCGGGTTCACTGGGCGACAAGGGTGGGGGCCTTTGTCGTCCGCTAAAGTGGACCCGGGAAGAAGGCGACATCGGCTGGCCCGTGTCGCCTTGCGCTGCGAGGGCACAGGGGGGGAGGGAGTAACCTCCCCCCCGGGACGTGCTCTCCTTGAGTACAGTGCAGAGGGGCTCCGGTGCGTTCCACTGAAGATCCCGGAGCCCCTCGTCATGCACCGAGGAAAGTGCCACCGGGGAGGTTTTAGTGGGTAAGAACCCCACATAACCCCGCCCTCCCCCCCAGAAGGCGGGGTATCTTTCTGAAGATTTTGATGGGGCTGACATGCCCAAAAGGGCAAAAGTCCCCAAAAAATAAAGAAAGAAAAATAAATATGATATTTTAAAAGCGATTGCTAACAGTTTATATGTAATAACGTATAATGTATTACATATTAAACCAGGTTTAAACATTTTTTATTTAATTGATTTAATAAATAAATTTAAAAATATATTCAAACACCTGAAAATAATAAGATTTTTAGAGATAATACAAAGTATATATAGTGAAAGTTTACAGGCTTAAAATCTTAAAATGCTCGACTCGACCTGAATTAATAAAGAAAACCCACGCCTACTAAGAGAGGGCAAAAGAAATTATAATCCTTTCTTTTAAAATGCAATGAGGTGGTTGTTAAAAACGTTTGCGGGGAAATCTAAAATGCGTCTTCCCCAGCAATTAGTGATCCGGGAGAAATTAAAACAATGAAGATAGGGTATGGAGGGCGAGCACGCGACCGACTGGGGCGGGCAGAGAAGAATGGAATACTTTTTTTATATATTGTTCATTCATGTGCAGAAACAAGTATTGGATTCAAGGAAAAATCTAACGGTTTTAAAACGAAAACTAATTATTTCTGAGGCCGCACCCTATGATTACATCGTGTCTCAAGAAATTAGAAAGAAGACAATGCATAGAGATGATGGATAAAAAAATCTACTTGAAAGAATTTGCATAAAGCAAATTTACCTTTGAGCCGTGGTAGTGGTCGTCTCAAGTTGAGTTCGATCCCCGGATACCAATAAATTTGTTGTTGCAATTTTATGTGCTGATTTACCACGCGCTCGGCGGTGAAGGAAAACGAGGAAATGTACATGTATTGATGAATTGTATGATTTTTTTAAGACATGTGAAGTCTGCCAAACCACACCAGGGCCGCATGACGGACTACGCACTTATATCCTCACAGGTCTGTGTCCCACTGTTGGACACTGGCCGTTTCTGCAAAGAATTTATAAGGATATTTTAACAAATTTAATGACGGCACCGCGGATCGAATGCATGGAGACTGAGCTACCATGGCTCTGCATAAATGAGTAACTATTTCAAATTTCAAGCATGGCAATGAGGTGCATAGTTTTGGAGATCTCTTGATAAGTGCTTCGCTTATATAGTTGTAGATATCATGAATATGCATAGATAGTAAAAACGAATGTTTATATAGTTATTAAATTATTATATAAAGTTATTATAATTTTGCTAATGTTTCGTAGATAATCTCACTACAAAATAGTTATTAATATAATAATACATAATAGTGTAATATGTTCGTGCAATTTATGTTATTATTTAAAATGACATTATTTGTGGCCAGTGGTCGATACATGTTCGCTTATAATTTACTAACAAATTCTTCCCTTTCGCTCGTATTGAAATTGTCTGTTATGAGAACGGGACAGTAGGTTTAAATGATAAATTAAGCGGCTACAGCGATGTATTATTTTATTTAAAATAACATTACAAAGGTTATCCAGCGCTTGTTATCCGATTGTCATCGGCGATATCTATCGCAAAAGCACGCTATCATTGTGAGATAATAAAGGTGAATGACAAAGTATTATTCGCGGTTATTCATACAACTCGGGCACGATTCGAGCAATCTCAGTGGGAGTCCGAATTTTCGGGAAAGGGATCTTACACAATTGGATTTTTGGTTAGGAAACCGGAATAATACAATCGGGTATCGTCCTGAAATCTGCGATTTGAATCGCTTAAAGCGTTATTGTGAATTGGGACCGGAATGGGAGGTGTTATTTTTCTCACTTTTGGCCGAGTCACCTCGACGGAGCGTTGGGGAAATCTTAACCCCCGTTTTCTAGTAGGACATTGTAAATAATGAACGGTTATTTGGGACGTCATGTTTTTTTAAATAGATGAGACACGTGAACAGAATGCTTAATAATAAATGATAACTGTCTATGAACATACACTAGAAGAATGGGTGGATTAACAACCTTTTCAACCGACTTCAAACAAGGAGGAAGTTCTCAATTCTTCTGCGTTCTTTTTCTTTATTTATGTTTATTACCTCATAACCATTGGGCTATTCTATTGGGTGACCCGATTTGGATGATATTTTTTTAAATGATTCAATTTTGTTTGAACGAAAACAACGGAATCCATGACAAAACCATATAAGTATTAAATTTGTATTGATTATGTGCGCGACAAATGGGCGAATAACTCAATATCGCGCCAACCGATTTCGATGATTCATTTTTATTGGAAAGAATGTACTTCAAAAGTATATTCGTTTGTCGAGATTTTAGTTAGGTTCTGATTAATTCTATTTCGTAATATTCTCACGATAATTCAGAAATACCAAAAGGGCTTAACGTTTGATTCGATTTGAAGTCGGTTTTTGTAACTCGTAAATATAATTGTTTCATGAACATTCAACCTTCGGAGCCACGCTAATAGGGGGAAACGCACAATCTACATGTTACAACTTCTGTCATTTAGATTTTCTTTACACTTTAGTGTAGATCTGATTTAGAACTTTTTTTAATATATAGACATAGACATAGACATTTATTTATTGGCATCACAATACAAAAACACATCACAGACTGAATATAACACACATTAAAAAAGAATGAAAAATAGACAAAACACAGTTAAAGTTACACGGACAAATAATACAAAACATATGATGCCAATATCGGACACCGTCTCAGCATATGCTGTCACAAGGATGCGACAGCGCTGATTTTCAGCGGTATCGCGTATATATAATGGGACTACATTTTCTTTTCACATAAATATGTTATATATTCGTGATCTAAACATAGTGTGAGGTGAGCGGCTCTATTGAGGGTGTGAAGGGATGTGGGGGGGAGGCAGTGGTCTATACTCTCGGGCGGCGACTCGTTCCCACGCCTCGAGGTCACGCCTCGCTTTGACCACCGGCATTAGCAACAACCGTACATACCGCCGCTTGACTGATGAAACTAACTTAACGGTTACTTAAAGTACATAGATGTACCAATGGAATTTATATGAATCATGTGTTCAATGGTCGTTTCCATTTTTTAAGTTTTTATAAAAATCAAACGCCGAAATTTGTACCCAGTGTATTAATGAACTCAGTATCTAGATTGGCCTCTTTTACCATCACTCTGTCTACCCCGCTAGTGTTAAATCGATGTGTGTGAGCGAGAGTGTGTATTTTTTTGTTGTAAAACTGAATACAGATATTTTTAAATCTGGATAAATACTTTGAGTAAATTTTTTTTTTTTTAAATATAGTTAACTTTCTTGTCCATTGAAACTTACCTTAAGCCTGTGCTAGGAGATTTTTCACATCAATAGCCGAATGGTGGATACGAATCTACGACTTTACGATTCGCAGACCGTACCTCAAACCATAGCCTATTGATCCTTCCCATATATAGTGAGAGTATGTATAATATTTTTATGCTTGATACTGCACGCCATCGTCCTGAATTAATGTTCTAATTTATCCAAACTTAGGTTGCCTAGAACAAATTGCTCTTAGCTATAAGGTCACCCATTTATTTGTTTCTAATTTGCTTGTACTGAAGTAACTACAGGGGAGATAGACATTATGTTTATACTATAAGATACAGGCTGTATTGTGGAAGATTTAAATCTATAATACTGACACTTGGAAATTCAATTATAAGGGAGAATAAGCTGAACTGAAACGACGGCAATTTCTAGTTAAAAAACTTAACAGATTCTTAATGCTTTGTCGTTTACGCTCTAGATGGTACGCTGGTGATCACCACGATCCGCATATATATGGAATAGACCCTAAAAAGAGAAATCCCAAACTGTTGCATTCGTGCGTCATCAATAATCTATTGTAAATTGACAGATTTCATGCATCCTTCAACTTTTTCAAATAATGAATTTTAGCAGACAGGGAATGTAGTTTAGCTTGCATACTTGAATTGTCATGAAATTTAAGAGTATCAGATAAAACAGCTCTATTACAATCGTCAAGCGCTGGGAACATTCGGTGGAGTTGTAGAAAGAAATCAAAGCATAGCGCGGCACGATCACAAAGCCCGCGTTATCCCAGTTGAGCGCGTCTTTGTGAGTCCCGCGCCGTTGCCAGATAAACGTAATGCGTGTACACGGTCCCTATGTATCACACATATCTAAATATGTCTTTATTCTTTCAGGAAGACGGGGAAATATTTACACTATTTCCATATACGTACATAAAACGATTAATATTAGCAGAGATATTTAAAGCGTTAAGCTTTTACGGACTTTTATCGCGGTTTGAAAATATCTTAAATATACGTCATTGTTGTTGTTGTTATGGCGTTTCCATGTAGATATCGCCAATGTCGAAGTGCGTATGTTAAACAGATTTAAAAAGCGGGCTTCGTAGACGGACAAGGATCGAAGATGTACAGTGGTTACTGCTGAGACAAACATACGTTATTAAACGGTCCAATAAACTCGTGTTTCACTTGATCTTAAATGGTGTTGTAGCCTAACAATTGCTAACACTAGCGGAGTTGCTGCAGTGGTTACTGCAAGAAGATAAGCTAAACTTTATCTTGAACTTCTTTGGCGACAGTTGGTTATACACGGAAGAGAGTGACGTAAATCTAACTATTAAGATTAAGTCGATGGAATTTGAAGTTTTATTTTGTCTGTTTGTTTAGACAGCATAATAGATACATAACACAAGTCGTGACTGTGTGAGTAACGATTCGAAGGTCCAGAGGTCCCTTTGCATGAACTACGCTACAGTTTTACCGGGTTTTGAGTGCTACAGCTCTTAGTTTGACTTAGCCTGAACCTCTTTAAGGCGTGACCGCAAGGACCCTCGAGGGGGTACCTATTTACTATAATTGTCTTGGCCGTATCTGCGATAGGGTTTCGACCCGAGGGCGCCCGATAGACTCGATTAGTAACTTCAATCGGGAAAGTATCACGATATTCAAAAGCTAGGATTAAGGTTCCTGCCAGTTGTACTAATATGTTTTTTATTTATTAAATATAAAAAACCTATTACCACTACCTTACATTGATTATAGAAAAAAACATCTATACTGATATCTGAAATTCAAACTTCGAATATGACATTTAGATGAATAACTTAAACGTTACATTCGTTCACCGCACGTCAGTGAAAAGTAACCGTTTCCCGTCAAGGCCGTGACAAAAAAATAAAATGAACTTTTATGATGAAAACATGTTGTAACAACAATTAGAAGGCCGTTCCACATTCGAGTGGCGAAACGTTTAATTCTATTAAATGCAGTCCGACCTCATTACGAGAGGGTTAATGCTCGCGGCCCGCGACACGTATTGATGACAGCTATACGTCATCGCCCCGCAACCTGACATAGCCCACGGGCTATAAAGGCCCGATGTTTATAATAAAGTTTCAAATTTAACACCATCAACATCTACATATATTTTATATCAAATAATAAATACTTGTGTAGTAATAGCCTAAAGCCTTTACACTAGGGGAAGGGAAAACGCCGCCCACAAACTCGTACCGTGGGAAATGCAGTTTACTTTGTACAAAGAAAAGTCGTCGTGGAAGCTCTTTACCTCGTCTTTGTGCGTGCAGACAAGGGGCCTTTGTCGTCCGCTAGAGTGGAGAGAAGCCCGAGAAGATGGCGACATTGGCTGGCCCGTGTCGGAAGGATTACCAGCCGGGATGTGCTCTCCGAAGAACTCAGTGCAGAGGGGCCCCGGTGCGTTCTGGAGATTCCAGAGCCCCTCACCATGCACCATGAAAGGGCCACCGGAGGTGTTTTAGTGGGTAAGAACCCCACATCACCTACCTTGTGTAAAAAATAAACTGCACCTACCTTGTGTAAAAAATAAACTGCTTAAAATTGTAAGCAGTTAAATAATATTGGATACCTTTTTTTGTTGACGTGGGGAAATCTTCAACAAGAAGAAGCAGTTTATTTTTTTACATAAGGTAGGCTTTACGTCACGATTAATTACGACTCAAATGGAATCTAGTTAAATATTATAGATAATTAGCCACCGACATTCGCAAGGTGCTCCGACAACTTCAGCTGTCTATTTTTTCACGCCAAGTTTTTTCTTTGCAAAACCGACACCTTTAGTGCTGATTATAATTTATTTAACGTTAAAAAGTTAGTAAAAATTATCTCATAATTCATGGCACTGTGGTAACAACAAAACTGAGTTATACCGAATTTATTACCTGACTAATTTTGTATGCCATCAATCAGCAGCAGGCAGCATACACCTAAATCTTTCACAATTTCACTTTCAATAAGGTATCTGTATTTCTTCCTTTGTTAAGAAGCAAACTTTTATGATAAATATTTGTTTCAGAGAGCACGAAAACACCCGTTGTCGTTGAGACAAACAAGAATTGGTTTGACATCAAAGTTGAGATCCCACGCCTCTGCAATATTAACAGAATAAAGGCAGCCACTGAAATGGTTAAACACATTTCAGAGGAGCACTAAACAAAATATACTAAAAACTTAAAAGAAGCTGATATAAAAACTTATTACAAGTCAACAAAGTAGTTCAGTCAGTTATTATCATCTGTCAAGGGTCAATCTCTCCACGGATTGCAAGAGTACAAAAAATCCTAATTGGATTTTATGTTGGTAGCTCAGGGCCTTCTACAACTTTACCGACTTTTTTTATATAAAGAAAGCTAGCAATTTTTTTTTAGAAAATATTACTAACGTTCTTGTTAACCATTCCAACTAAGCTTAAGCTTTTGCTAGGAGATGGTTCACGTTAGTAGTCGATTGGTGACCATACCCTAAACCATTAATTACTCTAAACGCTTAATTGACTTGTTAGGTGGCCTGGTGTATCTGAACGTAGGATAAGGGAAACTCAAAAAAGGCCTTCAAACCTATCACCATGGCTCGATTGCTGTCACAGTAGCTTCAGTCTGATTACGACGCAGGAGAACGTAAGCTTAATAGAATATGGATTCTCCCACATACGGTTAACTGAAAAGAAATAAAACACAAGTTTTATTGCTCTCACATAGCCGAGATATATTGAAACATAATGTTCCTTAGAATATGAAAGAACGAAGACAACCCTTGTCATTACCATAAGATTTAATAAGTCTTTCGGTCTAGTTTAATTAAATGTTACGTCACATACACATGCGGAAACGTATTCTAATATCAAAAACGACAAGAATCTATAAGTGCTACAAAATATACTAATATTTTAGCCAATTTCCTAATATTCAAAAAGCGAGTGCATTAAAAGTTGTCAAAAGTGTTACGACGGGCATTAGTCGTGTTAGTGCCGGTCGCTAGACAAATTCGTTCACTCGACAGCCCATGTTTTCATATTTATTGTTACATTAAATTCGGTTTTCTTTAGATCTCGCTACGCGGACGGCTCGAGCATACGTTAATTGTAGGGTTACCAACTACTGTAACAATATTCAGAGTTACGTCTCGACATTTAACAAATTAAAAAGTGATGTCCCCCTCGCGCCCCTCGGTTTCCTCAAAGCTCATCGTTGGTGATTCGTCATCACTTTCTTCTTGTGTGCAAAGCATTGTTAACCGAGAATAGTGCAGATCTGGTCAGTCCAAAGTGGTAGACTTCGATCTCTAGGTCTTGTCCTGCCGATTTTGTCTTTGACAACCAACTTTTCGCTATAATATTTTTAGTATACTATATTTATAATAATCATGTACAAATATAGAGAAACTCAAAAAAGCATATTTAAATAAAATTTCAAATTAAAAATAAGGAAAACTCTACAAAATTGTGCCCATCGTTTAGCGGGAATCTTAAGCTTGGTGAAAAGAGGATAGCGAAAGCTGTCTCAGTCTACCTCGGTAGGATGAAAAGGAAGTGAAAGTCTATTATAAATAAAGTTTACGTGTCCTAAAAAAACACTTGCCAAAATTTATGTGCGACGGACGGCCTAATAAGTTTGGTTGAAAGCCTACAGCGATTGCTGTCCAGGAAAATCCTATTAAAACAGATTGGATGGTCACATAAGCAATACGTGTCAATATTTTGTCACGAGCGGCATTCGGTGTACGACGTGTACTAATGCCGTCATTAATTTGTTCCTAACAAAATTAACTAGCCGTCGGACACGTTTGATGTCCTGTAACCGACGCGCACGCGGATATTAGCCGGCCGAGCGGCGTGTCGAAACAATATGTTATTCTTAATGCTAATAGCCGCATTAACATGTGAACACATCTTTCAAATTTTCTTCATACGTACATATATTCTTATTTATATACGTTATCTGAGTACCCCATGACCAAGCTGTTTGGGATTTTGATGGTAAATATTGGCTTGGTTTCTTTTTTGTAACGCCCTAACCAAAGTTGTAGCGAAAATCAAAGCCAAAACCAAAGCTAAAACTAAAGCCAAATTCAAAGCCAAAGCCAAAACCAAAGCTAAAACCAAAGCCAAAGTAGTAGCCAAATTCAAAGCCAAAGCCAAAACCAAAACCAAAGTTAAAGCCCAAACCCAAGCACAAGCCAAAGCACAAGCGAAATAATATACTAAAGCACAAGCCTAAGCACCACCCCAAGCACAAGTCAAAGCCATAGCCAGAGTCACATCCAAGGACATAACCAAAGCCATAGCCAATCTCTGCAATGATTTCCCATATCCGGTGACGTCACAACCGCTTTTGATATTGGGAATGTAGCCGAACAAGTACTAAGTTATGGAGCCTATTAGAAGGAGACAGTTTTTTGATAAAGGATAATACGACGAAGTTCTGTTAAATCTTACCCAGAATAACAAGTGACTATTATAACAAAATTGTGTTACAATTAACTTCTTCAAATACTAGTTTATTTAGGAGTAAAAACGAAAATCGATTTCATATCGAATAGGAATATACTGACACGAATTAATCAGAATATAACCCAAATCTTATCAAACTACCCCTTGATGTACATCCTTTACATTTAAAAAAGAATTATCAAAATCGATTCCCTTGATACTGAGTAATTCGACCATTAGTCGTGCACATACATAAAGCAAGTATATAATATAATATATAATAATATGATTTAATAATTTGATTTTATTTCAAACCAAAAATTCATGTACAAACCAGTTCGATAATAGCCGCAGTAGTAAAAACTGTGTCGCAGCTATTAACGCCCATCTCCAAACAGTTAAATACAAATACAAATTTAGTAAAATTAACAACTTATAATGTAATTTAGTTTAATCGTTTGAAGTATGATAAGACAGATGGTTTTGCTTGTGGATTCCATTGTCAGTACTAGACCAAATTGATATGGGGCATATAGGAAGCTCCTGCTTTGAAATAAACAAATAAACAATAACAAACATAAAAAAAATTGAAATCGATTGAAAAGTATAACTAGTTTTTTGACGTAGTTCGCTACATTTTTGTATAATTTAATCTGTGGTATTAATAATTTATTTTTTATATAAGAATAATAGAAACACCTACGAAATTTTTCAGTTCAGTATATTAAATAAATGTAATGCTCCGATCGAACGCCGATTACAACACGAACGAAAGGTATTTTCGCTTATAGAACGAGCGCACAGAACAATATTTTAATTGTAAATGTACGCCACGCCTACCAGTCACGCGAGATCGCGTTCCGCTATACCGCCGAATTTACACAGACGGCCGACAACAAAAAAAACATTATTCACCGATAAATAACTTCAACACGAACTTATTTATTGCTTCATATATAAGTCTTGACCAAGCAACCGCGTCACATTATGAAAAAAACAACAAAAAGTAATAGCTGTTGACCTCGGAGTGTTTTCGAATCGACCAATCCGAACAATCGATCGCCCATATATATCGATTACATAATAGATTACACCTGCTATAAATTTTATTCGGCTTTAAAAAGACGCTATAATTTCCTCACGCCCAATGGGAAAAAGTTTATTAAGGTTTGTGGTAAAAAAAAACGATGAAGCTCGTGCAGCCGCTGGGGGCGTACCCAATGCTCACCACGGCTCCGTTTCAACTATAACCTGTTTTTGTTTTAAATGTTCATGCAATACTTCTCTCAGTTTATTTATCTATACACCTGCCAGTAACAAATTTAAAACTTTTTTCTTTTTATACAATAAGAACTTCGTAATTTAAAATAACACCAATGACATTCTATTAGCTTTAGTTGGAAACATTTAATTAGTAGATTAAATATTTACGAATTGAAAGTTTTTGTATCGTCGACGAAAATTAAATATATTTATCTTTTATTATAATTTAGTATAATAAAAGAGAGAGCCAAGTTAAGTCCTAAATTTAGTTTTAGAGTATATTTAGTAAATTTAATTGTAAAGTTGGCTAATGTTGGTTTCGACATAGCTTCCGATATACCTTCTAAATTTAAACTGTACGAATATATAGCGCTATACTGACTACAATTTTTAGTACTTATTTTTGTAAGGCGATAATCGAAAATTCATTGGTACAAACAATTCGAAGATCACCCATCGATGTACTATAATCCCGAAAACCATAACGTTCCGAAAGTCAGATGTATTGTTAGGAAGGAATAAGAAATGTGATGTTGGATATATCTAGAACAACTAAGCTACGTGAGCGGAAAATAGACAGCCGAAGAGTTCCAAGTAAAGCAGGAATCTAGCCATTGCAAGTAAAGACTGATGGTGGTAAATTACAGATAATTGAGCTATTACGGTGCCTCCCTAGGGCGGTACGACTCCGTACCTCCAGACAACGTAACGTACTGATTATAAATGGTACCAGACATGTAATAGCTTCGATTTCGATCCAGGATTCAGCGAGGCTTATTATATTAAGTGGGGACCGAATGCGGGGATCGGTGACGGCGTAATCGCCCTTAATCATAGTGCGGTGGTCCGGCGCACCGGTTAAGTGGAACTCAATTCCGTCCGTCACTGCTCTTAGGTATTCCAAGTTTTTAGTTGCCTCTTTATGTAAAATTTTAGACTGTACTAGCTGATCCGTCAAACGTTATTTTGCCATCAAAATTGTTTTAGTGCTTGTGTAAATATTGAATTGACATTAACAACTAGCATCGCGATGACTACGTTTTCATAAAATTTTATTTGAAAAAACGAGATCGTGACACCTTACGGCAAAAGACTTAATTTTGATTTAGTTTCGCATAAATAGACGTCGATCGATATGTCTAAAATAAGAACGATACCGGATGCTCCTTAGAGGACTTTATAATATAGTTTAGTAAAACTCCTCTGGGCTCGCGTTCCCATAAGGGTCATCCCTTTATTTCTGCAACAATCGCTCGGAAATTGATATTGATGCGGAAAGGGCAAGTTTTCCATAAAAATAGGGTTTATTTGAATAAAGGATGACCGGGCCGTGAGGGTACTGACGTGAGATAGTCGGGATACTTAATAAGATTGTCTAGTCGAGCCTGCAGGGGGCCGGTGACGGATATCCTATAGGAATCTTTTGTTAGAAATTCTGAACTGAAAAACTGAAACATATTTATGAGTAAAAATAAACACCGACTTCACATTGAATAAGAATATTACGAAAATGAATTAATCAGAACCTAAACAAAATCCCATCAAACTACCTTTAAAATACATACTTTCTAATAATAAGTGAATCATCAGGTTGCCATGGAATTAAGTTATTCGTCCATTTGTCGTGCAATTTAAGGATTATATGGTTTTCTCATCAAAGCCATTGCCAGGAATAGACCAAATTAAAACGAGACCACATGTAAAGCACCAGCTTTCAAATAAAATGAGAATTATCAGTCAGTTCACCCAGTCGCAAGTTATGAGGTAACAAACATAAAAAACATAGACGATTTGAGAACATCTCTTTCGAAGTCGGTTGAAAATTTTGCTCACTTTATTTACGGCTCATGGACATTGGTCCTGGGCACCGCTGAAAATAAGCGATACGGCAGCCTTGCGACAGCATCTGCGTAGACGGCGGCCAAGGTTGGCATCGAGTCTTATTTCTCTGTTCCTTCGTCCTTTAATTATATTTTGTTTATTTTTCTATATTTTTATATTGTGTTATTTCTATATTTCATTTGTAATGTGTTTGTATATTATGATGCCAATAAATAATATGTCTAAGTGTCAAAATAAACTCAACAGACAAATCAACGGGAATGCACAAAGAATAAAATATAGCAACGTCCGCGGAAGATATATCGGTAAGTAATAGGCGTAACATTAGAGACGCGGCGGTGACCCCCCCGGGAATAGAACCGGAGACTGACACATGGTGAGGTCGCTTGCCCACGGCGGAATTAGTTTTACCCCATTTCACGGAACTTCGCCATGCCCCACGCTTTACTTCGCCGCCGTCAAAACAAAAAGAAACTTAGTTAATGGCGGTTGACGCATTACCAAAATTTAATTTCGTTACATTCCATTTACAGAAACGATCACAATTTCTATGCGCTACACGAATTATGGGATCGTGAAGAAGTGTGTCTTTTTTAATTCAACCCGTGTAATTAGTGGTGGTAGTAAAATTTAGATGATATACTGTTCTTCGTCTTCTTCTTCGTCGCTTGAGTCTTTACAGACTCGTCGTGGTTATCACGTATTAGGTATCAGTGACCCGCTTCACAAACCGCCGTCACTCCTCCCTGTACGCTGCTTTTTTCGCACATTGATGCAAGGGTACGTCCATAGCCGTTCTTATCTGGTCGGTCCATCTCATAGGTGATCTTCCCCTAGGTCTGGTGCCCTCCACCTTGTACTACCAGGCGTTCGATGGATTCGTCATTACGCCTGCAGACATGACCAAAAAATGTCAGTATCCGAGCCCGAACAGTGGAAGACAGACGCTGCTTGATGCCGAGTTCTTCAAGTATTGACTGGTTAGTTCGGAATGCAGTCCAAGGTATCCTCAGCATTCTTCTCGAGCACCACATCTCGAGCGCATCTATCTTCTGTTTCTCGCTCTCTCGTAGGGTCCATGTTTCAGAGGCGTACAAGAAAATGGAGAATACAAGTGATCTTACAAGCCGGGTTTTAGTTGCTTTGGTGATGTCACTTATGATTTACTTTTATTGGGTAAATTATTTAAGAAACAGTGATTATAATGGTAGCCTTGCTAATTGCGATTCAGCACCAATCAGCTAAGGGATTTAAATTTCGTATTTTTAAGGTGCAAAAATCATAAAAGCTGAAGGCTAGTAGCTAAACGGTTAAACTTACGATCTTATGGTCACAGGTTGGAATCCCAGTCGACTTGTAAGCAAACAAACAATGGCATGTATTTTTAGAAATGTATGCCATTGTATTATGTTCTAGAAAGAGATGTGAAAGCTTCTTTCATTATATAACAGGTCTTTCTCCTATATGATAGAAACACGGAATAAAATAGGACAGACTTTTAAATGCAATGTGAGGGGTACAAAACAAAAGAATAGAGAACATACAGATATTGTCAATTGTGTTTTTTAATAAAATCATATAATTTTTTTTATGGTACTTGTGCGCCTTACCATTTAACATCAGGTGGGATCGTGGTCAAGCACTTGCATAGAAAGAATAAACGTATAATATAATATTTGAAGTCAATGCGGAATTAACAACACTAAACATTTTAAAAAGTTAACATTTTAAAAGTAATATCTCCTACCTCGCTTCTGAAGCCATAAGAATTTGTCGATATTACACCGTAGATCTAGACAAAATCTAAATTTAATGATAAAAAAATATTCATCTACTTGGAAATATTGGCTTTTGAATACTGATTATTTTTTATAAGTCAAAATTGATTAACGTACTATAAATGGAACTCAATTATTCTAAGCATTTGGCTCCTTAAGATTCAAATGCCATAACCAAGAAACACTGTAGCACTTTGCTACGAGATACTACGTATAAAAGTGATTTTTTTATTTCGTATACCATAAGGTAAATAAAGAAATCACTTCCGCCGAAAAAAAGTTCTTATCAAGTATTTATAAGCATTAATTTTTTTCATGTTCCCTCTAAGTAAAAACCACGTTTCACGTCTGTGCTGTTAATGGACAAATTTGAGTATTGGTTTAGCATTGTCCATAATGACTCATGCTATTCGAATGCAGATTGTTTATTGGCAGTAATGTCTGCTACATTATATGTAATTTTCATATATGCGAATATATAAATGAAACTTATTTTTTAAAATGCAAACGGTGCATCTCCACTATATAGGTCGTAGTTGGGAGGACGAACTGGTTTTATTTTCGGGCATTGAAACACTTGCAAGTGAATCCTTTCTTCTTAGGCGGATTATGTTGAACAGACTAAGTTGGCTAAGCTCTTTAAGTGGCGGTATGGTGTAAAGTTATTTATATGGATATCTAAGAAACCTTAAGATCACCCCTGATATCATATATAGTAAGGATAACCTATCAATTTTTGGTAAATTTGTTTGGTATTAAGCTAGATAGAGGTCAGGTATTAAGTCAAACCGTTTCCTCACGTCTACATCTCGCAGGAGTCTCTCTCATAGTTTTCTGGAGCTAGCTACATCTTGTCAGTTTAAACTAATATTTTTTAAGTTATAGCTTAACTACTCACTACAAATTTTACAGCGATACTTACAAATTTTCGAGATCTACTTCCAATGTTTCGCGCCATATCTTTATGAATCTGATATGGATTCACATTAGACTTAAATGTTCCAATATGTACTTAGTAAAGATGCTGTTACAGTCGTAGCTAATAAATCCACTTCCTATAAGGCTGTAAGGGCACGAATCTTAACTAGCTTTTATAAATGATTATCCTTTTTGACTTCTTACGTACAAAAAATATATTATTAAAATTTTGCCAGTTCCACGTTCGAGAGGAGGTTCCCAATTCGTATGAATTTTTTTTATGTTCGTTACCGCACGATGTTTCTTATTTGAAAGCTGGTGTTTCCCAAGTGGTCCCATTTAAATTTGGTCTGTTGTAATTCTGACAACGGAATCCATGAGAAAATCATAAAAGACTTAAATTTGCACTAAGTATGTGCGCCACAAATGGGTGAATAACTCAACAACACGTTAACCGATTTCGATTATTCATTTTTTATTGAAAAGTACTTTAAGAGTAGTTTGATGAAAATTTGCTTAGATTCTGATCAATTTTGTTTCGTAATATTCTTACAATAATTTGCAAATAAAAACGCTTAATAACGTTCAGCGTTTGATTCGATTTGAAGTCGGTTTTTGTTTTTGCTCGTATAATAATATACTTTATTTTACAAAGTGTTGTAATGTTAAATTGTTTTACAAGGCGCAAGTACGGCCTCATATGAAATACTGTTCGCATCTCTGGGCCGGGACTCCCCAATACCAACTTCTTCCCTTTGACTGTGTACAACGTAGAGCTGCTCGAATAGTCAACGATCAGGGTCTTTCCGATCGACTCGACTCAGAGGAGTCTGCGAAGAGATGTCGATTCTCTTTGCATCCTGTATCGCATTTACCATGGGGAGTGTTCTGAGGAATTATTCGGAATCATCCCAGCTACCGATTTCGGCAGAATTCCAAATTCCACCGCCACCATCTTGATGGTTGGCGTTCAACGACGGTACGTTTTTCGCGTAACTTTCTCCCACGCACTGTCAACTTGTGGAATCAACTGTCGCCAGTGGTGTTTCCGAACGTTTACGATTTAGGGACCTTCAAGAAACGAGCCTATTCCTATCTCAAAGGTCGGCAACGCACCTACAGTTCCTCTGGTGCTGTGGATGTTCATGGGCGACGGTGATCACTTAAGATCAGGTGAGCCGTATGCTCGTTTGCCACTTTTCATATAAAAAAAAAGTCGTAACATTTCTTTTGTGAGTCGAAATCTTATTATGTTTGGAATATTCTGACTCAAGCATCTAAAACTCGCTTGCATATTACTTCTTAATGGTGACTGTTTCCAACAAGTTGTTAAGAACGGTAGCCACCCCACAGATTCTGTTTGAAACTTATTAAGTCATCATTTCCACCGTAACACTTATGCAAAATGGAACAAAGTATGCTTCTCATGTTAATAACAAACGTAAAATCTGTTAGCCACAAAGTGTAAAGCAATTTTGTACTAAATACAGCGAGACAAGGTTGAGAATCGATTGTTATTTCTATAAAAGTAGGAGCAAAGAATTGACATGTACACCGCAGTTCAATTAGGCTAATGGGGTAGGGCTCAAAGGGATTAAATTAATTAGCAAGAAAGTTTTGCTCCATTTCGTAACGCCGCCTTTGTTTGTCACTATCTTCGTATATTTTTCCACTTAGGAAATAGAATACGTTAGGCGTTTCCAATTGGTCCAGGTTCGTTATTTCGTACCTCTTTCGAAAAAAAACTCAAGACTTTAAAAAAAGTCTATTAAAAGACATAATCTTCAAAGCATTTACTGTTTTCTAATTTTTTATTCTTATAGGAATTAAAAAAAAATGTATTTAGTTATTTATCATAAAAGTGAGCTTGTACCAATATATTGATGAATTTTCAATTTTTTAAGTAAAAAAAAAAGTTGCCTCTATCTACCCCGCTAGTGTTAAAAGTGCTGCGACTGGACTGAGAGAACCTATTACTGTTATTTATTTTTCTCAAAACTAGAAAGTTTCAAATTTAGTGAAAACCACCCCAAATGGGTTTCACGTTGGGGATTGTCTATATTCTTATTGGTGCTACAAAAACTTCCGAACAATTCGACATAAGTGTTATTTTTTATTATGAGTATTCCGATCCGAGGGCGCCCGAGAGGGCCGAACCACGACTCGGTCGGTTGCTATTTTACGAATAATCTAAGGGACATTAAAAAGCTTAACTAACTATGAGTGCCACTTAGGGAATCGTTGTCTTTGTGTATTTGTAAATATCTAGCCTGTGCGATAAGTACATAAGCTTTTTGTAAAGTGATGTTTTTTTTATTAATTTTGGAAATTCGGGGAGGAGAAGAACATCTTGGCTTAAAAATCTACGCCAATGGTACAATAAGAGCACACGTTCTTTATTTCGTGCTGCTGTTTCGAGGGTCCAAATCGTCGTCGCCAACCGTCGATAGAAGATGGCACCAAAAGAAGAAGAAGAATTTTGGTAAACAGTCTTGTAATATAAGTTTAAGCCAGAGAATACGTAAAAATTAAGAAAGAAAAACAGAATATTTCATATATATATATAAATATCCTAGTTTAATTATATTTTTTTAAAATGTATATACATTAGGATATTTTTCTAAACGTTTTTGTAGAGTTATGAAATAAGTCAAGCTGTAAAAGTTTTTATTATAAGAGGTGATAGTGCGAAAAAAGAAACTGTTGGGCGTGTAGTTTCTGAGAAGTCGTGGTGGTACCAAGACGCGTGATATGTATATGTGATAACAAGATGTCCGAGTACAAAGAACTGTATAAGCCAATATGTAATATATAATAATGGATGAGTTTTGGGTTAACACGAGAGGCATAATGTATACTCGTGTTCTAAATTATTATTATTATTTACTCGTATATAAAACAAGAGCTGAGATCACAAAGCGTTTATGTTCACTGCTAAAACGCTCGTAACACCTAATTAACGATATTAAAATACGCCGGAGACCGCAGGCGTTGCATTCGCACGTTGTAAGCTATAAAACGCAAACGCTACCCTACTTATTTATACGAATGAGAATTTTAAATTAACTGCGTAAAGCATCCCTAGCTGAGAGCGGACGCTGCCCCGAATCCACTAGAGGTGTTTTGTTGTGTTCCACTTGAGACCGATTGATTTGCACCTGATTTACATCAGGAGTAGTTCTCGTGTTCGGCACTGCAGGTCTAAACGAGTATATGCCACTGTACACTTCGTTAGAAGGCATATGCTACATCCATTGGATTCCTGTGGGTGCACAGCAATTCCTGGCTAATGGTGGTCACAAGACTTAGTCGAGTGTCATTGCTGTTTTGTTGGCTTATGTTAGGCTTCGGACCTTGTTTTGGGATCTCATTAGATATAGTTATAGCTTATGAGATCCCAAACATAATGGAATATTTGTGTCGTAACTTAGATCGAAGGCGCAGGCTTGCAATAAAGAGACAATAACCGCAATTATGATGGTGGTAAACGGTACCGTAATTATTTAGCTGCAATCTCACACTTTGAATTTTTTTGTGTTTCTTTTAAATCACTTTGTATTTAGAAACTCTGTATTTGATTAAGGGAAATTTTTACTTCAGTTAATTCATTCGGTATTAATTCTAATACGGCAGTTATAACCTAGTTACATAGGCGTTTGAATTACAATCTGACAATAAGTTTTACTTAGACAAGTCCACCTAACATCATACTGTTATGATATATATGTAAATAATAGGTTGTCAAATATCTCCCTTCCGCCTTTTGTCTTTTGAATTTCGCGGCTATGTACAAAGCGCTACAGAGCTCGTATCTAGCAATACTATACATAATTTGAAAGGTCTTGACATAACCTACAAAACGACGCTATGCATAATTAGTTTGGATATTGCGTTCAACAGTTATAGACGTGTAAACATGGAGTTCACTAACGCCGAAATTCGCGGCTTGGCCACTGTTTGGGACGATTCACCGGCCTTCGACCACGACCGTTTTCGCTTGATATTGTCGTATGTGATCCATTTTTCGTCGCCAGTCACCATCCGCTTCAAGAATGGGTCGAGTTCGTTCCGTTTCAGCAGCATATCGCAGGCGTTGATTCGGTCCAGAAGGTTTTTGCGTCAAATCATGCGGCACCAAAACATCAAGCTTTTTGTATCCAGCCTTCTGCAGATGGTTTAAAATGGTTTGGTGACTAACTCCCATCTCCTGGGCGATGTCACGAGATGCCACATGCCGGTCTAACTCGATGTAGTCCATGATTTGATCGGTATTTGTCGTCCCAGGTCTTCCGCCGGCTGGCTTATCCCTGGTGTCGTTTTCACCGGCTCTGAATCGTCGAAACCATTCCTCCGTGGTTCGAAGTGATAGAGTACCATCCCCCAAAACACCATTAATCTCACGGAACGTTTCTCTAGCGGATTTGCCTTTAACGAAGAAAAACTTTAAAATAGCGCGAATTTCGGCGTTAGTGAACTCCATGTTTACACGTCTATAACTGTTGAACGCATTATGTATAGTATTGCTAGATACGAGCTCTGTAGCGCTTTGTACATAGCCGCGAAATTCAAAAGACAAAAAGGCGGCAGGGAGATATTTGACAACCTATTATATTATATGTAATACTTTTACACATATATATATATATATATATATTTATTTATACCTATATAATATGTGTGTTTGTATGTAAATATTTATTATCAGTATTTAAGTATATCTACTCTTTATAAACTCCCGCCGCTTCTTTTATTATTCCTCTCCATTCAAAGGTTGCCTGGAAGAGATCGCTTTTAGCGATAAGGCCGCCCATTGTTTATTTTCTGTTATATTATTTTCTATTTTACATATTAATTATATTTTCTTTTTTTTTAATTTTATTTCATAAGTGTAAACTATAAAGAGTTTATAAATAAATAAAATAACGGATGAAAGGCCAGCTGACTAGCAAATCCCTTTTAAATTATATATTATAATCCCTTTTAAAATTTTAATATTTTTCTTTTTATGTCATATCACAAATTTTTGCTTTATGAGCGACGGGGTCACTCTCAGTAACTCCTTAGTTCAGTCACAATTGGCAAACAGATAGCGATGTCTACCCGACTAGATTTCAAGGCACGTGAATGCATATATATATATATAAACAAACGTTGAAAATTACTTTTATCGATTTAAGTACTGGACATGAAAAGGTCTGAACTTCCAGACCAGTGTGGAATATTCCAATTCTCTATGCGGGGCGCATAATGTCGCGTTCTTGTAAACAAGTCGCAGCCACTTGTCGCTGATATATCTTGGCGCGGTCAGCGAGCCCGCAATAAACCTCTCACCCGCCTCCCCGGACAATGCTTTATTGTTTACACCCGTTTGCATTGGGGACCTTTTTCATATTACAATTATTATGTTTAAATTGTTTTCAACTGATATGTTATTGTGTTTCCTTATATAATTTGTTACAGTGATACCACGTAATTGTGCGATAATATTTTAATTCTATACACGACACGCAGAGGGATAGAAAGAAATTACACGCTTCCAATTACAACCATTGCCATAAGAACAAGTCTTTTAAAGTTTCAGTCTATATTGTACGTCCCAGTGCTAGACGCATATAAAGCCTTTACGGTGATGAAAGAATTAGGACAAATTAGTAATGATGATGGTGATGCGATGCTGTAAGTTACTTACCATATTTTGGTTTAAGAAAGTTCTAAAAAAGTGTGGCCACTGAACAGTAACAGGCTCATATCTCTTATTAAGACCTCATAAGCTTAGTAAAAACATAAAAGCGATTAAAATAACTTAAACTTTATTAAGCTTATCATAAATATTTATTCCTGCTTTTCTTTTTGTAGCAGGATGGAATTTTACTCTGAGATAAATATCCAGCCTTAAAGAATTAATAAACTACAACTAGCAAAGAGTGCTATGTTTTATAGCACACACGTTCACTCGTCACTTTTCTAGTGAGAGGCGTAAGGAATACCATAAGGAATCAATGATCAGTTTTATTGAGTAGCAAGAGTTATGCAGCAGGAGACGGCGCGCCCCAGCGCTCCGTTGCGACTGGAGGGCGCGCTCCTATCAATCATTGAAGGATTTTTTGAATTTAATAAAATAAAATTTGTATTTTGTCATCGGTGCTCCCTCTCCTTTCGAACAGAGATGTACTCAATGAAGGATAAAAAAAATTGTCATGTGAAAAAAATTAAAAAATTATAAATATGCTCTAACATCACATAAAACCCTTTTTATGAACGGCTTTGACCAGCACAGTAATCAATTACTGATTTTCAGTAAGATTTTTTTGTACGTTAGGAACTGCGAAACGGAACCGTTGTTATAAAACGACCGGAATTCGAAACTCCAGTCGTAAAATTGTTCATTTTATTCTTAGACTATAACATACTAAGAGATAAGAAAAATGTCATAATAAGAATTTTTTGACGATTGTCTTGATAAAAATACACTATGTATTTTATATCTAAGTGATAATAATCTGTTCCCTTATTTTATATTTAGTTAGTTTTTTGGTGTTTCACGTCCGTATTTATCAATAATTTTATTTAAATTATTTTAATTGTTGCATTTAAATCCCAAAAGCATTTTGAAATGAAATAATATATTGCGATTTAATTTTATAACTTATAAATAAATATTAAAATAATTTAACAACACTCAGAGTTCAGCCCTGTCCACCGGCAGGAGTTGGCACGGCGGCAATGCAGCGCATCTGTTACCGGCCGCGCCGCGCGCCCCGCGCTTTGCGTGAGCATTGGCGACTGCAATACCGCGAATGTGAGCAGAGCTCCTTAAAAAAACCACAAGTATACATTAAAAAATAGTTTGTATGTAAAAGATACTACAAAAACTTCGTTCGGTACCTAAAAAAATGTCCATTTTATATAAACAAATTATACATAATTTGACTTCCGATATCACATTTCAGCCGTAGTACACTGGACGTAGGCCCCCTAATGATTTCCAAAAGGATCTGTTGTAAGTTTCTTGCATCCAGCTTCGTCCTACGGCCTCTATGAGGTCGTCGGACCACCTTGCGGGCGGACGTTCTACGCTGCGCTTGGTCCGTGGTCTCCAATCGAGACTTTTCAACCACTTCCACTTACGCAAGTCAAGATAAATTTATAATACCTTTATGTTACATAATTTAGATACTATATTTTATGCCAAATACATTTAAATGTAAATGTGCGTAATTAGTTTTTGCTTTTTTCGTTAATCTGATAACAACAAACACCAATTGTAGCCGTAGGTATGACAATTTGCAGTGTTTTTTTCATATTAAATATACTTAAATACATTCAAAACCTAAAAAGCAATCAAAAGTACCTTGAACATTTAAATTTTACTATATGAGACGTGTCCTGGATAGATTTGCAGGGCCCTATTGATTCTAATAAGCAAATATCTTATTTCTTAACCAGGTGTTTAAAAAACATTTGTCTTTTTTCAATAAGTTTATAATTATTCGATTTATTTTCTTTTAGGGCCGCCTCTACTGAAATAATTACTCAATATCAACATGTAAAGTATATCTTGCTTTATAGAGTAATTACGTTGCTCTTCCTTCATTCATCCTTTCTTTCTGAACTCTCTTCTTTGAATCTTGTCAGGTCATTTTTCCAGCAACGATTTCTCCAAATCATTTCCTCAAACTGTCAAATTAAGTGTTACACCCAGCAAAGTATTTAAAAACAATATTTTTATTTCATCTAATTGATGTGATTATAAATAAATCTCTACATACATACTCGTAAGTTTAAGTAAAATAAGTGAAACGAAATGTTAAAATGGAAACTTTTTAAGACGACAGGAAAACCTAGACATCACATTCGCTCTTTTGTAAGCGCACAAGGTCCACAACCCGCTAGCTCTTTATTGTCGGCGCGGGTCGGAGAATGATATCTGTCCAAATATACGGCCCGTAAAGATACGAGCGCCGAGCTACCGAGCACCCGGCCATTTTGTTCAGCAAACTTGATTTCATGTTACAAATTGTTTTGTTACACAGTACCCGCCAGTTTATAAGATGCCAGAGACGTATTATCAACGTTAAAAAATAAAAGCGTTCGCACTAAAAAACAATTTTTCAAGTAAAAGTGCAGACAGCTGAAATTTTATTTACATTTATTATTTTTTCACTAAGCTTGCGCCGATTAATGTTGACATTAAGTCCGCCTTTTCTTTGTGCTGATAAAGATTGAATAAGCAATACAAATAGTAAACGGCCCTAGCTTTGTATGGGGATCGAACTCGGGTTGCTAGCGTACTATGCAACAAGAGCCACCCGCCTGGACACTGAGCTACCACGGCTCTAATTGATGTGATTATAAATAAATCTCTACATACATACTCGTAAGTTTAAGTAAAATAAGTGAAACGAAATGTTAAAATGGAAACTTTTTAAGACGACAGGAAAACCTAGACATCACATTCGCTCTTTTGTAAGCGCACAAGGTCCACAACCCGCTAGCTCTTTATTGTCGGCGCGGGTCGGAGAATGATATCTGTCCAAATATACGGCCCGTAAAGATACGAGCGCCGAGCTACCGAGCACCCGGCCATTTTGTTCAGCAAACTTGATTTCATGTTACAAATTGTTTTGTTACACAGTACCCGCCAGTTTATAAGATGCCAGAGACGTATTATCAACGTTAAAAAATAAAAGCGTTCGCACTAAAAAACAATTTTTCAAGTAAAAGTGCAGACAGCTGAAATTTTATTTACATTTAATATTTTTTCACTAAGCTTGGGCCGATTAATGTTGACATTAAGTCCGCCTTTTCTTTGTGCTGATAAAGATTAAATATATAATACAAATAGTAAACGACCCTAGATTTGTATGGATGTAATTATTATATATAGCTTATAGAGATGACTTCTAGTTAAGACCGAGCGAATTGTATTGGAATACTGTATGTATGTAGCTGGGATGATTCCGAACAATTCCTTAGATTATTAACCCTTGTAAATGAGATAGAGAATGCAAAGACCGCAGTATTCACTGATGCCACGGCGAAACTCGTACTTGTAAATAGCGCGACATTTTAAGTTTTCCATTTTGTAAACTGAGTGACGCTTAAAAACAAAGATTGAAAAAACATATGTTTTACGGTTTTCGAAAAACAAATGCATGAGAAAATAGCTGTATAAATTTGAAATTAGAATTCATGACCAAAGAGGAGATTATTGAGATCAAAGTGGCCAGTACGACAAAACGCCAATTTCATATGTAAGGAATTTTATTTATTAACAATTTTATTTATTAAAAATAATAAATTGTTTTACTTTACTGGTATTTAATTAGAAGCTTTATCTCGTTTTTACGATTAAAAAAAATCAAGGAGATTTGATGTTTCAAATTAGCGTACCTCGCAGAACTAAACGATTTTAGATAACCCTGCCTTCAACTACACCGTATAATTACAATCGAAACGTTGGACAAGAGAGTAGTTAATGGTTCCAAGAGGTAGGGAAATTGCTAACATTACCTGTTCACTGTAAATTTTATCTTTCGTAATTGTAGAATAAAAGCGCACAGGCAGACGAGCCGACAAAGTCGATACCGATCTTGTACGAACACGGACAAACATTTGTAATAAAATACACAGATAACAAATAAATTAAGTTCATTTGCCTTTATCTATGTTATTAGCTTTCCTTTATTTATCAAAACGTTCATCTACTTTTAATGGATTTTTATAGAATTTTTTTTGTCATAAATATCACTAACATTCTTGTTAACCATTCCAGTAAAGTTAAAGCTTGGAGATGGTTCACGTCAATAGTCGAATGGTGGATTCAAACATACTACATTACGTTTCCCAGTTCTTACCCTAAACCATTGCTATTGACGCTTGCTGATCTTGATTCCGATTAGAATCTAACAACTGCGATATCGTGAAAAAAAATTATTTATTTATCTTTATTTATACATTATAAAACTGAACAAACAAGGTGGTCTCAATGACAAAAGGCATTCTCTTTCTAGGGTTGTGTAGAAACAAAGTCACGGGTTAGTCAACATTAGAGAGAAAAAAAGTAAAGTAAATATAATAAGACAAATGTAAAAATATATGTATAAAAATAGATATATACATGAATACAAGCATACATAAACATTACATGTGGATAAATTAATAACATAACCATACCAAATATATGTACACATAAACTTAGATCCAAATACAGATGGATTTAGGGATAGAAATAGGAAAATTAATAATTATTCCTCATTTAATTATAGATTTAAGAGAGAGCGTTTGAATGTTCATAGTAACCGTCCAAGCCGAGGTTACCCCTCACCGGGGGAACCCTTGTGTCGAATTACTAGCTATAGAGGTTCAGGCTAAGCGACCTAAGAGCTATGCCACCTATCAATAAGCAGTCAAGGCCAGCTTCTCTGGCCAATCTGTGTAGTTCGTCAAAAAAGCGTTTGAATGTAACGTTAGTTCCAGCTGTACGTACATTTGATGGCAGTAATATCACATAATCCTCTATCAAATAACAGTAGTAATGCACAAACATTTTTACAATCTGTTGAAAGAAGTAGAGGATGGCTTAAGCTTTCCTCAAAGGCAAGTTTCAACCTCTGCCTTTCTGTAGAATAATTTTTTTCTCCTTCTACTGTCTACTCGGAGCAGGGTCGTCTTTCCTACCGAGTGTACTCTTCTTGGACCGGTTTTAGGCATCCTCCTTTGTTAGATTGCCTAACCGACGTTTCTTACTCCTACCGCGGCATCTTGAACCTTGAAGACTTTGTAGTACCACGATGCTTAGAAAATTATGCGTACCCCAAAAGATACCTAAATCGGTTTAGTAGAAATACATAATTCATAATAAGCGTAAATCACCACGCACAGAGGATCCGTGGCGGTTGCAAACACGAAATACAAAAAAGGGTTATTTTCTCAAAACGCAAAGCGCGCGCCGGTCCAGCGTTGGGCCGAAATAATGATTAATGATCGCAAATAAGCGGGTGAGTGTTGCCCGTGTCGGCACAAAAACTGGTCGAGTGCATCAACCGAGATGCAGTGAGCCGAAACGCTCGGGAACAGAAACTTTAAATGCAAACGAATTTATTGCGCAAGTTAATTAAAAGGAGTACAGATTAAAAATATTAATAATATATATTGCAATTGTATGTGGTGTACCGTGCCATAAATATATATTTAATGGCTCTTATAAATAAGTTAATCCATACTAATAAAGACAGAACCGTGGTAGATCAGAGTCCGTGCGTTCGCCTTAAATTGCATAGTAAGCTAGCAACCCGCATCGATCCCTGTTTTATAACCCAAATTTATATTGACACATGCGTTGTGTATATTTATGTCATAATGTATAATGAAGTATAATAAAATATACTATAATAAAGTATATTAAAGATAATAATTAAGGATTTTGAAGTATTCAAGGTTAGTTATAGCGCCGCGAATGCATCCGTTTACTGAATCAAGTTTATTGTTTAAAAAAATAAAGATAAATCTAGTCCGGCGAAGCGGGCTGGGTACGCTAGTAGAATATAAAATAATTAATTATTCCATATTAGAATATTAATGAATTATAGTAAACATATTTTTCAAAGTCTACAACGATGCTGCTTTTTAAGACAGCAGCATAGCTAGCTTGATCCCTAATTTATAGGGCCATTAAAAATTAAGCCTCTATTCTAGCCAATGTTTTCGAACATCTACCTAGCATTTGAGGCGCAAACTGCCAACACGGATGGATTTAATAAAGTTTTTGCTGAGTCGAAGTGAGTATTAATCAATCCGCACAATTAATCTGGAGGCGCGGATAGAGGCGTCAGTGGCAGGTACGCGCGGGCAGGTGGATGACCGCCAAATCAACAGGAAACACTGCCTAATTAGGGAAACTCGGCGGCATACGTCTGTACGGAAATCCAGCAGATTCCGGATGTATATATATTGTAATAAAAACAAAAGAGAATCAATTTCATAAGGCGTTGTTTTGGCGTGAAATCGCATTACAGTATACCTTACCGGATTAGGAATTTGTAAGTGCTAATTTAATTTCTATACATATTATAATATTAAAAAACAATCTAAAAATTAAATTTACCTCGAGGTGTGTTCTTTTTTTAGAATATTTATTTATTAACACACAGATTTGATTACACTTATAAACATTACACAAATTAAACGAACATCCATGTAACCATTGCAGCACATATTATTGGTACAAAGTGACCCCCAAACTAAACAGACACTTGTATCTTGGGAGCCAGAGTTGCGTTGTGGAGTTAGCATTTTGCACAAAGTTTTAGTTTTTTTATAATTTAGTTAATAAATGTACATATATATATATATGTGTGTGTGTGTGTGTGTTTGGCCAAGTACATATTTACTGAACAATGGTTCGAAATCATTCCTGGTACATCGTGGTAGAATTCCAAATTCCATAGGCATCATCATTATTTTCCACAACTGAGATCACTCATGCACTACCAATCCGTGGAATGTTGAATGAAGAATGAAGCTGTCATCAGTTGTCGTCAGTCTCTATCAGAAATTCCAAGACGAAGCTTAAGATACTCCAGAAGTGGCCCGAAGAAACACCAGAAAAAGTAGTTCCTTCAATTTTACTTTATTTTTTTTTATTTTAAATCCGAACGAAGCGATTTGAGTCATTGTTCATCTTGCGTACAGCAAAGGAGTCGAACAAGTTGCCGGCGTCAGTCTTTTCGTCCAAGTACGACGTGGAAGCCTTTAAAGAGCAGAGTGAATAGGCACTTACTAAACTAGCGCGTACCATCTATCGACTATATCACCACTGAACATCAGGTGGGATCGTGCTCAAACACTAGTTTATACCCCATAAAAATGTGCCCTAGAAGAAGGTATAACTATATTGGTGATATTAAAGAAAGGCAGAAAAGCACTCTTAACCGACAATTATGCAAATGTAGGAATGTGAATGAAGCAATCGAGCGTCAGAATCCTACTAAGTGGAAGCTCATCTCTGACGGACGTTAGTAACTAACAGTAAGCTAATTCTGGTCATACATATATTTGACACTAATGAGCCCGAACCCTTTGGCACACATGTCGCGTAATACGACGCCAAATTATACCTTATCACTTGACAGACGCTTGGGACTTGCTGCTTTTTCCTGCAGTATTTTTTATTAAATGTTATATACAGCCAGTTATTGAGTGACATGTCAATAAAAAAGTACGATAAAAAATGATGACCGTATGTGTTACCAAGAAGGTTGACAAAAACTTTTGTGTTGTGACGTGTATTTACGAGGAAAACAAAAACCGACTTCAAATCGAATCAAAGGTCCAACATGAAACGCTACTACACTAAACTTAGTTAAAATTAATTTTTAATATATCATTTTTCTGTGCATATTAGTGCAAAATGCGTGCATGCGGGTTACGTGACTACTTTCAATTATACTTACAACGCATTAGAACTAGATACGTAATAATTGTCTCTCTCTATCACGATGCACATTAATTACACGCCAGGGCTATTTGTATTGAGACTGTGTTGCCAGCAATTACTATATCTGCGAAGTGTTACCATTTTTTTATTCACGAATAACTTGCTTATATTATTATGTAATGTATTATCGCTCCAGTATTCATTACTGAAGTTAAAATACTTATTACGAATACAAAAATGGACTCCAAATTAAATCTACGACGCATAGTGGGTCCATTTCGTTATCTCTTGGGTTTAATTTCCAAAGTATCAGTTATATTACGAAGTTCTGGCGTCTATATACACTTTATTCTACCACATTTGTGCTCAAGCTAAGGAGTTCAACAAACATTCTTCCATACCATTATTAGGAGTTCTCTGGTATATCTTCCCAATCCAACATTCATAATCAAGGAAATAAAATACCTATGAACAAACAATAAATTATCAGTAACGCCGTGAGTGAATAAACATTACACCAAGTATATTTACAAGCAAAAACCAAAACCTACTTCAAATAGAATCAAACGTTTAACGCTATTACACGGGCGTACATTTTTTGTATTATGTATGTAAATAGAATTAATCAGAACCTATCCAAACTCTCATCAAAGTACTCTTTAACTACATCCTTACCCATGAGTCATCGAAATCGGTTAGCATGATATCGAGTTATTTCTCCAAGTGTATTGTGCAGATACTAGATGCTACTGCTACTCTCCCGAAGCGGCACTCAAAGTTAGTTTAGCTTTTGAATGTCTCTTAGATTATCCGTGAAATAGCAACCGACCGAGTCGTGGTTCGGCCCTTTCGGGCGCCCTCGGATCGGCATGCTTACGCGTAACATAGTAACCGTCCATACCGAGGTTACCCCCCTTGTGTCGAGTTACTAGCAATAGAGGTTCAGGCTAAGCAACCTAAGAGCTATACCACCTCTCAATCCGGTGAATCAGTCAAGGCCAGCTTCTCTGGCCAATCTGTGTAGTTCGTCATAAAAAAAAAAAACTAGATGCTAATTTAAATCTTATTAGCTTTTCTCATGGATGCTATTGTCAGAATTGGAACAAATTAAGCAGCAGCTTTCAAATGAAGAAAGAATTATCAAAATCGGGTAAATCAATCCAAAGTTATGGGGTAAGGGACTTAAAGAAATATTCTTATAGAATTCATCTGGAATTAAAAACCTCCTTTATATATGTAACATAACTAAAAACAATCAATTGAAATAGATATCTAACATAACACATAATTTAATTTAATACATTAAGGTTTCTTTTTTTTTTGAAACAGCAAATGACTAAAACGGACTTTGAATAGCTGATGGCTAAGTACCGCCGCTCTGTGGAATACTGAAATAAGTTTTTTAAGATCATTTAATTATTCCTTTCAACTGTCTAATGAATATTCAACAACATAGTAAGCTATGGGATAAAAATGCAACGCGAAAGTACATTTTCAAATCTATTTAACGAATATAATTCGCTTAATAAAAACTAATGTTTAAAATCAGAAAATAGATGTTTACTTTTTATAGGAAGGGATAGGATAGAAGGTCCCCAAATCGTATATAATATATATCATCCTATGTCCCCTAGGTGGGGCAGAGGGCGTCCACAGTGAACCTCCATCGAGTTCGATCTTGGGCTTCACGCTTTATCTCGCTCCATGTCTTCCCGATGTTTCATTCGCCTCGCACCACGTCTGATTAGGACGGCCGCGCTTGCGCTTCCTTGCGGATTCCAATCAAGGGCCTGCTTGGGAATGTGATCGGCATCTCTTCGGAGGGTATGGCCAATCCAGTTCCAGGTTTGGAAAAATCGTACAGGTTCGAAAACACCGCTGGTGACAGTTTGCTCTATTTTATTTAAACAATAAACTTACATCATTAAATATTTAATCTAACTCTCACAATATATTAAATTATTCATTTCTCTCAGTATTCATTCTGTTCTCGAGCGTGTGAATATAAAAATACACAACGCATGTGTCATTACAAATTTGGGTTATTAAACAATAGAATATCATCATAGTACATAAAAGCTGTATTTGGCAGTTCAAAAAGAGGAGTGCTCCGAGTGCTCGTCACCAAACAGGGTTACTCGCCAGGTCAATCTGACGATCCCCTGAAAGTTTCATTGAAATCGGTCCAGCCGTTTCGGAGCCTATATGGAACATACCCACACACTTTCTCTTTTATATATAAATATTGATTTTTAAAATAAGATGACACTTACACCGTAAGCGAGTTTATATGTGTACCCTACATTGATTACGGAACTCTACTTTGTTCGATCCAGAGATGTTTCTGCTTTTCAATCGACTTCATTGATATACATACATTCTTGATAAAACTAAATAAGTCTTAAATTTGCATTAAGTATGTGAGCGACTTGGGTCGGATAAGCATTAGGCTCCCTTCCTCTAGATGGACCGACGACCATTTCCAGCAGAATAACGTGTGGTTCAACTAAATTTTTGCTAAAGAAACCTTTACAGCGGTCAGGAACATGCTATACGATTTCTAAACGTTACCAATTCAAAAATAGAATAAAGATAAAAAGAACACTCGATAAAATCCGTAACAGTAGTGTTACTGAATGTATCGTATGAACATCAATTGCCTAGCGGCTTAGGGTACGGTCTTCGAATCGTAAGTCGCCGGTTCGAATCCACTATTCGACTAACTTAACGTTGGAATGGTTAACAAGAATGTTAATAATATTTGTGAGAAAACAAAATTATAAGCAATCTTTTTATTAAAAAAATATTTTAAAGCTAGTTTTGTCCACTCGGCTACTGTTAAAAGGACGTAAGAGATGATTTATTTATTATTATTAATATCGACGCTGGAAAACAATATCGTAGTAACCCACAAAAATGAAATTGTTCACCAGAGCGGAAAACATTTCAACTTTAAAAAAAAAATTATAACTTTCATGTTTATGGACCTAGAGCTGTGGTTTTTGGACACAATTTTTTTTTTTTAGAAAATGAATTGTAATTAACACTGAAAAAGTAATACATGATTTTTGTTATTTAAATCGTTTTAACAACAAAACGTTTTAAAACAGAAAAATAAAATTGACAATTTTGAAAATCCTATTTTCGCTATTTTTCATTTAATTGTTACAAGTCATATATTTATCTATTTATTCTTTATTTGCACACAATACAAAAAGAGGTACAAATAGGCGGACTTAATGCCAGTAGGCATTCTCTGCCAGTCTACCTTGGGGTTTTGTAGAGACAAAGTAACGGGTGCAAATTTTTACGTCGTTAGAATCAGAAAAACAAATTCATTCGACACGTCTTTTTTTTCTGATTCCAACGACGTACAAAAGTGAAAATGGCCAAATGTGTCACTTAATACGTTTTTGCTTTCCAGTGTCAATATTAAAATCATAAACATGAGAATTCAGAACAGAGCTGTCTATATAGAAAAATGTTTATTGCTACCATTAGTAACACCAATGAAATAAAACCTGCATGGTGTGGCAGCACATTACAGTCGATATAACTCGGTATTGGTTGTGGCGCGTCTGTCCCACGCTGAGATGGGCAATTTGTCACCTCGTCTTAATCCGACGGTGGCTTGTCCGTCGAGGTCTTAATAACGTAACTGGGTCAAGGCATCACCTTGTCCGAGGAATTTGCGACGCATTCGATAATTCACTTGCGTATCTCAGGTAACAAAGTAAACATGTGTATACAATATTATAAATATTAGTGTAGTATATAGCAAGTGATAACCTTTTTGTTAATGGTCGGTGGCCCTTCCTCGGTGGATGGTGAGCGGCTCCGGGATCTCCGGTGCACTGCACCGGAGCCCCCCTGCACTGTGCTTAAGGAGATCACTTCCCGGGGGGAGGTTACTCCCTTCCCCCCTGTGCCCTCGCAGTTCAAGGCGACACGGGCCAGCCGATGTCGCCTTCTTCCCGGGTCCACCTTGGCGGATGACAAAGGCACCCTTGTCGCCCAGTGAATCCGAGTAAATGATATCCTAGTGGCGAGGCGGTTGGTCTTTCAACCTCTTGGTCGAAAAACATGACATTTTTTTTGGTTTGGGCAGGCCCCACCCCTTAGATGTTAGGAGCGTTGCTGGAGTTTCTTCGGCCGCTTCTTTTCCCAGCGCCAACGCTTCCCGAAGTGGCACTCAAAGTTAGTTTAGCTTTTGAATGTCTCTTAGATTATCCCTGAAATAGCAACCGACCGAGTCGTGGTTCGGCCCTATCAGGCCCCCTCGGATCAGACTGCTAACGCGTAAAATAGTAACCGTCCTTTTTTTTTGTTAACGGGGAGGAAATAGAATAGAATATTCTAAAAGATCTTCAAAAAGATACCCCGCCTTCTAGGGGGAAGGCGGCGGTTGTGTGGGGTTTTTACCCACTAAAACCTTCCCGGTGGCCCTTTCCTCGGTGGATGGTGAGCGGCTCCGGGATCTCCAGTGGAACGCACCGGAGCCCCTGCACTGTGCTTAAGGAGATCACTTCCCGGGGAGGTTACTCCCTCCCCCTGTGCCCTCATAGTGCAAGGCTACACGGGCCAGCCGATGTCGCCTTCTTCCCGGGTCCACCTTAGCGGACGACAAAGGCCCCCACCCTTATCGCCCAGTGAACCCGAGGCCCCTTTTAGTCGCCTTATACGACAGGCAGGGGATACCGTAGTCTTATTCTTGAGAGCCTAAAACTACAGGGCTGAAATAGTAACCGTCCAAGCCGAGGTTACCCCTCAACTGAGGGACCCGTGTGTCGAGTTACTACCTAATAGAGGTTCAGGCTAAGCGACCTAAGAGCTATACCACCTCTCAATCTGGAGAAGCAGTAAAATCCAGCTTCTCTGGCCAATTGTGTTAGTTCGTCTAAAAACAATAAAAAATCGGTCTTCCAAAAACGGTATATAAAAAATAATAGTAACAACATGAAATAACATGAACTCAGTGTACTATAAATAACCCTAACATTAAAAAGCATTGTAGTAACTGTCAAGGCAGCATTCTTTAAACAAAACGAAGCTATCAATTTAAGTACATTAGAAAAAAGCACGGGCACAAGTCTGTGGTTGCGTTTTATCAATTTAAAAAAAACGTCGAAGAATCAAGTTGATGCTTATGGCCAGTTGAAACCATAAAGTCATTTTGACGACACTTTAAGTGCGACATTATCTGATGTACATAATCGAAACAACGGCTCAAGTGTATCAGATATGACCTTTCCTCTCTAACCACCTGATCAGGGTCTTCTAAGTCAGTTTTATTGGACCCATCGCGAAAAGACTTTTATCATAGTGATTCTTAAGAAGTTATGAGATGAGGATCCGTAAATAGTTTGTGTAATGTAAAGAGCCGTAGCTCAGGGTCCAGGCGGCCGCTTCAATTAGCATAGTGCGATAGCAACCCGAGTTTGATGCCGGCACCAACAAATTTGTTGTTGCAATTTTATGTTCTGATTTACCACGCGCTTGGCGGTGAAGGAAAACATCGTGAGTAAACCTACTACTTACAATTTTTTTCTAAGACATGTGAAGTCTGGCGGACTATGCCCTTATACTCTCTTTACAGAGAAACAGGCTTTCTCTGTAAAAAAAAAGAGAAAGCCTGTTTATGTAAGTCCCCAGTAGTGGGACTTATATAAAGGCTGTAACTTTAACTTAAGTGTTACAGTAACACTAATATCGCGGTTATTTATAAAGCGATGTTTATTTTTTTTTCATCCGTGAAATAGCAACCGACGACACAACTCGGTGTGGTTCGGCCCTCTCGGGCACCCTCGGATCGGAATGCTTACGCGTAACATAGTAACCGTCCAAGCCGAGGTTACCCCTCACCGGGGACCCTTGTGTCGAGTTACTAGCAAGAGAGGTTCAGGCTAAGCGACCTAAGAGCGATACCACCTCTCAATCCGGTGAAGCAGTCAAGACCAGCCTCTCTGGCCAATCTGTGTAGTTCATTAAAAAAGTTTATTTTTTTATTTGTTAGCATAGGATTTTGCGTTCCAAAGACGTACTAGGAAACTACTTAAAATCGATTAAAATATTGTTATTGGATTGTCATAAAACTGATAATCTCCTACTATCAATTAAATAATAACTCCTTAATGACCAGTGTTAGTGTGGAAGAAGAAAGAGTGTAAAGATGCCAGAGCATCTTAATATAACTTTAAAACTTCAGAAATAAACGAGATTGATCGCCCGTAGTTAGATTTAATTTCATTTAAAACTGTTATTTTTGTTTTTAATCGTAAACAGTATCTTAAACTTTAAAAGTGACCGATGATACATTCCATAATAATACAATTAAAATATGCGTTAATAAAAAAAATATAATACAAGCAATTGCTGGCAACACAATCTCAATACAAGCTCTGCATGTAGTGACATTTAATGTTTAATCTTTCAAGGAGAACCGCGAAGATGGCGTAACAATGAAGACGTAGCTTCGGCCTTTAAAACTACCAAAATTCTCCAATTAAGACCTGGCTGTAGGGACTAAAGTCTTTTGCCTTTCCCATTAGGGATTAATTAATATCATCATCATTAATTGGTCAAGTTTCATTTGATTTTTACGTGTAGGTGAGATGAAATTTCATGCACTTCTTTAGAAAATATATAACACCACCACATTTCGTTGTTGCATGAAGAGGCAAGTGAATGAGGTGGGTGGAAGCCACTTCCCTGTTCCTTGTTGATACGACGGCAATGAGACTTCTACCCCTTCTGCTGAAGTTTTAATTGATGTGCGACTGCGATAAGTTAACATCAAGTCCTAAGCTTTATTGGTCTTTTTAATAATTAAAAATCCGTGTTCTTGCCAGATCTTCAAACATTTATGATAGACGCAGCTGGTGTTTCTCTGGTCACTACGCTTCCTAAAGTAGTCCTACAGGTAGATTAACGACCCAAGTTAAAGGCACCTCTTAAAAATCCGGTGAAAAGATGTATGCTGCAGGTTGAGTGTTAAGTTGTACTGAATAAAATTAAAGCTGGCTGGATCTTAAGGTTATAAATTTAGAAACTTTATTTGTACATTTTTCTATTACAATTTATTTATTTATTTATTTATTTATTTATTTATTTAATCTATATTTTGTCAAAAGCCATTCTCTGCCCACCTTAAGTATGTGTAGAGACAAAGTAACGGGTGTAAGCAAGAAAAAAAACACAATTAAAGTAAAGAAACAAAAAAGGTTTTAATATGTCCAGTTCAAAACGCTGTCCATGTTCTGAAGCGCACAAAGGAAAAGAATCGTCGAGCCGTTGTAGGCTGTAATTAAATCGACCACCCACCATTGCGACCTCGAGGCCTTGACCGACAGCGCTAATGAGTTCACATCGACGCTCAGACGACGCCTGGCATCCGAACACTAGTCCACCGCGACACCAAACTTATTTCAAAGCGGGAAAAATAGTACTAATAATTAAAAATCCGTGTTCTTGCCAGATCTTCAAACAACAGACAGTTTTATTGGACCCATCGCGAAAAGGCTTTTATCATAGTGATTCTTAAGAAGTTATGAGAAGAGGAGCCGTAAATAGTTTGTGTAATGTAAAGAGCCGTAGCTCAGTGTCCAGGCGGCCGCTTTACGTTGCATAGTACGCTAGCAACCCGAGTTCGATGCCGGCACCAACAAATTTGTTGTTGCAATTTTATGTTCTGATTTACCACGCGCTTGGCGGTGAAGGAAACATCGTGAGTAAACCTACAATTTTTTTCTAAGACATGTGAATTCTGGCGGACTATGCCCTTACACTCTCTTTACAGAGAAACAGGCTTTCTCTGTAAAAAAAAAAAGAGAAAGCCTGTTTATGTAAGTCCCCAGCAGTGGGACTTACATAATATATAAATATATAAAGTTGTTATATAAAGGCTGTAACTTTAACTTAAGTGTTTGTGCACTAATATCGCGGTTATTTATAAAGCGATGTTTATTTTTTTTTCATCCGTGAAATAGCAACCGACCGAGTCGTGGTTCGGCCCCCGCGGGCATCCTCGGATCGGAATGCTTACGCGTAACATAGTAACCGTCCAAGCCGAGGTTACCGCTCTCCGGGGGGACCCTTGTGTCGAGTTACTAGCAATAGAGGTTCAGGCTAAGCGACCTAAGAGCTGTGCCACCTCTCAATCCGGTGAAGCAGTCAAGGCCAGCCTCTCTGGCCAATCTGTGTAGTTCGTCATTAAAAAAAAAAGTTTATCTTTTTTTATTTGTTAGCATAGGATTTTGCATTCCAAAGACGTACTAGGAAACTACTTAAAATCGATTGAAATTTTGTTATTGGTAGTTTTATGACTATCTCCTACTATCAATTAAATAATAACTGCTTAATGACCAGTGTTAGTGTGGAAGACGAAAGAGTGTAAAGATGCCAGAGCATCTTAATATAACTTTAAAACTTCAGAAATAAACGAGATTGATCGCCCGTAGTTAGATTTAATTTCATTTAAAACTGTTATTTTTGTTTTTAATCGTAAACAGTATCTTAAACTTTAAAAGTGACCGATGATACATTCCATAATAATACAATTAGAATATTTGTTCATAAAAAAATGATAAAACAAGCAATTACTGGCAACACAATCTCAATACAAGCTCTGCGTGTAGTGACATTTAATGGTTAATTCTTCAAGGAAAACCGGGAAGATGGCGTAACAATGAAGACGTTGCTTCGGCCTTTGAAACTACCAAAATTCTCCAATTAAGACCTGGCTATAGGGACTAAAGTCTTTTGCCTTTCCCATTAGGGATAAATTAATATCATCATCATTAATTGGTCAAGTTTCATTTGATTTTTACGTGTAGGTGAGATGAAATTTCTTGCACTTCTTTAGAAAGTATATAACACCACCACATTTCGTTGTTGCATGAAGAGGCAAGTGAATGAGGTGGGTGGAAGCCACTTCCTTGTTCCTTGTTGGAACGACGGCAATGAGACTTCTACCCCTTCTGCTGAAGTTTTAATTGATGTGCGACTGCGATAAGTTAACATCAAGTCCTAAGCTTTATTGGTCTTTTTAATAATTAATAATCCTTGCCAGATCCTCAACCGTTTATGATAGACGCAGCTGGTGTTTCTCTTGTCAATACGCTTCCTAAAGTAGTCCTACAGGTAGATTAACGACCCAAGTTAAAGGCACCTCTTAAAAACCCGGTGAAAAGATGTATGCTGCAGGTTCAGTGTTAAGTTGTTCTGAATAAAATTAAAGCTGGCTGGATCTTAAGGTTATAAATTTAGAAACTTTATTTGTACATTTTTCTATTACAATGTATTTATTTATTTAATCTATATTTACACAAAATTGAACGTAAAGGTAGACTTAATGCCAAAAGCCATTCTCTGCCCTTAACTTAAGTATGTGTAGAGACAAAGTAAAGGGTGTAAGCTAGAAAAAAAAACACAATTAAAGTAAAGAAACAAAAAAGGTTTTAATATGTCCAGTTCAAAACGCTGTCCATGTTCTGAAGCGCACAAAGGAAAAGAATCGTCGAGCCGTTGTAGGCTGTAATTAAATCGACCACCCACCATTGCGACCTCGAGGCCTTGACCGACAGCGCTAATGAGTTCACATCGACGCTCAGACGACGCCTGGCATCCGAACACTAGTCCACCGCGACACCAAACTTATTTCAAAGCGGGAAAAATAGTACTAATAATTAAAAAAAAAGATAAGCAAATGCATTTTTGACATTAGTTACACAACGAATATAAGAAAATATCGATAAAATTGAGCAGCGTTTTTTTTCTCAAACATTGAAACTAATCTAACATTTTTTTAAAGTCTGTTAGACAAATGCAATTTGATATAAGGTACCTAAGTTAAGTCACAACGAATATAAGAAAATATCAATAAATATGTTCAGAATTTTTTTTCTGACACATTGAAAATAATCTTACATTTTTTTAAAGACTGTCAGACAAATGCAATTTGATATAAGGTACGTAAGTTAAATCACAACGAATATAAAAAAAATTTAATAAATATGATCAGAATTTTTTTTCTGACACATTGAAAATAATCTTACATTTTTTTTAAAGACTGTTAGACAAATGCAATTTGATTTAAGGTGCCTAAGTTAAGTCACAACGAATATAAGAAAATATCAATAAATATGATCAGAATTTTTTTTCTGACACATTGAAAATAATCTTACATTTTTTTAAAGACTGTTAGACAAATGCAATTTGATATTAGGTACTTAAGTCACAACGAATATAAGAAAATATCAATAAATATGATCAGAATTTTTTTTCTGCCACATTGAAAATAATCTTACATTTTTTTAAAGACTGTTAGACAAATGCAATTTGATATACGGTACCTAAGTTAAGTCACAACGAATATAAGAAAATACCAATAAATATGATCAGAATTTTTTTTCTGACACATTGAAAATAATCTTACATTTTTTTTAAAGACTGTTAGACAAATACAATTTGATTTAAGGTGCCTAAGTTAAGTCACAACGAATATAAGAAAATATCAATAAATATAATCAGATTTTTTTTTTGACACATTGAAAATAATCTTACATTTTTTTTAATAACTGTTAGACAAATTCAATTTGATATTAGGTACCTAAGTTGAGTCACAACGAATATAAGAAAATATCTATAAATATGATCAGAATTTTTTTTTCTGACACATTGAAAATAATCTTACATTTTTTTTAATAACTGTTAGACAAATTCAATTTGATATTAGGTACCTAAGTTGAGTCACAACGAATATAAGAAAATATCTATAAATATGATCAGATTTTTTTTTTCTGACACATTGAAAATAATCTTACATTTTTTTAATAACTGTTAGACAAATGCAATTTGATATACGGTACCTAAGTTAAGTCACAACGAATATAAGAAAATACCAATAAATATGATCAGAATTTTTTTTCTGACACATTGAAAATAACCTTACATTTTTTTTAAAGACTGTTAGACAAAGGCAATTTGATTTTAGATACATAGGTAGATGATACAACGAAAATAAGAAAATAGCAATAACATTGAGATGATTTTTTTTCTCAAACGTTTAAAATAAGCTCTACTACCCTTAAACGATAAACGTTTCGACCGTTATCACTAAATGTTTTCATGGTGATAAGTCTTTCATATGATAGGGATGAGCTCATAACTACACACTAGGAATTTTTCAGTGATTCTTTGATTCATGATATAGAAATAAATATCTTATAATGCGGTGAATAAAAACATGAAACAATTACTAATAGTTGTACAACGTTTTATTCTTTGTGATAATAGGATGAATGAATAAATTTTCCAGGATAGAATTCATATTCGGTAGCATAAATCAATTCAATACCTAAAGACAAATACGCGACGCCATATTGTTGCATTTCTCATGCAATGTCCCGTTCACGAAACAAAAATCAAACAACAAAAGGAAAATACCGACAAGCCGGTTACTAAACTTTTTTCTTTATTTCGAAGAAACTAACGCGTGCGCGCCAAAAGCAAAAGGTGCTATGTCACTCCGACACAAAACTTAATTCCATATATAAAAGGCTTAACTTTCTTAAAACTGGTCTTCTTAAAAGACGTTTCGTTTTTCAATATAAAAGAGAGCTCCGCCTACACTCGGTTTTAAAATTAGAACTCTGGCATGACAAACGCCGGTAACATCGCATTGAAATGCTAAAGAGTTAAACTTTATTCACAAGTAATAGAGCATATTATTCAACAGTACTTTATTCTGTGTAAGGTGGGTAGAGCCGTAAACGCCATTGGCCCAATCGCACTACGTGCAACAAACAAGAAATATCAGAGCGAACGAGACAGCAATATTTGACGTTGCGTTTACGTTTACGTTTCCCAACAGGATTTTCTCATGTGTGTACAATAAGATTTTTTTTTAATTTGTCCAAAAATTTCTGACCATAGTTATATTTATAGTAGCAAAAGAATGAATAATTAAAAAAAAAATGTCATTTTTTCTATTCCAAATTCAAAAATGAAAGGAGACGGCGGAATACAGGACACAACGAGCGAGAAAGGGAGAGATGACTTTTGTGTAGATGTATCGCTCAGATACGCAACAATAAGTACAGTTTTAACACCACTTAAATTTGTACCTTATTGTATTATCCTAAGATATAATTTTGTGTTGTTAATATTGGTAATAAGACATTTTAGAATTAATAGTTGTATGGAAATGGGCATGGCGGCAGTCGAGCAGTGACGACTCGTTTAGTAGACAGTTGACAGTCGCCACGCTATACTGACATTCCGATAGAAGCACTGATAACAAATATTGATATATTTTTTTGCTGTCCCTACTGAATAGTGCGCTGTTCGAAATCGAACCGTGTTAACGTATAGTTATATCGTTTTAATTAACTTATCAACATTTATATTTTTGTGTGCATTGACAAGTGAAGTGTTGTGTTCGTTGATAATGACTGAGATTGAATTGTTTTAGACTATTCGTGAGTAAAGTGGACTTTTGATATAAGTTAATAACATTTTTATCAAAGGAATTACGACACCATAGCAACTAAACGCGTAAGTCAAATTTTTCACATAGCTTTTTTTGATGACTGTACTATGACAAAACAATATATATAGGTAAATTAAAATTTTTAAATCTAACCCGTTTGGTTTAATGTTTTTCCTTCCGTCTTTTAATATTTTTATATATATATAAGCTCTCACGCTCTTTTAACACAACATGAGTAGATAGAGATAGCAATCCTCTTTTTAGCGAGTTTTGAAGAATCGGTAAGCATATCGCCATTCACCGTACTCAAATTTAGCAAGATTGCTCCACTTAAGACCCCCAAATATTGATGAACCTATTAGTAAAACCCAGTAGTCCAAAAGCCAGATAGGATTCTATATCTTTTTACTTAATTACTTTTAGAACTTTAGCCGGACAGATATACATTATAGCTTAAACGAATAAGTGAACATCTAGGTAGCAATTTAAGTGTGATGCGAACACAACATATCCAATTGAACCAATTAAAGCACCTAATCCATTTGTAGTTTGCCAGTCTCACTTCTCCTTTTTTTTTTATTCACGCGGGAGAATCTTTTTATAGACCATCCTCCGGTACCCTGGGTGGGCCCGAAGGGGTGTGTGGGACTCGGCCTGGGCAGCCCCTATCCACTAAACCTTCCAGGAATGCCATCAGCCGTTATGAGCGGGGTGCCCCGGATCTGTCAGCGACAGGACAGAGAAATCTTCTCTGTATCGTTCCAATTTTAGTTTATGTACTGCCCAAGTCTCACTTCTCCCTGGGCCAACGTTTCTTAAGGTATGACAGGTAGTTTTATTTATAAAAGTTCTAGTAATCCGACAAGATTAACGGGCCAAGTTAAGGGCACCTAGAAATAACGAAAGGAAAATGTGCTAGTAGAAATAAGTAAAGGAAAACGTTGTAGTAGAAATAAGGAAGGTAAATGTGGTAGTAGAAATAAGTTAAGGGAATTGTTGTAGTAGAAATAAGAAAAATGTTAAAGAAATGTAAAGAGTGATGTCAGGAGGGAGGAAAGATAGATATAGAAAGAATGGACAGTGGAAAGGAAATGAAAAGATGTGAAAAGGACCCGAAGTTTCAACACGTTGGGGAACGATGATAATTTATAAAAAAATAATTTAAAAAAACTTAAGGGCACTTCTCGGGGAGTCATGAGCAACCTTTTAAAAAATCCAGTAGTTTGCCAGTCTCGTGCAACCTCGAGGAAGAATGCATGATGGAATACCGGCCTAACTCGAGGCTTCCCCTCGGGTACCAGAACTTTTTCAGACAGGGAACTCTAAGAGTTTAACCTTCTCCGCCCTGGGGAAGTTGTAGAGCCATCAATTTCCGGGTGGAGCAAACTTGCTAAAATTTTAGTTAGGTGAATGGCGATATGCTTACCGATTTATCAGAGCTCGGTAAAAAGCGGATTGCCATCTCTATCTACCCATGTTGTGTTAAAAGAGCGTGAGAGCTTATTTATACAATCTACAAGGCAAAAAAAATGCCTGTTGTTGTTTTTATCTTTATCAAGGGATAAAGATAGGACTTGCGAACAGTTTTCTTGTTTCTTTGTTATAGTAATTGTGTTTTTAGTTTACGCGGCAAAAAATAGCAAATGCAATGCTTTAGTAACAATGGATTGTAACCGTAAAAGCTAAATTACTACTCAATATTACTTAGTGCCTTAGCAATTAACAACAGAGACTTGTATTACACATTTTTTTTTAATGACGAACTACACAGATTGGCCAGAGAAGCTGACCTTGACTGCTCCATCGGATTGAGAGGTGGCATAGCTCTTAGGTCGCTTAGCCTGAACCTCTAACAATGAGATTGTAGCAGAAGCGTAGTGTATAATATAGCCAGTGTGGCTGTATTTATAAAAAAAATATATATTAAAAATATACCACCCTAATTAATATTCAATATGGTAGTTGTCAATTGTTAATACAGATACATTATAAAAACAATAAAGAAAAATGATTATCGATTTTTATATATCTTTTGTAAAGCACTATAATATATTTTTTAATAGAATAAGTGAAAGTCCTTACGTAGATTATCCAAGAAAGAGATTAAAAAATAATTTTGTTAGCTAATATTTTCCTTCGTGGCAAGATTTCTCATTTATTCATTATTATATCTAGCCAGTGCTGTAGTAAATTTTTAATACAATCTCTTTGTTAATTTCTTTTTAATTTTAGAACTGGCTGGAAAGCCTTTTGCTTTGTAAGTTTCGTGTTAAAGCTAGGTAGTTACTAGGCGTCCCGCCTCCGTCGCTGGGCGGTTTAAGTTCGTTGGGACACGCCCATCGTCGCCTCGTCTCTGCACACTATATACAACATACAATGTGAATAATTTACATACAAAGTTATCTATACGAAGCTTACAATACGGCTTATATAGCTTTATTAAAGCAGCATCAAATGTGTTGCCTTTATTAACGTTCTTAAAATATGTTTCAAAATAAAATGTCCGTGTAAGCTTACCCACACTAGTTATAATAATGTAGGTGATTTTTAGTTCCCTTAATAAATCGTCACCTCATCATTTTCATTTCATGCATAGGACGTCCACTGCTAGATATAGGCCTTACCCAAACGATTTACAAAAAGACCGGTCGTACCACCTTGCTTCCTTCTTTATCCTGCGGTCTTTATAGGATCATCAGACGACTATTTTTATATGAAATGGGGCTAACTCCTTAATTGATTTTTAGTGATCACTGTCGCCCATGAACAATATCAGAGGAGCTGCAGGTGCGTTGCCTTTGAGAAAGGACTCGTTTGGTCTGATCCGGTAGTTGAAAGTCGAACAAGGATCGATGGAAAGACCTATTGTCGGTCTACTTCTAAGGGATGTAAAGTCTAGTTCTAAGGGGGTTCTAATCCGGAGCGAGAGAGATTAGACGAAAAGCAAAGGTAACCGACATAGCTCTTAACCGTTCGCATGTCGAGTCATTGATGACAGATGGGTGATAAAAATCTGGATTGGAGATTGTGCATGGTTCGCAGAGATGGACCGACAACCTTAATAAGATAGACAGAAGTGCCTGGTGATGATGATATCCTTAATGCTTTATAAAGAGCTAGTACGCCGACGTGAAAGAATATTTTCATCTCTTCTTTGGGACCGATGCTGATTGACTTGGGGGCCCTTGCGTTGGATTAGTCCCCTATAGAGATTGAGGCTAGGCGACCTAAGAACCGATAGCACCTCTCAATAAGTGGTGAAACTATAGAGCCCTTAGTCTGACCAGCGTTATTCATTAAAAAAAATCAGACGTGCAGATTTCATTCGCTCCCACGCGGTATATGTAAAATTTATAGTCCATATAACTATTAAATCCTATAATATTGATCCAGTTAGCATTCTCTCTATACGCTATTAATAATTTATCACAGGTGATAAATGGTAGTTCGTTTAACCACTCACCACATATTTATGTGTGTGTGTGTTTATTATGATAGATTAATTTACTTAGAGACTTAGGCTAATAGTAATTTTATAGGCTCACTAGGCAATTGGCTTCACCTACGTTAACATTACGTCCTAACATATGAAATTGGCGTTTTGTAAGGGAGTAACAGATAGTCGATTTTTTCAAAATATTATATATTTATTTCTTATATTTATCAAAGTATGTACCATTGGTATTTAGACACTTTTGACATCTCATAGAAATTCATTGATGACACATATGTAAGGACCTAATATATTAATAAAAATAAATGCCTTCAAGCTGTCTACCCTTAGGGATAAGTACAGATAACAAATTTTCATTTTTCACCGTCATGAAACACACATGCTATACATACATCGTCCCATACATTAGCTTTTAAGTACTTCTGACGTATCTCTTCTTTAGTATATAAACAATCGCAATACATTGGCCTAGCTCGTCCCCTACCGAATTTTTTTTTTATTTATTTATTAGACAGAACTTACAGCACCATTACAGCTAAACCAATTCGGTGCTGTAGTCAACACAAATAATTAATCAAAATAATAAAAATACAATATTAATTGAAGCGTCAATAGCCTAATGGTTTAGGGTACGGCCTGCGAATCGTAAAGTCGTGGCTTCGAATCCACCATTCGACTATTGCCGTGAACCATGTCCTAGCACAAGCATAAGCTTAGTTGGAATGGTTAACAAGATTGTTAGTAATATTTCTGAAAAAAAAAAAAGAAATATTGCTAGCTTTCTTTTAAACAAAAAAAAATAATAGTTAACATCACAACATAAAAAATAATTTAACACAAGTGACAACTCAAACATTCATCATCTCGATGTATCTATAAGCAGCCTCTGTGAACCGCGGCTGGTCACAATGAAATATATCAATATGCTGTGAGAGAAAATTGACAATCCTAACAGCGCACGACATGGGAGCATTCGTGGTCCTGAAAGTAGGCTCTAGCAACAACGCAGGGCGGCGACGCATATGGGGGAATTTATCTGGCGCTCGCAACTGCAACGCGGCCAGCCCTTCCGGATGGTGCACCCAGCCTCGTAGCACCCTCCATACGTATTGAACGAGCGGTCACTCTTCTCACCTGCAGCCTGCTGTATCCGACTATACCCAGTACAAAGAGACTCGGATACAACAGCGGGAAGGAGGGATACACGCCGTACTGTCAATGTCTAACTTTTGCTTCATACATTTTTCTCGTCCCTCTTTTTTTATTTAACTGTTCAATATATATATTATATTTTAATGCCAGTTCAAATACAACGGAAGAGGAAATTATCTCATCGAAGATCTTTCTCAAAAAGTATATATTATTCCAATTTCAAAAATATGCTTAAACTCTTCCAAGTCAGGTTAAGGGCTTGTATATACCTTGATGAGAATGACTTGCCTAAGCCATAAAAATAGACAATAGAAAAAAAATCCTAACCAAAATCCATAATGTTCCTCAGTCATAGAGAATCCAGAGCCAACACGTAATAAATAAGAAAAACAAGCAACGACTCCCCGAGCGGCGCACATGCTCTGAATTTATAGTTACATTAACGTCACAACTGGGGTGTAAGTGTTTTTAAGAGACTGTGCAAGAAATACTTCAGAAAAAGAAACATTCAAAGAGTTTGTAAATATGTGCGGGCTTCTAAGCTTAAAGTTAAAGTTATAGCCTTTATATATATAATATATATGTCCCACTGCTGGGCACAGGCCTTCTCTGTAAAGAGAGTATAAGGGCATAGACCACCACGCGGCCCTAGTGCGGATTGGTAGACTTCACATGCCTTAGAAAATTTTTCTAAGACATGTAGGTTTCCTCACGATGTTTTCCTTCACCGCCGAGCGCGTGGATAATCAGCACATAAAATTGCAACAACAAATTTATTGGTGCCGGCACCGGGAATCGAACTCGGGTTGCTAGCGTACTATGCAACAAGAGCCAACCGCCTGGACACTGAGCTACCATGGCAATTTATTAAAAAAATATATAAAAATAAGCTCACATGTCCTTTTAAATCTAGTAGCGGGAGAGGGACAGTAATAGCTCACCACCATCAGACTTATTAGGTCGAAGGTCTGTCTAGTGGTCCATTACTATACACCGGGAACTCCATATATCATCTGCATTATCTTAATGATTAGCATTCCACTACCGTACGTCTTTCACGCATATATACGAGTATTATATATGTTTACGAATAAAAAACAAAAAAAAATAAATTCCAATCCTATTTATATTACATTGTTCTGATGCCGTTATTCTCTTTCTTCTCCTAAATACGTGCTCGTTGTCATTAAGGAGTATTTATCTAGACTTAGATTGTCACAAGACTACTAATAGTACAATCAATAAGAATTATTCTAAATATTTTTTAGAAATTATAGTCAGTAGTAGTATTATAGTACATTTTCGGAACTCCTTTATCTGCCTAGCGATTTCCCGGCCAACCACTAGGATCCGCTTTCCTGTTTAATCTACTCCACTTTGCGCGGTCTTCGGCATCCTACTTTATTAGATGGTTCTCTAACATATCCGCCTTCACAACATCCAGCCAGCGTTTCTTCGGCCTGCCGCGGGATATCGGGCCTTGTAAATTGAGGACTAGGCATCTATTTCCGACATAGTCAGGAGGCCTACGGTATATGTGTCCATATCATCGGAGACGACTTTCATGCAATTTGTCTGCTATGTCGCGGACTCCACGGCTGCCCCGGATGTTTTCGTTACTTATACGATCTAATCGCGTAACGCCACACATCCATCGCAGCATCTTCAATTTCGAATCTTCAAAATCGAATTCCTATGGTAACAAAATTCATATATCACGTAATTGAAACGAAAAAATCGGTTCATGACTACGCTATGAATGCACAAATAAAACGACGAAACAAATAGACGAATTAGGCGAGAAAAAGCCTTTTAAAGGCTTATCATGTACTTGTAATTCTTCTGGTGTCGTGAATGACGATGATCTTCTGAAATCTCTAAAATATCCTACTTAATAAACATGTATATGAAAATATGTAAAAAAAATTACCTCGTCTCGATATTAAGATGAAGTAACTGAAGATAATGTTAGATTTAAAGTGATGCAGATTTCGCCCCTTATCCAACCATTGCAATCCACTTTAGTCGCTAAAGTAGCAAATAGGCTCCCTTCGCGATCCATCACGAATCACGGCGTGTCTTGATGTACCCCAGACGTTTACGAGCCGAATTATGACGTATACCTTCCGCTCCACACGACCTCGACACTCTGTCACTACTAACGCTAATATTCGAGTTGTAAAATTTATTTACGATGCATAAAACAAGCGAAATAATGTTACTACAAGCTCAAGCTCGTTTCTTGAAGGTCCCCAAGTCGTAATTTTTTAACAACACAAATTTTACAGATTTTTTGCGTCATAATCTTATTTTGAATTTCCGATGTTTCGAAAACATTGCGGTTACTACGATCACCGGGAGGACTAAGGTGTCCGACATCCCGTCTCATAGTTATTGTAGGTTAACGTCTTTTTTTTTTAAAAAAAGTACTCGGATTAATTGAACAACTGCGCCCCGCAGTGTTACTCGCGATTAACAATCTTTTAGCCAAAGTTCCTCCTTAGATCCTTATTAATCACCTATCTACCAGTGAAAGTCCCGTCATAATCGATCCAGTTATTTCAGAGATTAGATTTATTTTTAGTTTAGTTTATTGTGTAATTTGATTGTCCTATATGAAAATTGTGTGAAATGAAAATAAATAAAAAGCAACAATAGGCATTATTACATGAATACAATTATTAGGGGCTACATTGAAAATCAATGCAGCTCCTGTTGTTCTGTCCGTATTCATTAAAACCTTTTTTTGCATTTTTTAAAGTGTTTTTGTGTCTATCTTCTTTATATTTGTTTACAATTACTTTTATGTCACGTAGCATTAAATATTATTTCTGATCGTAAAAGAATTTATTCCACATGTAACGTTTTATTATATTATTTACTGTATTCCGGTTTGAACTGGTCTTTTTTTTGTTGACGGGGAGGAAATCTTCACAAAGATACCCCGCCTTCTGGGGGGAAGGCGGCGGTTATGTGGGGTTCTTACCCACTAAAACCTCCCTGGTGGCCCTTTCCTCGGTGCATGACGAGGGGCTCCGGGATCTCACGTGGAACGCACCGGAGCCCCTCTGCACTGTGCTCATACAGAGCACGTCCTGGGAGGTTACCCTCCCCCTGTGCCCTCGCAGCCCAAGGCGACACGGGCCAGCCGATGTCGCCTTCTTCCCAGTGAACTCGAGGCCCCTTTTAGTCGCCTTGTACGACAGGCAGGGGATACCGTAGTCTTATTCTTGAGAGCCCAGAACTACAGGGCTGTTTGAACTGGTTTAATTCAACTTGTCCAATACCGACGACGATTGCAAACGCATTGTGTATTTAAAACATTAAATGGCAACACTTCGTGTGGCATATGGCCGGGGTTGATCATAACACGAACGAAGGTAACATTTAAATAATTTACAAAAAAATAAAACAAAAATGTACATTGTTAGATGAATGGAATTATAACGGGCTACACTGAAACGTTTATGATTATTGTCGTTTTTTTTAATTTTAAAAAGAAAGCTAGCAATTTTTCTTTTCTTTTTCTTTTTATTTTCAGAAATATTACTAACAATCTTGTTAGCCATTTCAACTAAGCTTAAGCTTGTGCTAGGACATGGTTCACGGCAATAGTCGAATGGTGGTTTCGAACCCACGACCTTACGATTCGCAGGGCTACCTAAACCATTACATAGCTATTGACGCTTTTCATTTGAAAGCTGGTGCTTCCCAATGACAATGGCATGCATGAGAAAACCATATAATTTTAAAATTTACATCAAATATGCGCACTACAAATGGACGAACATGACGTCAACTGATTTCGATTCATTTTTTATTGGAAAAGATATACTTTAAGAGTAGCTTGTTAAACGTTTGGTTAGGTTCTAATTATTTTTATTGCATAATTTTGTTACGATAATTCGGAAATACAAAGAGGGCGTCCACGACTAATAGCATTTAACGTTTGATTCGATTTGAAGTCGGTTTTTATTTTAGCTCGTAAATATACTTGTTGTATTATATTCTTTACATTTATTCTTATCTCACGTAGCATTAAAAATTCTTTCAGATCATAATAGGATGTAATTCCAGATATTTGTAACTAGTAATAGGAAAATGCAATAAACCTTTTTACGCTGCTTTCATTAAGATCCAACTCTTAATCTCGTGTAAGATAACTCCATGTTACTTGACTCGATGTAGAAAGTTAATTGTAAGACATAAATACGAGTTCGTAAGACTTGTAGGTACGTTGCAATTTCTAATGGTGTTGCCGCGCCTTCGTACATTTTCTCTTCAATCCTTTTTTGCCCGTACTCTTGTCACCTCGCTTGCTTAATAGGCACACGGTATAGAAGTACGGTATGTCTGCTTTGCAAAACCAATTGACATCGTATGTGGTATGTTACTATTGACACAAATATTTTTAAAACGGATAGATTATTGGTTCTACATATAGAATCTACATTCTTCATACCAAATGTTATTAAATTTGTAGGAAGTATGTCTTAAGAGGGTAAACGCTTAATAAATAATTATTGTAAATAATTTTTTTTTCTACAACTTTAAAAGGTTAGTGGCTAAATGATCAACATGTTCTCGTAGACGAGGTTGTTATTCCAATAGACTTATATCTGCTGCACACTAACTTGTAAAATTATGTAGGTGATCACAAATTGAATCTAATTCTGTGAACAGCTAGCAATTGCTGTCTCTGTCTCCCTCGCTAGGTTGAAGAACAGGTTTTTAAACCTTAGAGGTGTACTAGACGGCTGGGATTCAGATCGTGACGATCTCTTAACCGCTAATGTTATCGGTGGTTCGAGAAACAAGTACCATTTATAATATTTCTTTGTCTAGCCTGAATTAACTTTATTAGTATTTAATTAAATAAGCTCTCACGTGTTTTTAAGCAGGGCAAAAATAATCCACAATACTGTCCGCTTTTCACCACGGTGACGTTGATGAGACTTTCGCCATATACAGGACACAAATAAAAACCGAAAAGTTTTGTTCCTTGTGTATCAAAAACGGAAACCGGTAGTACAAGCCGGTTGGGATTCGAATACCCGTCCATAAACCCGTAAATTCGACTGCTTAACTGTTGCGTAACCCTTTTAAATTTTTACTTATAAATATGAAAGAGTTTAGTTGTCGAATTTCTCGCTGTTTGTTTTCTATGGATGAATTTATTCTATCGCGAATCGCAGCAACGATCTCTATTAGCTATTATCTACTTGAGCATTGCGTGCGGGCGCTTTAATAGCACACAAAGAGCTGGACAGACTCCGTCACAGATTATATAAACCACACTCCTCCGCGCCAATTGTGCTTCTTAAACAATAACACACAATGACGCCATTAAAACAATTCAAAACGGCCTCTTGTCTCAGGAAAAACGTTCTGAAGACATAGATTTATAAAAACAAGTATGTTACGATAAAAAATATATCGATTTCAAATCCAATCAACAATGACGGATCGAACATTAAACTATGCGCGGACTCTCTTCTTTATTTCCGAAGTACAGTGGAACATTCTCTTCTTCTATATTTGTGCCCTTTTGAGTTGAAGCCCTAGTTTGTCAACCTATCTTCTGATCCCAAGGCCCTACGACAACGCAATCAATATGGGACTTAATTGAAAGCTGAAAGCTATTAAAAAAATCGAATCAAAATCGATTCATAAATGACGGCACTGATGAGTGTACAAACAATAAGAAGTTACGGACGAATTGATAACATCCTTCTGATGAAGTCGGAAATAAAATACAGCAACAAAAAATAACTTCATTATTTATATATCTTTAAAAACACTAGAAAAAACACATTATACTTACCTTCTTAATACAAAACAAAGTGACAAGCGTTCATGTAATTTAAAATAATTTATATAAAATAATCAGCCCTGTAGTTCTGGCCTCGTAGAATAATACTACGGTAGAAGGCGACTAAAAGGGGCTTCTAGTTCACTGGGCGACAAGGATTTTGTCCTTTGTCGTCCGCCAAAGTGGATCCGGGAAGAAGGCGACATCGGCTGGCCCGTGTCGCCTTGCACTGCGAGAGGACGTGCTGTCCGAAGAGCACAGTGCGTTTCTCTGGAGATCCCGGAGCCCCAAACCATGCACCGAGGAAAGGCCACCACAGGGTTTTAGTAGGTAAAACTCCACATAACCCTGCCCCCCAGAAGGCGGAGTATCTTCTTGAAGATTTCCCCTCCGCCAACAAAAAAGTAAAATAATTGCCCAATCTAATACTTCATTGTCTTTCCAACAAATCATTCAAACGTTTAGCTTTGAAGTTTATCACTGCCTTAAAAGTTTCAATATTTAAAAAAAGAAATAATCAATAACAAAATTCATCGCAATTGTTTTTATACATGCGGCCGGCGGGTTCATTGTTCGCACATGTGTTATACACATAATAGGAATAATAACCAGTGCTCTTGTCACGAACACTCCTATTATGCCATGTAAAGGACTGTACATACGTATAGAATGTTAGTCCGTCCGTGTGCACGCAGTACTGTGGGCGGCATCCGGACGCACGCCATTCTATTCCCCGAAGAGGAAATCGTTATGGCCGGCAAATTGGACCCTAACCACTAGTTTCAGCCGCGGCCCACTCCCGACACGCAGATGTTATGTACCTACACACTTCGATACCAGTTCACGTACCTAGTTATGGTTTCAAGTAAAAACAGACAATAAGACTTTAAGTGACATACTTATAAAGGGAATCTAAGGTAACTAATTTAATATGTATACTTACAATTATTCTTTATGTCAAGTGGGAGTAAATTCTTTTGTTAATACATTCCTGCCAAGATATGTCGGGTTCATGTTTAGATCAGTAAGACACAGTGAAGTTACTCTAGCGATGTCTTATTTCAGACAACGTGTGTGTTCAAACACAAGTTGTCTGTTTGTTGTGTGTTAATATATACAACAAATGATAAAACTATCCTAAACTAAGAAATTTATAGCGCAAACCTTTCAAATAATTTTAAACATTTGTGATACCGTTTCGCCACAATGGCGCGAGATAGGTGCATTGGCATTCACCATCTCGCTCAGAACCTGTAGCCATGGCTAAAGAAATAGCAACAAATTCCTACTTCTTAAAAGAACTTTTTTATATAAGCTCTCACGTCCTGTTCACCCTAGAACTAAACAGAAGGTGAACACAGACAGCTTTCGCTGTCCGCTTAAGCTTTATAGGTGCCATATATGAGAGGGGGTGAGCTCATACTCCTGTCACAAATTCTTAGCAGCTGATTTAATATACTTAAAACACGAAAAAGATGGCAATTCATTGGTATAAGCTGGGAATCGAACTAGCCGCTATCAGATGGTCAGTCGGACCGCTTTTAAAAAAGACTATCACTGTCAAATAAGATTTTTTTAAATTTTCAAAATCTCTTACAAAATCGCTATTTCAATAAAAAATATAGGAGTTAAATTAATAAAATTGTGATTTCGTAAGCTCCGAGCTTTGACTGTAACGTCGTTACTTCAAAATAGCGCCATAAACAAATTCATAAGTAGTCTACGCTGCCGGCTTTATGCGTTTTTAAATCGGCACTCCCCAGCGGGATAACCGGCAAATGTGGAACGCACCGTAAAACCTGTGACACCCCAGAAACAAGAGGGAAGGATACGGGCTCTTGCGAAAAATTCAAATTATATCAGACGCCATATGTTCAGTATGGAGCTAGTTTAATGGAAATATCGCGTGGGATAACAACTTAAAATGAATACTTAAAATTTTCAAGTCTTTTACGAAGTTAACAGAGGCCATCCTCGTTTCGCCAAGCCTAGAAATATATATGTCTTTTTAACCTGCTTTGAAAAAGAGGTACTGGAGAGAGGATGTGTACCTGGATATAATCGAGAGAGATTATGAGGGAGATCTAGATTCCTTTATCCTTAACTTTATTTTTATTTATTTTTTAAAAAAGAAAGCTAGCAATATTTCTTTAATTTTTTTTTCAGAAATATTATTAACAATCTTGTTAACCATTCCAACTAAGCTTAAGCTTGTGCTAGGACATGGTTCCCGGCAATAGTCGAATGGTGGATTCAAACCCACGACCTTACGATTCACAGGCCGTACCCTAAACCATTAGGCTATTGACGCTTAATGGAACTTAGCAGAAGGCTTCCATCTAAAGAGACTTTTTGCCTGTAGCCACGGTGTCGGCAATTCTTAACACAAAATCTCTCAAACATGCAGCTTTCCTCACTTTGTGTTTCCTTCACCGCCAAGCTTGTAGCAAATCACCGCATAAAATTCCAATTTTCGACTTCTAAACTGTAGCGGTAGACATTGATAGTATTTATTATTACCATTTCTGTCTCACTAGGTGCCATATATGACCCTCTATTATGAGTCATCTATATACACCAAAAACAAGATACAGCGATAGATATCTTAAATTGCGTGAGATTCAGACTCCAAACTTAACTCCGACCAAATCTTAAATGAAACGCTAATATGAAGCTGAACAAATATCAAAGGTGTACGTTTATATTTACAATACATTACCGATAGTGAGGTATGCCAATAAAGCAAAACATATGTGCTTCAGCTGGTGACAGCATTAATTTATCAAAAGGAAATTACATTTCATTGTCCGTCCTCGCACGGGTGACGTAGAGTAAATTTTAATTCAGAGCACACAGCGACCCACACGCATTAAAATAGGTTTAACCGCCAGCCGTCCCGTTCTGAAAAAAAAAAAAATAAAACAAAAAGGCGCGATCCCGCCATGCCTCGGGGCGCGCCGCAAATACCACTGGAAAAAATCGTATTTCGCACGCGGTTTGAATTTTAATTGACGTTCAACTGGAGTGAAAAGCCACCGTTCGGCCTATGCGTGAATATTTTCAAATCTAGTGAAAGGAGGTTGTAAATACATGTCCAACAAGTTGTAACTGGCATTCTAATATAATAATTAAAAATAAACAAATACACGTATGTGTTGTAATCCAGATGTATAAGCAGAGCAGCTTTTAAACATGCACGATTCAATTTTTATATTTAAGGTCAATGACCTAATGGTTATCGTAAGGTCGTGAGTTCGAATCCACCGTTAGACTATTGACGTGAACCATCTCCTAGTACAAGCTTAAGCTTAGTTGGAATGTTTATCAAGAATTTTAGTAATATTTATGGAAAAAAAGAAATATTGCTAGCTTTCTTTTTAATAAAAAAAATATGTATTTACGAAATCTAAATCTCTATAAAATATCTCTAATCTCTATATAATTGTTATTTTTTAAAATAACCACGATTGTCCCTTCCTAATTCTTTCACATCTGTACACGCTCGTCGTCTTTTCACCTAATGAATGTGTCACCATACTATTATTATGAATTTTTTTGTAATTACAAATGAAATCTATGAAACTAAGAAATCACATTCTTTAAGTATCGGGGTAGACAGACACACCAACGCTCCATTTTCGATAAGTCAGTGTTATATCTGATATTTAAAATCCTTAGAAACTAGTTATAAATCTACGTAGAATTCATTCAATCAAGACATTGTATATTGAACACGTTAGTAAAATATACAGTAAAGTAAATTCTATAACATTTTTGTCTATGGTATTTTTCGTTCTCCACTAAATGTTTATTTTATTTACACAGTCATTTATTGCGTCGCGTCTGCCTCTGATATTCAGTTGAGTTCATGACAATTTTAATAACTTTATTGTAGAGCCCGTATTACGTGGGACACAGTCCATGATGGCCGCTAAAATTATAATAAACAATTCTGTGCGCTCATTATTCGCGGTCTCATCACGGATCCGGGCTCGAATTATTCAACACAAAACCGCGGTAATGTCGAACGTCCGCGGATAATTGCGAAATAACCACGAGACGGCCTCCTGTTACGTTTCATTTGGCGTCCCTCTCAATTTGACGCAATATTGGACACGATTTCGTGAGGCCTCTCAGATTAAGCTCGCCTAAATATGTACGTGTACCTATTATTTTAGTTTTTCGTGTTTTAATTGCATAAGAGCCGTGGTAGCTCAGTGTCCGGGTGGTCGCCTCGAGTTGCATATAGCAATCTGAGTTCGATCCCCGGTGCCGGCACCAATGAATTTGTTGTTGCAATTTTATATGTTGATTTACCACGCGCTCGGTGGGTAAGGAAACCTACATGTCTTAGAAAAAAATTCTAAGACATGTGAAGTCTGCCAATCGGCACTAGGGCCGCGTGGTGGACTACGCCCTTATACTCCCTTTACAGAGAACTTTTTATGAGAGACTTTTTTATAATTGCATACACAAACGATCTAACATAATTCACAATGAAACAGAATGATAATGAATCACGGTGTATTCGTAGATTCAATGAATTCTAGAACTAAGAACGATATTAAGAATCATTAGCAACTTCAAGATTTGAAGTAATTTAAAGTATAAGCTAACAATTTCTAAATACATAACTTGCAAATTTTTAAGGTCTTCATTTTTATTTACAGATATTTTGATCCATACTTTTGGACTCCGTGGGCATCACAGAAAGGCGATGAATACCTCATAATCAGCTTATGGGAGCGAAGATGTTAGCGCATGCCGCGAAACGGAAATCACAAACAACACATGAATGATCACCCCGTGGTCAGTGGGTGACAGTGGCAGAGATGCAAGAGATATGCAACACCGCCGCTCTGCCGCTCGACACTAACCCCTTGGTGCGCAAGATAAAATGCGAAGAGTTCCCCGTCAGGGGGAAGCAGCCGAGAGTTGGTATGGGGGTGCGCGATGAGATGGAAGACGAGTTCGCGGTGAAGACACGGAACACGCCGCCCATGGGACCGGCGCCCGGAGCGGAACATGCGCGAATGGAACACGGCGGGAACGGATTCTGGCTTGCAGCGGTCACCGCGGCCGGAGCCCCCCATCCGATGCTCGACACGTGCACTGAGACCGGCTTCATTAATAGCCAGCCTTCAATGGCAGAGTTTATGACTGCGCTTCCTCAATTAGGAGGAGGCGAGCTGAGTCCTCAACACACACCACCCGGCTATGGCCCCGACCTACCTTCACCAGGCGGTGGCCTCAATGTCCCGGAGTACCCCTGGATGAAGGAGAAAAAAACAACAAGAAAAAGCAGTCAACAAGGTCAGTACCAATAAATTCTTTTATTCACAATTTTTTCATTGATTTCATGGAAACGAAAACCATAGCAGCCATAAACTGTTCATCCCATTCGTGGTTTACGCACACTTTCAGCTCGTATTTTCCATCATAACCTTTACTTCTAACAGGTTTAGAAGCAGTTACCTCACAGAACCATCAACCTCACTTAACGGTGACGTGTAACAGAATATCTAATCCCCCACGAAACGACTTCGTTTCGTAAGCGCTCCTAACTGCCGCGTGAACAACGGCCACGGAATTATTATTGTGCCTTTCAACGGCAACAACAAATGGCCATTCAACCATTGTGTTCTGGTTCACGGTCCCAGAGTTTCTTTAATGAACATCAAATTACTCCGAAATATATTGAACTGTGCGCGGCGACGACGTCTCGCGGCCATAACTGTGCGGTGGGAGTGGTGGTGCGGCGCGCTGGTAGTATTATTCAAACCACCGACCCGCCGCCAACATGCCGTGTAACGGAACGGATATTTGTCATGCGCTATAAGCACAAATTATAAGTGAGAATATTTTAGAACATGGATCTTATATGCACACGGCATTTACCCACGCGTCCGTCTACTCTGCTTGTATGTACAGATAAAAATTTCTAACCCCGTATTACTTGAATCGTGTCCTGTCTTATCATGCATTCACTTCGTGTATTTACCCAAATATTACTCAACGAGCAAAAATACTTTTTACGGATTTTTCATTGATTTCATGGAAACGAAAACCATAGCAGCCATAAACTGTTCATCCCATTCGTGGTTTACGCAGCTCGTATTTTCCATCATAACCTTTACTTCTAACAGGTTTAGAAGCAGTTACCTCACAGAACCATCAACCTCACTTAACGGTGACGTGTAACAGAATATCTAATCCCCCACGAAACGACTTCGTTTCGTAAGCGCTCCTAACTGCCGCGTGAACAACGGCCACGGAATTATTATTGTGCCTTTCAACGGCAACAACAAATGGCCATTCAACCATTGTGTTCTGGTTCACGGTCCCAGAGTTTCTTTAATGAACATCAAATTACTCCGAAATATATTGAACTGTGCGCGGCGACGACGTCTCGCGGCCATAACTGTGCGGTGGGAGTGGTGGTGCGGCGCGCTGGTAGTATTATTCAAACCACCGACCCGCCGCCAACATGCCGTGTAACGGAACGGATATTTGTCATGCGCTATAAGCACAAATTATAAGTGAGAATATTTTAGAACATGGATCTTATATGCACACGGCATTTACCCACGCGTCCGTCTACTCTGCTTGTATGTACACATAAAAATTCCTAACACTTCGTGTATTTTACTCAAAATTACTCAACGAGCAAAAATACTTTTTACGGATTTTATCACACACATTACAGCGGTCATTTTCCCCTAATTGAAAATGACCCCTGCTAAGTGTTAGAAACATCGAAACGAATCAAGAATAAGAATTAAAACGAGATATGAACCGTAATAGAAGTTTAATTCTACATTTTAATCGTCGACTGATTTCGACTATCGTATGCATGATGGCCACTGGTAGCCAGGAATCTTCTATTTTTTTTTTCATGAACAGGTTGAAAAGAGATGAGCGCTTTCGCCTGAACCTCTGTTATGAGCAATTAAGTGTAATTAAATGATACGCATATAGCATTCTATTTCGGGGGCCGAACTAGAGCTCGAACAAATGCTTTACTATTTATTAGGATAAAGGAAGTTTTTCGATCTCGCGTAATACCGATGTGAAGTCTATATTGTATAACTGTTTCGCCTGGAGAGTGAAGTATTTTTTTTTATAGTAAAAGGGTCAAACGACCTTACGGCTCAACCGATCGTATGTGATCACCGTCGCCAATGAAGATAGTAAATCAATATTTTTTTTATGATTTTTAAATACAACTACAAAATTATATTAAAGTAAGTATTACTGTAAACAATCTTAAAAACCAATTGAATGACCCCAGGTTTGGGGCATCCATAAACCATCAGACTCCATGTAAAGGAAATAAGAAAGAAAGCAATGCTTTGTAACAGATATAGAGTACCAATATAAAAACATTAGTTAAAGTGTTAAAATTTATGCAACAAATTTAAAAAACAAAACCTGAAAAGACGATATCAGTAATTTAGTAAAAAGATTGTCAATAAAAATCGAATCTGTTATAGGCAAAAAACTTGTTTTCTGCCTACCTAACTCTATACTAAGCGTTAGTAGAGCATGTAACAATGTAATATAGAAATTGCCTTGTTTTTTACACGAATAACGTCTACTCAATAAAAAACATGACATTGTTCGTCAATTTTTTCGCACAATCAAACGTCATAATATCTACTAAAAGACGGAGTGACCCCAAATTTGTCGCCGGGACAAAACGCGGAGTGGAGAACAAAGGACGCCCTGGATGATCCATCATCATCCGTCGACCGCCTGTGGGAACGTGACCTCACCTGGTGAGCCCATACATCATGCTCCAGATTCATCTCCCATAACATCGAAATTATTGTCAATATCGTGTATCATTTTAGCGAAAACATTGTTATACGAAATGTTCTTACGTACGTAATATTTTGCTGTAAGTTTTTATAATCTTTTCGACAATAGTAAGTTATACTAAACTAACACATAAAAGTGTTCTTTTAGGCATACTGTAGAGGTTTATAAAAGGAAAAACGCGATATTTTTTATGTTAATTCAGATAGTTATTTACCTAATACCTGAATTAGTAAGCTTCTTTAATATTCCTTTGTACCATAAACTTTAACTTAAACTATCTTTACTCTAACTATACATATAAAACAATACATAATACTAAATAAAAAAAGATATATTTACATTAAAAATAGGTATTTTTAGAAAATATTTACAGAAAATATAACTGTGTATTAGTTAATTAATTCATGTATTATAAAATATTTATTTTTACTTTATTGAGCCGTGGTAGCTCAGTAGAGCCGTGGTAGCTCAGTGTCCAGGCGGTTGGCTCTTGTTGCATAGTACGCTAGCAACCCGAGTTCGATCCCCGGTGCCGGCACCAATAAATTTGCTGTTGCAATTTTATGTGCTGATTATCCACGCGCTCGGCGGTGAAGGAAAACATCGTGAGGAAACCTACATGTCTTAGAAAAATTTTCTAAGGCATGTGAAGTCTACCAATCCGCACTAGGGCCGCGTGGTGGACTATGCCCTTATACTCTCTTTACAGAGAAGGCCTGTGCCCAGCAGTGGGACATATATATTATATATATAAAGGCTGTAACTTTAACTATTTATATTTTTGAAGTTTTTAAGTTGAGAAGTTTATTCGTAATTTGAAAAAACGTAGTATTTGTGGGTGTCATTTCATTTTTATTCAAATATGAGATATTCTAAAATTGAACGATGATGTTGTCATAGTTGTTCACCGTTAGATTTTTCTATTTCGTAGACATTGGTGTGGGTTGGGAGCATAGACATATTTTATGTAATTCGCTACATAGTAATATGTTTAACTGATTCATGGTCTATCGTGTTAATATGCAAGATTCAATAGCCAATAAACCACGTCTTAATCTATCACTTAACACGCTGTTCAACCTTAAACTTTGCATACAGCGTTGAAGCGTATTATAGAAAATATTTGGTTATTTAATAAGAGCGAGGCGGCGTACAGAAGCGACCCCCTGGCGCGCGCTCCGGGGGTCCGCGGCGTCTAAGAGCACCGAACATCGCATTAACACGACCCACTGTCCACTATATGTTTTATCTCTTACAAATTGGGACTAAGTAAAGCTGAGTAGTGAAGCGGTTCTAACTAGCTTGTTCAAATGAGTTTTGAGTAGAAGATGTTGAGAGAATGAGTTTGAGAAAAGTGACAATTTGATGCGATTTTTTCTTCCATTATGTCGCCGTAGAGCCATTGACTCAGGCTGCTAGACGCATTATCGGGTTGAAATGAGTAGTTATGTTTAATTGACTTGCTAAAATGTATGCTCGGTATATCATCACATCGCACTATTGGTGGGAAAAAGACGCAAATGGAAACCATGAACTTTTTAGGAACGTAAAAAAACAGTTTTGTGGAGAAATGCAATGTAATTGAGAAATATCTTCTAAGAGACTATAATAGACAAAATTAATATGCAGTTACGCATATATTTGATTATATAATATGTTGAGTAGAAATAATTTAAAACAAATGCGTGCGAGTAGAAAGAGACGACTTTCGCTATCGGCTTCTTAAGTTTTATTAGGTCCTGTATGTGACAGACTGTAAGCCCACCGGCAAAAACTAATACCAAATTCTTTTTGTACATAAAACACCGAAAATACATTGATTGGTACAAGCCGATGCTTTCTAACCAACAACCGATAGATATTAGGTCGTGTCGTATTAAGAAATTAACTAGGAAATTTTGCGAACTAAATTCTCAGTAGAAACTGTTAGATTATATAAGATTTACTATTATGAATTACAATCGAGCTTTCCATTCGCATTGACATGGCAGTCGGTCGCATTCCAATCGCGACGTATGTTTCGCGAACTCAATAAGCGGAGGCTGGCGTGGCTGGCATGGCCGACGTGGCTGGCGTGGCTGGTGCTCGACCGTGAACCGCTGCCGGGGGGTAATCCGTCACTGTCAGCGCTATCGAGCCGCACGCCTCTATGCAGCCCCGCTATAGCGCTTTTGTGCCCGCTCTAAACTTAGATATTGGATTCACAAACTTTTGACTGATTCCCTTAAGTGACAACGTATCTCTTACGCCCCTAGACGTACTGAGTGCTACACGCTTGTTGTTTCAACTTTTAACCGACTTCTAAAAAAGGATTCTATTTCTCAATTCATCCTAATTTTTCAATGTGTACTCATAGCGTCCAATGTTTTTGGATCGATTCTGATTTTTAATTTTTGTTTCTTTGAAAAGGTTTTCAATTACGTACAACTTTTTAGGACTTTCTAAAAACATGTCTTCCTGGTTTAGCAGGAAGAGGAAATCGAATGGAAGAATGATTTTTTATTGAGATATTTTTGTTTCTTTTAAATAATGTCATATAAAACATTCTTGTTAACCATTCCAACTAAGCTTAAGCCTGCGCAAAGAGATGGTTCACGTCGAACGGTGAATTCGAACCTACGACCTTTTGTTTCGCAGACTGTTACCTAAACCATTGGGATAATACTATCCAATTATTATTGGCTTATGACTATCCAAGCCTACGTAACTTCTTAACGAGAACGACCACGGAAGTAGCACTAAAAGAGAGTATAAGCTCTAGAACATAAACAAAAAAAGTTTTTTTTCGGATTTGCGGTGTACAGATCTGACTATAGATATAGATCAAGCCTGTATTAGGAAGATATTGTACCATACCTCAAATAATTAACGACGTAACTAAATGACAAATAATTTTTAAGTACACCGTGCATGTATGTATTAAGGATGTTCAAGCAAAAAATATATCGATATAATATATCGTAATGTTGTCTGGATACTATGCGATGTATTGTATCAATATATCGATATTTTCCATATATCATATCGTTTGTTGATATTTCAGTGACCCAAAATTTATACAACTAGTACTGCCATCGCGGAGTATAGTAACATAAATACGATATTTCGTTATCGGATGAACTATATCGATATTAGATCATTCGACAATATCGTATTGAAGCGATATATCCGGTGCATATATCGATATTAAATATATTGTGCACTCCTAGAATGTATGCAGGTTTGTAAGCGTGGGGTAAATGCATCATCGTACATCATTGTAAACATGTTCGCTAAAAAAATAAATTATGGAAAAAAGAAAACATAAAGATGGTTTTAACATCACTAGCTGCGTTAATATTGGTTGTTGCTATCATCTAAAAACCGCTTGTTCGAGTAAAACATATTTAGTGCAACTTTTTCAAGTAACAAGATCAAGCTTCTGCTATTACTGTATGTAGTATTTATCCTCGCTTCCAAAATACTTGCACCAGCACAAGTTAACTATAAAAACTATCCGTGTCTACGGCACACTAAAGGTAGGTATCTAGGGACATGAAATAAATTGTTCAACCGACCACGCCTCCGGGCCCTATCTCGAGGAATCGAAATTAAAATGAACGCCCTGCCTCGATCGATCATTTCGATTCATCTTTAATACAATGCCGTATTATTTTTACACTGTCTCAATTTGTTCGGGCGCGCCTGACTGACGTATGATATGGACTCTCCATTTATAAAGTTCGCTGTTGCTATCGAAATTGCGAAGACCGTTGCGAAATGACGAAAGTGTATTCACTTTTTTTTAACTACGTTTTGAAAAGCAGACGACAAGGAACGCACACCGCATTATCTATATATATTAAAGAGAAAGTGTGTGGGTATGTTCCATATTGGTTCCGAAACGGCTGGACCGATTTTAATGAAACTTTCAGAGAATCTTCAAATTGATCTGGTGTGTAATCCTGTAAAGTTTGGTGACGATCGAAGCTTGAGCTTTTTGAACCGTCAAACAGCCATACGTCGTACTTTTATTTCTGACACTAACTTGAGCCCGATATGTTTTTGTATAAATGATAAGAATGATATTTTGTTTACTGATATGTACATGGTGTAGGTAATGATCTCCACTTGAGAAGAGAATAGAAAAGAATGAATACGGAGGGAAATGAACGTGAGAGTTAAATTAAATATTTAATGATGTCATTTTATTTTTAAATAAAATAAAGCAAAATCTGTCCCGGCGAAACGGGTTGGGTACGCTAGTATTCCAAAAAAATGAATGATTGGCCCTATTTACCTCACTAGTCTTTCGTATTAACAATATTAGTCGTCTAATGACTGGAATCTCGATTCCATTTGAATAAATTTAAATACTTTGTCATACTAACAAACAAACGTAACAAAGCAAATATATTTCTTTCTTGATTTATTTTTCCAGAACAAACATTTAAAACTCCAACTGTTTCATTAGAAAAATTAACCCCACACAAAATAAAGTATTTACCCTGTAAAATAATAGGAGAGGAAATCGCGTGAGCCATCAGTTATAACGCGGTCTGTAACTAAACAACTGAAATGTTTACTATAATACGAAGCCATTACACGTAATGATGATGGCTTGAGAATTTTGTCATTCCATGCCTTTGTTTATGAACGATCCTTATTAAATATCGCCGATCAATTTAAACGTGTACTAACCGAATGTGTCGACATTATACAAATTCCCACAATTACATGTAATATCTGGTTATATGCAAATAATAGTATTTCCTGGAGGCTTCGCCTGCGTAGTCATTGTTAGGTGTACAACTAAACTTTATGTTTTATAGCGCTTGAAAATATTTTATTTCAAAATTCTGAGAGTGCTAAATCAATTGTATATGACAACACAGTTGTCGATTTTTATTAGTGTCGATAATCTGCTAGTTTAGTTGGGGCACTATGGTTTTACAGTGACGTACCACTGACACTCCATTTTTTTCAGTTGTTGCTATTTCATAATCGCATATTTAATAACATCTTCCATTTGAAAATGAAATAAAAGCACAATGACAATTGAATTGTAATATTATACGAAATTGTGTGCTTGAGTTTTAAATAAAAAAAAATATGTTTACACTTTCGTTCTCTTTTAAACTATTTGATATTGAATTAAACGTGGCAGGGACTAAAAAAAATCGCAAAGTATAATAACTCAGGTAGTTCCGATCTTTGTCTATGCTCTAGTTGACCACAGATAGCAATAAATCTTCCGGCGGGTTCTCTTTGATTTATGTGAAAAATGAGCGTAAATTTGAGGTTCATTCGATAGTCCCGGGGCGGAATCCCGACATGTCTCCAATCATAGAGCGTCGCTCACGAATTATGTGTTGTTAGGAGCGGTCAGCAATTTTCTAAATTGTATCTTCCTACATATCAAAAAAATGACTCTGACGTATTTAGTAATTTTATAATTAAATATGAATGTAACTAGAACTAAGTCCAGGATTTCGTATGCTTATTTTATTTTATCTAACTAAATTTTACAAAAGAATCTGTTATATTTTATTATATCATCAGATCAAAAATCGAACCACTTAGCAAAGTGGTGGTAGCCACTAAAATTATAATAAAAATATTAAAATATAGTCGACTTGTTTTTCGTTGTCGTTATTTATAAAAACAACGCAGGCAGATGTTATCACAAAAGTATTTTCAATATGTATAACCTTGAAATAAATAATCTTAATTTATAATTAATAATAAATAAAAAATGTAGAACATATCCAATTATACACACACATAAATCTATAAATGGCTACCGACATTCAATTCACTTCAATTGGTTCTAAACTATTTAAAATACGCACCTACAACGGTAAGCAAAAGCAACCGGTAGCAAATACTAAATTACAATATTTCCTCGTATAATGATGGTATTCATTGGCTGTCAATACATCGTCGGTTATGATTTACGCCGGCCGATGGCAACACTTTCGCCTTCGCGCCGCTACATCATCCCCGGGGCATAAATCAATGCAGGCGACAACTGGCGGCCCGTGCCCCTTTATCGGTGATTCTGAACGCCCAACTTCTGAAGGTTAATTTCGAACGTGTCGACTCCTGTGTGTGTGTTTTGACGGCACTACGTTTAACTTTTACTTAAACATTTTTTTATAAATTTTATACTGAAAACGGAATGTAAAGTTAAAGGTTTTGAAATTAACAAAACAACGTCAGTTTATTTGTTATAGTTAAACTAGCTGCGCCCTGTGGTGTTGCCCGCGATTATAAAATATTTATTTCGATTTTCTAAAATAAAAATAGTAAGTTACTCCTTATTACATCAACTATCTACCAGTGAGAGTCGAAACCATCAAAATCGGTCCCGCCGATCCCGAGATAAGCCATAACAAACGGACAGACAGACAATTGTAAAAAATGTTATTTTGGTATATGTAGTACCGTATATGCATTGATATGAATTTAGTATTAAGTGATTACTTTAATATTACACACAGATAATCAAATTTTATTTATTTGTATAGATAGCAAAACAATACTGACGTATGATAAAAAAATAATAAATAACCAAAAATTCATATTAATTCTTGTTATTTATTATCGTTAAAAAAATCAGTTTATAGTCAGGGGTATTGTAAAATAAAACGATGGTTTAGGCACTGAATATCAAAAAGTCTAATTCTCCTTGGTACACAATTTAAAATATAACAAAACAGAAAATATAACAAAAGACGCGGGCGCACGCAACTCACTATAGGAACCGGGGAAGAACCTTTTTTTTTGTTGACGGGGAGGAAATCTTCAGAAAGATACCCCGCCTTCTGGGGGAAGGCGGCGGTTATGTGGCCTCCCCGGTGGCCCTTTCCTCGGTGCATGACAGGGGCTCCGGGATCTCAACGTGGAGCCCACCGGAGCCCCTCTGCACTGTGCTCAAGGAGAGCACGTCCCGGGGGGAAGGTTACTCCCTCCCCCCTGTGCCCTCGCAGCGCAAGGCGACACGGGCCAGCCGATGTCGCCTTATTCACGGGTCCACTTTGACGACGCAGGCCCCCACCCTTGTCGCCCAGTGAACCCGAGGCCCCTTTTCGTCGCCTTGTACGACAGGCAGAGGATACCGTAGTCTTATTCTTGATAACCCAGAACTACAGGGCTGACCGGGGAAAAACCTTAGTCAACTGTCAAAAAGGCGAATACAGATAACCAAATAAAACTAGATATAGCGAGCGGGCATACGGCCGCGAGAGTGGCGTATAAATAGGTTTGCTACAAGTTAAAATTAATTTATAGAAATTAGAAAAAAATATATAATAGAAGTTAGTTTTGGGACAAATAATGGCTTTAACAGGCATCAAATCCATTCTTAAAGTACTTGCACAAACTCGTGTGGCATATAAACATTTATGCTGCCTGAGAATTGACACCATGACACGCGACTTAGAAGTCAGGTATTCTATAAAGGTCACGGGGTTACATTTGTGTAGAACCTTACTCACAGTACTCTTACAAATAAAGATAAACTACAAAACCCAAGCCATACACCTATTCACCGAAAGCAAACGGAAGCCGCCGGTGCACGCAAACAAACAAACAAAACGTAATCCGACTAAGCCAGCATAAAGAACTGGCCACGAATCAATAAATCACTTTCGCCGAGGGCGGGCGCTGGGCGCCAGCCTTTGTCCTCTTCATTGTCGGCGTGATTTTAACAGCAATTAGAGACAGTACCTGCGATGCTCTCCGTAATCCTATTACAAGATGGCAGTGAGAAGAAGCCGCGTGGGCGGCCGCACGACCTATTGTGCCCACGATTTTTTTAATTCTAATGGCTTAATGAATTTCAATAGACGGTTTTGACGAACATGGTCATTTTTAAACCAGTTTAGTCGCTTTTTTATGCTTTTCCCTATTAATATTTTAATCATAAAAAAAATAAATTAAAAAAAAAACCTTTCAGTAGAGGCGTTGTCTTGGATGCAGATACACTAATGTCGTACTTTATTTAAGTTAATTTAGTACTTATTGTTAAATACATTCCAGTATAATCTCAAATGCAGATTGAGCTCATAACACGTATCTACACAATGGTGTTGTGACATTTTTCAGTTTGCATAAGCCAGTTGATACTTATTAGTAAACTAATTCCAATAACAAAGTACGGTAAATATGGCTTATACCTTGCACAGAGGTTGCATTGCCATACAACGTGGCAATGCTACCAGCCTTCTGGGCACGCTGCCAAGTGACAACGGTTTGGCAAATTTATATTTTTTTATAAAATATCTTTTTTTTAAACGGGTAGGAAATCGTCAAAAAGATACCCCGCCTTCTGGGGGGAAAGCGGCAGTTATTTGGGGTTTGATCCACTAAAACCTCCCCGGTGGCCCTTCCTCGGTGCTTGACATGGGGCTCCGGGATCTCTAGGGGAACGCACCGGAGCCCCTCTGCATCGTGCGATGCAAGGCGACACTGGCCAGCCGATGTCGCCTTCTTCCCGGGTCCAACTTGGCAGGCGACAGAGGCCCCCACCCTTGTCGCCCAGTGAACCCGTTTGTAAAATATCTATTATATTATAAACATTTATGCTGCCTGAGAATTGACACCATGACACGCGACTTAGAAGTCAGGTATTCTATAAAGGTCACGGGGTTACATTTGTGTAGAACCTTACTCACAGTACTCTTACAAATAAAGATAAACTACAAAACCCAAGCCATACACCTATTCACCGAAAGCAAACGGAAGCCGCCGGTGCACGCAAACAAACAAACAAAACGTAATCCGACTAAGCCAGCATAAAGAACTGGCCACGAATCAATAAATCACTTTCGCCGAGGGCGGGCGCTGGGCGCCAGCCTTTGTCCTCTTCATTGTCGGCGTGATTTTAACAGCAATTAGAGACAGTACCTGCGATGCTCTCCGTAATCCTATTACAAGATGGCAGTGAGAAGAAGCCGCGTGGGCGGCCGCACGACCTATTGTGCCCACGATTTTTTAATTCTAATGGCTTAATGAATTTCAATAGACGGTTTTGACGATCATGGTCATTTTTAAACCAGTTTAGTCGCTTTTTTATGCTTTTCCCTATTAAAAATTTAATCATGAAAAAAATAAATTAAAAAAAAACCTTTCAGTAGAGGCGTTGTCTTGGATGCAGATACACTAATGTCATACTTTATTTAATTTAATTTAATACTTATTGTTAAATACATTCCAGTATAATCTCAAATAAATATACATTGTCGAATGTAGATAATATTATAATAATGGATATTTACAAACTGTATGTGAAAGAGAGAAGTGCTAAGGTTTTTAACTTTGCATGATAACGTTGAAATTTTACAACCCTCCCACGACTCTCAAGTGAGCCGTTGAGTAGTTGTAAACTGATTTATCATATCAGCCACTGTTCGCCAAACAAGCATCATCTTACACACATAAAACCCCCCATATCGCAAACACGACCGCAAGTATTGTCCGACTGTGCACAATATTCTCAACAATATGTACTTAAACTTGGGGTCCATATTTGGTTAACTCTGATAACATATCTGTGAAACATGCTTAATATCAAAATGTCTAAAGTCCACATCAAATGCAAAATAATATAAATCTTAATGGTCGGGCTTTATGATGTTATTTGCTTGAGCTAAATTGTTTGTTAATGTTTTCTAGACGGCATACGAAGTCGACAAACAGACGCTTGTTCGAGACAAGGGTGCGACTCGCGACGTATCGTGTTGTCCGGTTTCCGGACACGCGATTCCTCCCGTAATTAACTAAGTTTCTTGACACCCTATAAATGTTTATTGATAAACTAATACTACTCCTACTCAGATCCCAGAGATAGTATTAAGTATATGTATTCGGATGCGGAAGGCTAACTCACCCAAGAGTGAGATTTGCCAAGTGGTGGATGTGCTAAACATGGAGCGGAAAGAAAGTCATTAATAGTCTAAAACTGAAGGAGCAACTGAAGCAGAGGGAGCGAGGAGGCTGGTGGCTATGGCCATGGAACATTGATGACTTTCTATCTTGCTTCATGCGACCGATGTGTGTGTGTACTTAGGTTAGAGTATAATGGGGCTAACATGCCCAAAAGCACAAATCTCCCCAAAAATAAAGAAAGAAAAAAAAGTATATGTAGTTTGCAAATTCAAATAACCACTACCAAAAATTGTTAATTCTTAGAATTATGTCTCCGTAGAGAAGAAATGTAGAAGCAATATAGAAATATTTGATCTAAAGTCATTTTTTTCTAGTGTATAATCATTTATCTTACGATGTAACGTTTGATAAACCCGCCAATGCACTTTCGGTCAATTAAATAAAAAAATAATTTCTAAAATTTGTGACATAGGTACCTCTATGAATCCCGTTAGGGTTCAAAGAATGTTAGCGAAAATCTCAACGATAGTAAAACTCAAACATAAGATTAATAAACAGTAGTATTATACTTAAAATGTAACACTACAATGTAACATCATTAAAATTTCCCTTCACACATTCGTACCGCCTAACAAAGCCGCAAGAGCATATTAAGCCGTAGATTGTAAATCAAAGGCGAGCATCTTAAAGCCAGTCTGCGAAATCCGTTTAATCATTTCGCAAGTTATTAATAACTCCTTTGAAATTAAACAATAAATTTGGCGGGGCTAATCGCTCGGCGCGGTCGCAACCACTCGCTGAGTAAACATTTATAGAGACAAATTGTAGCACCACTAACACGGCCTCTACGATGTATTAATCTTGAACCGTAGCGGTGTTACGGCGTAGCGCAGTGGGGCGCCTCCCCGTGCTCGTTTATCGTGTGACACTTAATGATGGGAGGAAGACACCTTCGCAAAAAAAGATATTGGTGTATCGTCTAATTAAAAGATATTGCGAAAAAGATAACGTATTACAATGAATATTGTTTGACGAATAGTTAACAAATGTTTGTTCCAATATGTGATATTTGTCCGGCGTTTCGCAATAAGTTCTTAAAAATGTCATATTTAATGTTCACACAGATGAAAGGAGGGTGAAAATTAATTATTAACAATGTACAATTTAATATAAATCATTTCTCGTAAATTTAACTTAACTAAACATTTAAAACAATACAAAATACTTACTAAAAAAAGAAATATTTCCAATATAATAGGTATTTTACAAAATATTTACAAAAAATACAACTGTGCCAAACCGTCGTCGCTTGCCAGCGTGCCAAGGCAATTTAAATATGTTTTTACTAACCTCCCTAATATTATAAAGTTTAGTGATAGCATCTAAGGACTTCCCCGTTGTTGTTGCATAAAGATTGAAAGAAAATTTTATTTTAAGAATATTGAAAGAAAAGTATCAGAATTCAAAAACATAATGAATCCAGATGATTTTTGTTGTGAAAGACAAATATTTTAACGTCGTTTTGAATCAAACCCAGGTCCCAAAACGCAGAAGGATTTTGATGGCAATCAATAATTGACGTGATTTATTAAGTGATTATAGAAATCCATTTTGTAGTTATCATAATTTTATGCTACTTTTATTTTAAAATATCAAAGATATTTATGGGTTGTAGATATCGCGTATTGAGTTATCGAAGTTTCCTTGGAGAAAGGTGGTATTTTTAATTGAAAATTTACTTAGTGCCATTTTCAATATGTGGAATTAGTATCACCGGTGTTGTATTCGAAACGATATGACTTGGGAACCTTCAAGGAACGAGCCTACTCCATTCTCAAAGACCGGAATAGTTTCTGCTGCTCAGATGTTGTTCATCAGCGATGGTGATCGTTTAGGATTACTCGAACCGTCAATCGTTTGCTTCTTTTACTTTAAAAACCTGTTTTAATTAAATATTGATTTATAAATAATTTACCCTTAAATTTTTAATGAATAAATAATTTATTCGTCATTCTATCTATGACCTATATTATAAATAATTTATACTTTGTTTTATTGATCTCAATTTAAGGACAGAAATAAAAATCAAATCAGGAAAGATTAAAAGAAGTGTATAGTAAAAATATTGCTACCTTTAAATTTTTTAACAACTTTTCCTAGTGGGTACACTGTGATAGCCGTTATCGAAAAGCACCTTTAGTGATTAGACAATAAGTCGAAAACCGCTGGCTGTTACAAATCTTCTTATCGCCGGAGAGTGATGGTAAGGTTTCCTCCCCATTTCCCTCGCATGATATATGGCCGGGCGGCGGTGGCGAATGCGACACAACTATTAGTGCATCCGTCATTAGTCACCGTCAGCGCAGCGTTTAGCCGCCACTGTCGACCGTCGACCGTCCGCCGGGGCCCGGCTGCATAAACAACTACATCTCTCTAGGGGCTCTTAGACGTTTCTGCGCTTTTGTTACAGAAATGTGTCCTACCGGTCTTTAGGAATATTTGTTTCGTGATAATATTATTAGCGTTACATACAAAAAAAAAGCTAAAACTTTTATCCTTTTTAACTAACTGCAAAAAGGAGGTCCTATATTTGTCTGTACTTTTGAAGTGTTGCGTGATCCGATGTTTTTTTTCTTTTTATTGGGTTCGGTTTCAATTGGATCATAGTCGTATATTAATTTCATAGTATTGGGTTCTGTAAATATATTTCTGTAAGAACTCAAGAAAGAAATGATATAACTAAAACCAAGAAGAAAGAATACATAACATGGAACAATTAATATTTAAATTATCCGTGCGTTAAACTGATTTTACAAAAGCTTTCGTTTAATGGTATTTATAATTATATTATTTTGTGCCTTGCTGAAGTATTATTAAGAAATGGTAGAAGATAGATGAACTCTCAGCCACCTCACTTATCGGGTAAAGTAAGACATACAAATACCTGTTTATCACGACAGTATTCTGTAAAGAATTGCCTTGTCCTCGACATAGCCCGTTCATACAACAGCAGAAGCTGGCTTGAGTTATAATTTTTTTTGTTTCAATTACATTTCTATGTATATATTTCGTATATTTCGAAACTGCTAACTATATAGTGATATAATAAAGATGTCGACAACCAAACTTCAAGTAGGCCGTTAACAAATATACACGTCTAGGAAGGGCTCGTCGGCCTCGTCACGAGGGTGTTAATTTGCTAAGACTCCGCGCTAATGAAAGCCACGGCTCACCGTCGACATCCCCGATCCCCGGCCCGATAAACGTTCCCAAGAATTTCACAGGAAATTGGCCCTTTCAAACCAGTCCCACTTGCTAACTGAGCGCGATAGTCGCAGCAGCGTATCTCACATATGTACTCGTATTGCAAGAAAATCATGCAGTTTAATTTTTATTTACCTTCAAGTATGATATTTATTGATTACACCAAGTAATCTATTATAATGTCTCTAAATGCTCGATATTAGACGCCTTACTTTGCATAGACTAAAGACCAAAAAAAAGATCGGGGAGAGTTTGGAGCAAAAAAATTAAATAAAAAATGGACACACAAACACAATACACCTCATACACACACCTGTATATGTTTATTTATTTATATATCTATTTATTTCCTTAATATTTATATCATAAGACTGCACAATTTACACCATATTGCAACTCTTGTTCACAACATATAAGCTTCTGCTTGTTTGGGAGTCTTTCTTTACAAATATTGTGTGCGGCAACTTACTTACTGCCTATATTCTCCAGATTGATTAGTGTTTTCTATTTTCTATATATTATATTATATAATAAACACAGGACCATGACGTGTTATGTGGCATTCTTGACTCCTTTTTTCTTCTTAGTGGGCAAACGTGTACCATCTTAAGCTCCTTTTTCGCTTCATCTAGCAAGATTGAGATCAAACGTAAGCTTATTGTATATAAAAAAATCTATGTGAAAACTTTATATATATGATTAGTGACATGAAACTCTATATATATATATATATACGATTAAAGTTATATTATTTTTAATTATTAACTTATTTAATGAACAAGACACGTTAACATGTAGTTTATCACGCGAGGTTAAAAACAATAATGGTTACATTCCGATTTAAAGTTGTGCAAAATGACCGCAGTACTACCCTATCAGATACTTTTATAGGATTATTAAATTTTTTTACTAACCCAATATTTTGCCTTTCTCAGACCGAACTTTTGTTAGTTCATCAATACATATGTTCAAATTCCGCTCGAATATTATGTAAGATACGAAATGCAATCTAAATTAACTACAAGTTAAACAATCTAACCTATAATTGAAGTAAAACACTTGAAAACATACACGGTCAAAAATTCAAACAAAAAGAAATAGGGCGCACGGCACGAGTGTAATATCGAGAGTGGCGATCGATTGCCGCGAGGGAATCACTCCGCTTTGAAACTAATTTGATTTTAGCATATTAAGGGTGGTGTTATGTCTAGATATAAGGAGAGCGTCTTAAACCACCCCGCTCGTAATAACCGAAATGATGTAAGGTGCGCCCTTAATATCCATCACACGCGTCCCCGTATTTGCTTATCTATGGCAACACGGAAGTTTAAAAATCGTCTAAGGCCACGGAGGGCTTCGATACCACCTACTGTTTACTACGACACACTTAAGCATATTAATTTTTTTACACCAGAAACATTACGACAAAATAGTAAACTTTTAAATAAAAAAAAATATTTAGTATAAAGGCTTGTTAACAGAGATACAGAGTAAAAGAATTTAGGAGGCAGCTAAAATTATCTTATCTAGTTCTAAAAGGACAAATATCAATAAATCTTACATCTGTATTATTACAGATTGGCTTAGGCAGAAATATTAAAGAGCATAGTACTTAGGGACATGAGATATGACCTCCTTCAACTTATCTTGTTTGGCAAAGTCGGTGGCATTAGAAGTGTTGATTGTAGATGGAAATCATTGCCAGTGGCATCTGTATCGCCTTGCAAGATATAGAGTGGAATATTGTGAACTGCCCGGCACCCTTCGCTAGTCGGGAAAACTTTTGAAGAGAGACTTTAACGAAAAGAAAGGACATAAAATGAGGATATCACTAAATGTACACTACATTCACCCTGATTCAATCTAATATCAATATTAAATCTCAATGTCTATGGTATTCATAATATACTTGTTTCTCTATTATTTGACCTGACAAAATCACAACAACGCCGCGATAAGAAACTCATTTAACTTTATGAATTTTGTCTTAAATATTTCGGATCATCGACTTTATACTCTCCTTCCGCTCTACAAGATTGGAGCTTCAATAGCCTAATGGCTTAGGGTACGGTCTGCGAATCATAAGCTAGTAGCTTAAGCTTAGCTGGAATAACAAGAAAATTAATAATATTTGCGAAAAAATGTTAAATTGAATAATAAAAAAAATTGTTAGCATTCTTTTAAAAAAAAATAGTTTTATTGTAAAAAAAATCATAATAGCTAAGTTCTTAAACCGATCTCACGTAATGTTAATCATAGCGGGGTAGACAGTAATGTCGCTATCTGGTTTTCGTCAAGCTTATTAGGTCAGACAGGTTACTGACAGAGGATAAAATTATCACATTAAGCCATCAGATCTAACTAATGATTTTTTCTACATCTACGGAAAAATTCGTCTCGCAATAGCATCCGCCTTTCGTTAGTTATCATAAGTTTTTTTTTAAATAGAAAATATAGAAAATAGAAAATATTTATTAACCATTTGATTACATAAATATACATTTCACAAATTAAACGCACACTGGAGTAGAAACAGCATGTAACCTTTGCAGCACACATTTTAGTATAAAGTGACTCCCAATCTAAGCAGACGCTTTCTTCTTTTTCTTAAAAAAGTAACAATATTTTTTACAAATAGCATTAACCTTTTTGTTAACCATTCCAAAGATGCCAAGGCTTGTGTTAGGAGATGTTTTGTATCACGTGTTTTGCTTGTGTCTTGTATCACGTAGTACGTCAATAGTCCTTACGAATCGCAATCCGTACCCTGAACAATTAGACTATTGACGCTTCAGAAATCAACACCGTGCTACATATTTGAGCACAGCATATGCTAAGCCAACCTTTATTCGGCACGGTCTTTTTTGACTATTAAATTTTTCTTAATTATAATTACTATTGCTTTTGTTGTTTTGTCTTGTGTTCTTGTGCCGTGTCGAACAAATGTTTTTTTTGTATTGTATTCTATTTTAAAATAAATTCGTTTTGATACAAACCGGCTTACGAATTCAGATGGTGCAGGTTGGAAGCGGAACCAATTTCCCACTATCACAATTCACGGATTAAGCTTTCTTGCTCTTCTATCGGGTCGCGTAATCTTACTCAGGTTACTTGCACGTTGAAGCCTATTCAAAATAAGGTGGGGTACAGTACAATCAAACGGCAGGAATGTCGTACGGAAATAAATGTTGGGTAGGAGGGTAGATACGAGTAAGTGAGTGCACGCAAATGTCGACGGCCTCCTTTCGAAAGCTCTCAATCGGATGTGGGGCTACATAAATAAAGCTGGATGAAGGTGTTTCTTATCAGACGATTCTAACCTTTTATTCGGTTTTTCTTGTATGTGTAACATTCTAATAGGGATATATCTCGGCCATCGTTATCTTGCAATCAAATTTTAATTATATCATTAGTCACTAAAAAAAAGCTTGCCTTTAATTCGTTGATATCCACGCTGGAAAGCAAAAACGTAGTAAGTGACACATATGGCCATTTTCATTTTTTTACGTCTTTGGAATCAGAAAAAAAAGACGCGTCGAATATATTATATCACTTGAATCAATTAGATAAAAAATAGCGAAAATAGGATTTTTAAAATTGACACTTCTCTTTTATTTTTTGTACCGTAGAACGATATTTTTTACGATAATTCTAGGGTAATTATTATTATTATTCATTTATTCAAATAAGTAACAAAGACTCATCATTATTTTAAATAACTATGAAATAACAACCTTAGATTAAATTATAAGATTAAAATATAAAATTATTATTATAATTATTTGATTATAATATAAAATACAAAATATAATATAATATCAGACTAAAGGCTTGACTATGCTTATGAATACCTTATCCCATGTGAGACGGAGCAGCATCTGTTTACATAAACACAGTCAAGCCTTTGAGCAATCATACTCAGGATGCTGTTGGAGCTGGTCCGCACCCTGCGCACCAGAGATGCTCTCCTCTTGCGCATTGTCGCAAAAAATCATGCCACCTGTGCATCCGCGAACATCCCCGATGCACTACAGAAACGGGGCAACCCCAACAGAACCCTGAACGCGTTGTTATATAATGTCGTGGTACAATACTTATTCAGCAAAAAATAATAAACATTGTGTCCAAAAACGACAGCTCTAGGTCCACAAACACGAAAGATATAATTTTTTTTAATTTTTAAAAGTTGAAATATTTTTCGGCTCTGGTGAACAATTTCATTTTTGTGGGTTACTACGTTTTTGTTTTCCAGCGTCGATATATACTTATCAAACACGGACAGATGGAAGGCAAGTATGACGCGTTTACGTTCGAAACAAATAACAAGTTTATTTACATAGTAAAAACAAAAACGCATTTCAAATCAAATAGAAATATTAAGAAATAGAATTAATCAGAAACCAACCAACTATCATCAAACTTAGAAACTCTAGACTCTCCATGACTACAATATAAAATGAATCATCGAAATAGGTTGACGTGATATTGAGTTATTCGTCCATTTGTAGCACACATAATTCAAATTTAAAATGCTTTATGGATTGTCACAACTGGCATGAACGAGGCAGTAACAACAGCTTTCAAATAAAAAAGAATAATGCACCCAGTTTAAAATTATGAGGTAAGAAATATTAAAAAAGACATACAGTTGAATTACGAATCACCTTTTAGAAGTCGGTTGAAAAACAAAAGTTTTTGAAATAATTTTTAAATCGTTACAAACGACCCTCAAATCGTGCGCGAGCTTTTATTGAGCTTTATATTTATTCTTAATTTAAATCACATTTACATATCTGGTAATAAATAAAGTAAATGGTAAGCATTTTCTACATTTCTCAATGCACAAGTATCTAATTCGTCTAAAACGCCGCCTCACACAGTGGGCTGTTTATTGAACCGCGAAGCATTTGTAATCGTTTAATACCCTCAGTTCTTTATCAGCGCTGTGGGGGAGTATCTGTATTTGCCCGGATTCACCCCCGGCCACCGCTCTAATGTATAACTTGACGAAATCTATCCGATTATCCTCTCCTATCCAATATTTGAATTAACGAAATAAAATTTGGATATCTTCCATAACGAACAATATAATAAACAGTACTTAAAATCGGAACATATGATTGTAACAAATACCAATCTGTGTGTAAGGTAATTTGAAAAAAATATTGGTGGTTTAACTTAATTTCATCGTATTACTTTAAGGTAGTTTTACTTAATGTATAAAATTAGCGTAAACATAGGAAACATAACCAACGCCGTAAACTTGACGCTTTTAATAATCTGAAAGCACTATCTTAACACTCAAATGAATTAAATTATAAGAAATGATGCAATTCTAGTAACTATTCGTATGATAAATGACCTTTTTATGTCGTACGAAGCGCTATGAAACATATAACTGGAGCGTCATCGAAACACTCCAAACATAATACTCAATCAAAATGGAAATAGAACGAAACAAAATCAGCCCAATTCGATAATGAGATCATTTGCTTATCAGTTGACCATTAGCGAAAATCGAATTTCACATTACAGAGTCCGAAACAGTCCTAACTGTTCCAGGCGCCGAAATAAAAACATCTTATCAAGACTCCGATGGCCAAACTGCCAGCAACGCACTTTAGAGAAGTCATAAATTCTTTCCATTGCAAAAAAAAAAAACATTTCGAATCTTATCGTCTTCGATTTTTAAATAACGGTGCGCCATCGGTAGCTTAGTTGAGTACACGGTTTTTGTCCCGGTTCCCCTTTTTTCCGGGGGAGGGGGAGGTTTCTTTTCGACAATTTAGAGGCGAGCAGATAATAAAAGGGCTCTAACTGCCCCGATCGCACCCTAATGAAAACTTGAAATACCTCATTTCTGCATCAATTTCTTCTATTATGGTATGCACGTGATTCTAATTGATGGAATTTTATTTGCAAGAATACTAAATTGCTCGAAACGGTCAAATTAAAACTTCTTTGCTTGTTATCTTGCATAAACATTGACATACAAATTTCACACCAATTCTTAGTCAAAGCTTCAGTAGCCCATAACCACTATATGGATGCTATCTGCGTACCATAAAGTCGGGTTCAAGTCTGTCTTCAACAATTGACGTCAATCACGTTCGCCTTTATTTTAGATTGGTTTTTATCATTCTCAGTTTCAAATCCAACAGTATCATGATGCACCTTGTGCTATTATATAAAATACCAGCGTAAAGCAAAGCAATATTATTATTCTGTTTCGCGAGGTGATCAGATAACAGTCCAAATCTGCATCACATGGCTGTCCACGCACCTGCATTGCCTAACATGAGCTCAGTAACCTAGACGTTTACTCCTTCCCCCATGAAAGAGTATTATCGTTAGTGTCACATTTATAATACAACGATTAAAGAACGTTAACTTTAAAATAATGCTTAAAAAATATTGTTTTCAATGTCACATTTACCAGGCTCATTGATAACATTTAGTATCTCTGTCGACACCGGTTGGGTCAAAATGACGTAAGAGCAATATGCAGAAGCTTTTTGTTCCAACATAAAGGTAGGCACGAAAATAATACTTTATAGCTTTGTCTCCGGTAATTTGTACACACGATCTCATAAAGTATTAAAAAAGGAAAATTTAATTATTTAACTAAAAAAAATGTAATACTTCTTTTGTTTTATTTATTTACATTCTAAGATGCATACGACACTCCCCATCTACCTATAAACATTGTACCTAAGAAATTACATTAATTTAAATATACATAGTGACATCACAGTTATATTCCAGCAAATTACATTTGATTTGTTAAGAACAGTAGAAGCCTACAGACGTGTTTCCATTTTTCGGTTTCTAAAACGCAAAAAAATTAGCTTAAATTTGTACCCGGTCATTTTCGGCTCATGTCAACGTCGTTTGTCGTAAGATGTTTCGTGCTGCATTACTCTTTCGTCAACAGGAATGTTTTCCTCCTAAACAATAGCGTTGTATGGTGATCTTGTTGGCCAGCACTTGACCCACTTATGCTCCTGCGGGAGCAAATCGAAAATCGATATGGCAACGACCTCCCGACGCCGAGGCTGACGCCAACAAACTCCCGCGCTTTACGCCCTTGCTTAGCTTGCCTTTCTTTGTGTCCATAGATTAGCACGTCACACCTGTTTCTTCGCTAGAGTTAACACTACTTTAGAGAAAGAAGATTAAACATCATACGAGAAATTAATGACGTAAATAGTCTAGAAACTAGACATTTAATTTGCGATCTAATGTTTTCAGATCCCAACTAGCACCTAAACCACTTAGTGCGTAATATGTACCGATAGATTCATTTAAAAGTATAACTATCACGTAATCTCTACCCCTGAAGATCAAGTTCATGCTAAAGAGCCGTGGTAGCTCAGTGTCCGGACGGTTGGCTCAAGTTCGTAGTACGCCAACCCGAGTTCGATCCCCGGTGTTATCGGCACCAATAAAATTGTTGTTGCAATTTTATGTGCTGGTTTACCACGCGCTCGGCGGTGAAGGAAAACATCGTGAAGAAACCTACATGTCTTAGGAAAATTTTCTAAGGCGTGTGAAGTATCCCAATCCGCACTAAGGGCGCGTGGCGGACTGTGCCCTTATACTCTCTTTACAGAGACTGCGCCCAACAGTGGGACATATTTATTATATATATAAAAAGGCTGTAACTTTAGCTTTAACTCTCAACCCAAGCGTCGTCAACAGAGACGGCAATTGCTATCAGCTTTACATAAAGAGTATTTCCCGTATTTCAAAGAAACACTTAATTTTTTTTACGTTAGAAAACTGGCAACTTGTACATTCCGGTTTGGATTCAAACCAGTCCTGGATCAGCCATTAGAACGTAATTCATCAATAAACCACTGAACTTTTACCGATTATTGATCATACAGATGTTTATAGATAAAAAAAACTAAATAAAAATAAATACATAAGTCATGTAATTGCAATCGCATAAAACAATAATATGTTACATAAGATAAACACATAAGTATTGACAATAATTTCGTCTGCATCAAGGGGTAGTTTTTGTGACGTCGGTTATTCCCCTCGTCCACGTGGTAGAACTTAATTGCTCAGCTGGGACTGCGTGCGTAGAGGTTTTCCTTTTCGACTAAAATACTCATTATACAAGATAAATATTGCTATATAAGCCCCAATATAGTCAAATTAATTTATTGTAGCATATGTTATAAATGAAGTTCAGAATAATCACAGGAATTCACAGGAACAGGGAAAAAAACATATTGTGGTTCAGAATAGGATATTGTGACTAGATTTAATAGCTATGTTGTCAACCGACTTCAAAAAAGGAGGTTCACAATACGTGTGTATTTTTTTGGTTTTGATGGTTCTTATTTATTTGAATACGTATGCTTCTCTTGTGGTCCCATTTAATTCTGAGCTTGGCATCCATTAGAAAACCGCATAAGACTTAAATTTGCATTAAGTATATGCGCCACAAATGGACGAACAACTTAATTAGCTGTTAGTATAACGGAAATTCCTAGTAAAATATCGAAAAACGATTTCTTACATATTGAAAATTTCCGTATACGAAAATGAAGACGTAATTATTTGAACAAATATTAATGTGCGAAGCAAAAACTTTGTCCGTTCTAACGAAAATTGCGCGGACAGAGGGGTATGAAATTTCTCACACTTCAGCTAAATAGTGACGGAGTGAATAGATTTTTCTTTAAACATTACGCACACAACTATGCGTTGATACATATATATATATATATACATACGGTTGCTATAATGATTGCTTGGCAACGGCTACATAACTGTATTAAATATTTAGTGACAGATAGTTAATATATCAATAGTGACGCCAATGCTCCCATCTCTGGATTAAAGTTGAGCTACCAGTAGTTTTATCTAATACACGTATACAGTCGTAGAACAAAATGATAATATAGTAAATTTGACGTAGAGAATTATCGTACGCCTACCATATTGAGATTGTTTCAACTCGGAAATTATATACAAGCAGCACACGTCCTTTCTCGGAACCCGGGAACTTCCATGCGTATTCGAATTCCTGTATGGAGTAGAAATACGGCTTTATAGGAGTAAAATCATACTTTCTCCGCAACGGGCGCGCGGGGCCCGCGGCACTAATGACCGCGCGGGGCGAGGCTCTCTCTATCCATACCTATCTACACAGGCCACCACCACAACCACACTTTATATTGCGTTTAGCAGGCTGCCTACCCACACTCTTGTAACGCACTCGCACACACAGTCCCCTCTGAGAGCGCTTCGTTGTTTTTTTTTTAGTTATTTCGACGTGCACTATTTTTTGATGTGCGGTCTGGTCTACCTTGCGGTTAATTTTTATAAAGAATATAGCATTTTTATATGGTAGATATTTTTGATATATTGAGTGTAGTTTTATTATTCATTGCATTGATAGCGTAGTGGCTAATCAGATTCTTACAATATGACGCTCGGAGATTTGAATCAAAAACAGAGATATTCGTGTTTTCAATGTCTTAAATTTGTACCTATTGTGTGGCGATTTAACTCCCTGTAATATATAGAAAGGTGACAGGCATTGCTATTTTCTTCTATCTCTCTAGAGTTTTTTGACTGTATTTAAATTCCTGATACTACTATCAGTGTAGCAGCCTTGTTTACAGTTACAGACTAGGATTGAAAGGACGTAGCAGCATATTTCTTGCCTATAGTCCAACATTTGCTCTATAGGCAAGTTTGCGTTCACATTTTAGTGTACAAATTTTTTGAACATAAGAAACAAAAAAGAGGAAATATAATCAACCAAATTGTACAAAAATATCTTAGCTTTTTGTAGAATTTGGTTACAGTATTGTAGTTGGGTACAGTTATATTACTAAAAATTCTTGTTAAGAAGAGACAATTTGTACCAAAATGGGTGATTATTTCGACTTATTAAGATTGTAATTTCGAGTAACCCCCTATTACATTGTTTTTCTGCTTATCAAGGTTCGATTAAAAGAGGTTGTAATAGTGTAGTATATGGAGCACGATTTTATTAGTAAACTTGAAATGTACGTGTTTCCGTGGCTCCTTAATAAATCTAACCGCCTGCCAGCCGTAGTATGTTCGGATGTATTGAATTGTCTTCAGGACCAATTAGAAGGGCCTGTCGTGGTTCTGCAAGTCATGCTCGGGTATGCATATGTTAAGAGTAAAAGTCGGCGGCCGTGCAAACCGCTGACTCACCGGACCTGTGTCAAATCTCAATGGACACGAGCCGCGCTGATGTTTAGCACGTGTAGGCGGAACAATTATTATTCTAAACTTGTTGCTAATAACTAGTAGCTGGATGATATCTATTCATTCATAGCTACGCAGAAATACGATAAAATTATGTCAATTAGACACAGCTCAAATAAAATAATTATTAATTACTATAGATTCGGGAATTTAGAGGAGGAGCTCATTTCAAGTACTTGTCAAATGTCAAGCTTGACGAAAAACGAACAGTGTCTACACCACTAAGACGTGTATAAATATTGAATTTGACTTTTTTAAAAAACAAATCATACTTATAGATGCGGCGTGTTTCGAGAGAGTGAAGTTTATTAATATAGAACTTTAAAAAAAGAAAAAAAAACCTGCAATATTTCTTTTTTTTTTCAGAAATATTACTAACAATCTTGTTAACCATTCCAACTAAGCTTAAGCTTGTGCTAGGACATGATTCACGGCAATAGTCGAATGATGGATTCGAACTCACGACCTTACGATTCGCAGACCGTACCCTAAACCATTAGGCTATTGACGCTTAACGCTATTTTAAGGTTTAATTTTTCCGTACAGTTAGCAGTACAAAAAGTTTTTCTACAACTAAATTCCTTCCATTCGATTGACATGTAATTGTATTATTTACTATTAAGTTAAAAAAGTTAAAGTTACAGCCTTTATATATATAATATATATGTCCTACTGCTGGGCGCAGGCCTTCTCTGTAAAGAGAGTATAAGAGAATAGTCCACCACGCGACCCTAGTGCGGATTGGTAGACTTCACATGCCTTAGAAAAATTTTCTAAGACATGTAGGTTTCCTCACGATGTTTTCCTTCACCGCCGGGCGCGTGGTTAATCAGCACATAAAACTGCAACAGCAAATTTATTGGTGCCGGCACCGGGGATCGAACTCGGGTTGCTAGCGTACTATGCAACAAGAGCCAACCGCCTGGACACTGAGCTACCACGGCTCTATTATTTACTATTATTGCTATTCAAATCCAAGTTAAACAGGGAGGGATTTAAATAAATAAATATAAAATACGCTCTCACGTCCTTTTAACCCAAGCAGAGACAGTTTTCAGCACAAATTTTTTGAAAGTTATTCTAAAAACTTAAAACGCCGACCGATAGTCTATTTTTACAATTTAATATAATTAATGCGGTATACTCTTCAGCCACCTTCAAACGTATTTGTTGTAAAACATAGGAAATATGTTTGTATTGAAAACAATTTAATATTTTAAAATATTAAATTGTTTTCGATGCAAACAAATCACAGCGTAGCGGATCTCTCTGGCATACGTCTGGCCGGCTGCCAGGCTTTGATGTCAATACTTGATGATTGAATTACACAACGAGCAGCCGCGCGCTTTTACACAAAAGCTCCGCTCTCTATGTGACATAAAGCAATTGAAATGACATTGGGTCAATAGTTATGTATATCATTTAACTGGTTATGCATGATTTGTAGACTAATGTTGTAATTCATAACTATTATTTTTTATACCCGTATTTGATGTTGAAGCAAAAATTTCTTCAGCAGCGTTGAGCACTTTTTGGTAGGGGAAAATCTTATGGGTGCTAAGGTTGTATTTATTTTTATTCATGATCTTGTACAGCCCCTAATATATTTGAAATATAAGTAAACCATATTAAGCTATATATAGCCATGACCAAAAATAAAGGGTTGGAATAAAGGGTGCGAATCGTAAGATCGTGAACCACGTCCGAGCACAAGCTTAAGCTTAGTTGGAATGATTAACAAGATTGTTAGTAATATTTCTGAAAAAAAAAAAAGAAATATTGAAATTGAAATTGAAATTGAAATTGAAATTGAAAAACATTTATTCGGCTCAAGAACACAGAAACAACAAGTATAACAAGACAAAAACAACATAAACAAAAGTAAACAGAAACAACATAAAAAGAACAAAAAGAAATTGTGCCGAAAAGGGTTGGCTCAGCATGTGCTGTGCTCACACATGTAGCACAGCGCTGGTTTTCAGCCAAAAACCTGTGAAGACTATTGCTAACTTTCTTTTTTTTTTAAAAAAGGGTCGGTTAGGAAAGTTTGAATATCTCGGAAGATAAAGACACTAGCTAGTAGATTAAGTACTAAAATTTAAATAGAAATAACATTCAATGGAAAATACTGTATTATCCAAGTTTACGTAAGAGATCCTTTTTCGTTTAAGTTTATGTTTTTTAATGAAATATAAATAAATTAATAAAAATATTTTATATCATTTTAAGGATATTTAATTGTCTATCATGCACAATTTATTTCAATTAGCTAGCGTCTTTAGCTTCCGAGATATTCAAACTTTCTTAGCCGACCCTTTATTTTTGCTCACGAGTGTATAATTGTTGATTCGAACATCGATAGATGTGATAGAAATTAACTGATAAATGTGAAAACCAGATTGATGTTGATAATTTTAATTTAACTTTTCACTTCTATAGGCAGTATTAGGCTGAAAATCACGCTATGTTGCGTTCTGCCACACTATATGTCGAACCACAACTTTGCAATAAAATACATTTTTGTAATGTCGTTTTATCGTTGTCTTTCTATTTCTTTCTTTTTCTTGCTTTAGTTTTGAAAGACCTTTTGAAATAAATTTCTAAGTAAAGGACTCCTACTCTTGAAAAAGACATTTTGACATCCGAAATCCTGAGTCAACCAGCACCATTTTTTTGTTTTGTTCACGCGGGGGAATCTTTTTATAGACCATCCTACGGTACCCTGGGTGGGCCCGGAGGGAGGTGTGGGACTCGGCTTGGGCAGCCCCTACCCACTAAACCTTCCGCGAATGCCATCAGCCGTTATGAGCGGGGTGCCCCGGATCTGTCAGCGACAGGACAAGAGTCAACCAGCACCACACGTAGCCCCTTGTGACTAAAGATGGTACATTTCTTCAACCAGCAATATCACGTTTATCAGCCTACCTACTTAGAGGTTCAAGAAATAACTTTAAAAATATTATGTTTATAAGACGTATACGGAATAAGAATAAAAAAACAAGAATAACTTTGTGTTGCTTTGTAATTCAAGAAACCACATTAAAAGTTTATTCCTGCTTTTGCTAAACTATATAAATTAACTGATAAATATTTTTTAGACTCCACTATGGAGGTTTCATAAAAGAAAATAAATATTATTATTTTTTACATATTTACACCTTTACAAATGAGAATTCTATATTTAAAATTGCTACTCGAAGTGCATTACATAATCAACCTGCAATAATAATGCGACAAGTATGAAATTTCCGTTCACATGAACGTACAGTTATTACTAAGAACTTGTAGCGCAGTGAAGTTAACAACTGCACATTACATTACTACATAATAACACGGCACATGTGGCTTATTAGCAACGTGATGGAATAATCTTTACTTATTATATACACGTAAGTACATCTAAAATAATGAGTTACATTCATTGCATTGAATAGCGTCAATAGCCCTAATGGTTTAGGGTACGGTCTGCGAATCGAAAGGGTCGTAGGTTCGAATCCACGATTCGACTATTGATGTGAACCATCTCCTAACACAAAACTAACAAGAATGTTATAAATTTATTGGTAGATTAATAAGATAATTTCTTGTCCCCACACCTCAAAACTACCTTCACCTTCAAAACGTTGTACTACGTATGACGTTTTTTGTATCAAAATTGAACCGAATTTGTCATCTACCTGCACACGCGCAATCTTATTTCATAAGTAATCTTGTCACATAACATAATCTATAATATTTATGTTTTATGTGTGTATATTTAATATTGTTTCAATTATTGTCATTTGTAAATATCGTACATAATGATGTATTTCAACTATCCCGTTACATTTCAACCAGATAGTCGTAATATGAAATAAAAAAAAATCAATTGATAATTACATGTCAAAAAAATATTTTAATACATTACGGTTTTTTAGCATAATGACAATTAAATTGTAATAGGTGGGTTTCGTAGTGAAATCTCATTGCCAAATAGCAGGCTCGGAGTCCTGGATATTCCACTACTCTAAATTACTCTCATAGTCTCAATAATTCTCACGTCAAACTGTAAATATGTTGATCGTTTATGCCTCAGTTAAACTACAGTCCGTCAAATGGAAACACGGGCACGTCGATATGAAATCGATAAATGCGTAGCGATAGAAAAAACGTTATCACTTAACGAAGAAATGCTCATATCGTTTTATGTATTTTTGCAATATAATATGAATAAAATAAACGTAGAGGAGTGACAGCTTAGTTGTTCAAATCTGATGATTTGTATCAAGAAATTTTCGTTTTTGAAGTACAAAAAATCACTCGCTAAAAATTGGTGAATGGGGATAGAATCGCAAGTCTCAAAAAGGATTTAGTAGTAACGTTGGTGAGAGAGGGACAATGAAAGCGGTCTCTGCCCACACCACTAAAGTTAAAAGGATGTGATAGATATTTTTTAAGTAATAATCATAAATATTCAAGGTAATTTTAAGTCTAAAGAGCGTTAAATAGTGCGACTTACATTCTATTGGGGTTCGAATTTTAACCAGCTCGTATCTTCGTCCCGTTTTTCCGAGTTTCGCTCGTCGATCTGATGGTCTCTAGTTGGAATTCCAGTTTAAACATATTGCTGTTTGTTCGATTTTTTTAAGTATAAAAAAATGTTAAAAACGTATGACCGATACACGTCCAGTAACTCACTCCATGTCAGATGTGATAAGCTTGGTCAACTCTCTCAAATGCTAACTACATCTACAGGGCTTGAAGGACGTTAGAGCTTCTTTTTTTTTAAATAAAATTCACAACCCAACTCCTTATAATGTGTTGTCAACGTATATGAATTTCTTTAGTAGAAGTTTCTATTCAACGGGATCATTTAAGTTCAGCTGACCTGTATGCTCGTAAATTCTCCAGTAAAGAAAAAAGTAAATTCGATCATACCATGCTTAACATATAATGCGTTATTCAAAAACGTTATTGGAATAACGCGTCATCCATCAGTCGCGCGACCATCGGTGGGGTGGAAATATTGCACAGAACGGGAGCGATTCACACGCGCCCATGCGAGGCGGAAAGGGAAAGATATATAAATTTAGAATTTACATAATCTGCTCGGGCACTTTATCATAGAACCACGTGGCAGTGACTACTGCAGCGGCGGCCCACGAGGGCAGGATTAAATCACCACTTCCACGACGAGCTCGATTGCACCACGCCGCTAAGTTTTACGGAGCGTGCATAATGTTACAAATTATCTCTCTCTCTCTCATTATCATTTAGAACAAGTACATTTACGAGTAAAAACAAAAACCAATTTCAAATCGAATCAAACGTTAAACTGTTAGTATTTCCCTATCGTAGGAATATTACAAAAATAATTTATCAGAACTTAACCAAACTCTAGCGGTTTCGAATTCTTCTGGAAACACCCCTGGTTACAGGCAAAGTACAGGGAAAACGACCAAGAGGGAGGAGCTCTATGCGTTTGACAGACCAAATTAGCACCAACACCAACAGGAGAGTCCATATTTCACACCGCCAAAGACCGCAACAGGTGGAAAGCGATCGTCCGCCACATAATTCGTGGAGGTCACGATCCTCAGCAATGAGGAAAACGATGCAAGGAGGAGGAGGATCTAAACTCATCATACTTTGAAGTACATCTTTAGCAGTAACAAAGGAATCATCCAAACCACTCGGGCAAGAGTTTTCTAAAGCTGTCCGCTTTACACTAAACTTTAGGTCATCTTGTGAAACTATTCGTAGTTGTTTTTCTAATAAGTTTGAGTTAAGATGGGACTAATATGCCTAAAATGGAAGGGCAAAAGTCCCCAAAAAATTAAGAAAAACGATTTGTTACATTAAGTCGAACCGCTTAGCTGTAATCGATAAACACTGTCTTTTATTATTAATAAAACGTATATAAATAATACAGGCTGTAATCAAAGATGTTAGAAATTGAAAAAAAAAAAGACAGAATGAAAGTAAGAAATAATAAAGCTAACAATTAGATTAAACGCTCGAAGTCCAAAATCGAAGGAGCGTAATGATTCAAGTTTTATACGAAATGATAAATATCACACCGACAGTCAGACTCGTCCAAAAAACGCTTAACTTGTCCCGCTACAAAAGGAAAAAGCCAGGCGTCTTCCGTTCGGCCGGAGCCGAGGAAAAAAATCTTCGCGAGGGATGCCGGCCTTCCATTTATCATATTCCATATTCATTTATTCGTCAAGTTCTGGATTCATTTATTCGTCATGTCTTGATTTCGTCTCATTTATTATTAAAAATGAACTGTCTGGAGCAGGCCGCGGCTACGACATCGGACCCCGGCCACTGTTTCAATCTTAGAATAATTTCATGCCGAATTAGGTCATCGCACGCTTTTTGCAACAGAACAGACTGACAAAAGATTTAACAATGAATAAAAATATGTTTATATTAGTAAAAACTATATACATTTAATATCCGCTAGCTTGTGCCGATTTCTTAAGCTGTGTTAGCAAAGAACTAACAGAAACCACAAATGGGTTTCTGTTAGAAAATAAATAACATATAAGTTAACAGTTAAGTAACTTAAGTTTTTTTTATACTTTCTAAGCAAGTGCTTGACCACGAACTGCAGTCCTGGATGGTAAGGCGCACTAGCTTAGTAAATGCCTATTCACTAAAATACCCACATTGTAATCGGAAGGAAAGACGGACGCGGGCAAACTCTTCCAGTCCTTTGCTGTACGAAGAATGAAAGACGAAGCAGAGCGTTTCGGTCGGGCTTGTTGTTACTCCTTATGACATCAGTTCTTCTCATCTGCCAGTGAAAGTTCCATCAACATCGGTGCAGCAGTTTCTGAGATCAGCCCGAACAAACAGGGCCCTAGTGCAGATTGGCAGACTTCACATGTCTTAGAATATTTTTCTAAGACGTGTAGGTTTCCTCACGATGTTTTGCTTTTTTTTTGCACTGCCGAGCACGTGGTAAATCGGCACATAAAATTACAACAACCAATTTTATTGGTGCCGGCACCAGGGATCGAACTCGGTTTGCTAGCGTATTATGCAACTTGAGGTGGCCGCCCGGACACTGAGCTACCACGGCTCTGTGTTTATTTATTTATTATTATTTGAAAGGTTGATATACCACCTACTAGACACGACCTTTAGCAATGTAAAGAACGATTAAAACAGAAGAATTACGTACTAAAGTTCACATGAGATTATCTACGTAAAAGCTTGCAGGCAGACGTCCGATGATAGTTCTCAAATTAACAAAAAAAAGATTTTCTGATACAAAAATCAAAAGAAATAAACTTATACGTGATGAAGAGGTGAGTGGGTCAGAGCGGGTCTATCGGCGATCCCGTCGCTGGCTTGCTGACCCCGGGGGTTGCGGGATGATGGATAGCGGGACAGGCGGCTTCCTATCTCTAAAGCAGTATTTTAAATGTGTTACTTCGCACATCCTTTCACCTGTTATACCTTAAACATATAATAAGTTGGTTTTGGTAATATACATTTCAAACAAATTTCTAGTTTAAATATTAAACTTCCCTGGCTAAAAGTGTTTATTATATTTAGTTTTATTTTATTTGATCATCAACATTATGTGTGTAAGATCTAAGTCTATACAAATTAACATTATACCATACATTCAGGATTTTGAAACTGTGGACCATTTCCTGTACATTGGACAATAATTACAAATAAAGGCACGTGCGAAACGGAGATACGCAGACGAATCGGCATGGCCACGACAACGATGACCCAACTCAGCAAAATATGGAAGGACAGAAACATCTCAAACACCTCGTCCACACCGAGTGTTTTCCATATTTTTATACGACCCACAGAGCATAAAAACATACAAATATATAAATATATACGTACAACTTTGGTTCAAAAAACTGTAACGGGTAGTTTAGGCAATTCTCTCTTATGAATATATATATATATATATATATATATATATATGGGTGGGCTTTTTACCACCTCCTAACAAAGCTTTTGTTAATATTATAACACTTTACATAATAAAAACCATATTATATCTTTTGAACAATTTCCGCCGTTCGATTCTCTAGTTCTTGCTTGTAGAGATCCCAATTGCCGATGCGGTTTTATCTGGTAATAAATTTTACTCTATTTTGTTATTTTATCGTTTGTTTCAGTAATACAATGCTTAAAAACCTATCCTAAATACCTAGTAAATCTGCCAAATGGTCGATATGGTCGTGCTTTGATAATGATGATAATATATATTAGTTAAACCTATAGAAACTTCCACGTATCTCCCAGAGCTGTTGCATAAAATTACACTCAAAGACGAGAAGAAAAATATATGATGTTATGAGTCGGGGTCGAACGGGAAAGATACGCGATCCATTTGTAGGCAATCTCGACAATAAAACGTCGTTCTTTGTGTTCGCTGTCGGCGGGACGTAATACGGCCATTTCACGAACGTAACAAATGGGCCAACATTACGAGTTGTCCGCACTACATACGTCACGCGGACCCATTTAGGCCCATGCAATGTTGGGACAGGTACAGTGATGTATGATATTACATGCAACAATGTAATATTCATAATAGCTTAATGATTTCAGTATATGAAGCTTAACCGATTCCAGTTTTCGTTGGAACACATCTTCGTTGACTTTGTTAAAGTTATTCAAAGAAAAAAATGATAAAATACTTTATAATAAAATAATAATTTAATCAAACATTTACCATTATTACAATGTTATTTATTATTTTATTAATAAATGGATTTCCAAAAGCTTGCAGATTACGATCACATTTTAAACAAACTTCACTATTACATCAAATTTCATAAAACACAAATCCAGTGAGGCTATTGATATAAAAAATTACTGCAAAAATAGGTTGACGCTTTCATTTACATTGAATTGTATAATTAATAAAATTTAACAAACACAATAAGCAGAACCAAGAATACAAGAAAAATATTAATAAATTGAAAATCAGTCAGCAGCCTACAATATAACACAAACATAAGGGACCAAACCTGCATACTTTGGGAACTCCAATTACCGTATTAATCCGCTATCAAATCCATGAAAATAATGATGATTCTAAAACATTCATTTAAAATAATAAACAAATTAAATATATAAATTATTTATTGTAATTGAAAAAAATATTAAATAATTATTAAAATTAAAATCGATTAAGCCCATAGCTTAGAACTAAGCTTAGTCCTTTTTAGCTTAAGTTCGCTTCCTTTGCACAGTCTCCGGTATTATACGAACAGGGTCAATCATCTACCAATACCATAGATATATGTACGTTCTTCTCGTCCCGTGACTTTAAAAAATACATGACAAGAGCCCATCGATCTAAATCGGGCGCAAATTTTAGAATGCTATTTTTCAATTACTTAGACCGTGATCAGAACTTTCCTGTCGTTTTTTTTTCAATAATTGCACCTTTTGTTAGCCCTATTGTGTAAATAAAGTCGATACTAAAACTGGGCCACTATTATTACTACTTGATAGAAATACAAATCTGATAATTATTAATTATTTATGAAATACGTGTGGAATATAGTATATAAAATAGCAGTCGGACGGTAAATCTAGGAATCACTAACGAATTCGAAGAGCGAGTTAAATCTAGAAATAGACGAGCCATGCAATCGTTTACCAAAAAAATACTGAGCAAAGCTGGATCATCCAGGTACCATATAATAAAGTGTGTGTAGTGTAATAACAAAGACATGATTGTGGACATTATTATTAAATGGATAACGGTTACGATTTTTTTTCTTGATTTATTATTTTCTATAATAAGTTTGTTTGTTGTTTTAAAAAAAAATGAAATACTTTGATTAGGTTAAATCGCCCCAAGGTCAACGTTCAGCGCTATTCCGTCACACTCTGTCTTTAAAGCTTCAAACAGGAACTTAAAAAAAAAACACTGTTATCGAGAGCAGAGCCTTTGATGGGCATCGCGGGGACCCGCCCCGGGCGCCGGCGCGACAAGAACAAATGACCCCCACGCATCATAATAAATAAAACAATTTGTTGTTAATTAGATTTCGTGAATTTAATTTTCATGCCGGTAATTGGTCGGTGGCCACAAAGAGCCAGCACTCTATCGGTGATGGATGATCGAAAGGCGCCTTCTCACTATTTACCTTCGTCCGATCCGATGTAATTAGACGGTTCGGAAGTTTGCTTACGTTATTGCTCACGAACCTATTACCGTTTCTAATATAGATTTCATTCTACCGTACACCGAACGTTAGGAGTTTTTGTCTGGTCACTTTAAAAGTTTGACGTGTGAGAACTGTGAAAGTGATTTCATTACGTTGTTCCATCAATTGATTTTGAACAAGTCATATAAGAATATAAAATTCCAACACCAACACCTTCTCAAAATACTAAATAACTACTACTTAAAACTACAACAAAACTAAAACTACAACATACTAATTAAAACCCATTTAAACAATCACATAGTTTTACTAGTTTACGAGTAAAAACAAAAACCGAATCATCAAATCGAATCAAAACTTAAAAGTAATTACGCGCGGATACCCTCTTTGTATTATCTTAGGAATATTACGAAATAGAATTAATCAGAACCTAACCAACATCATCAAACTATCCTTGAAGTCTGTCCTGATATTGACTTATTCATTCATTTGTCGCGCACATAGTTAACGCAACTCACCCCTTAGATGCTAGGAGCGTTGCTGGAGTTTCTTCGGCCACTTCTTCTCCCAGCGCCAACGCTTCCCGAAGTGGCACTCAAAGTTAGTTTAGCTTTTGAATGTCCCTTAGATTATCCGTGAAATAGCAACCGACCGAGTCGTGGTTCGGCCCTCTCGGGTGCCCTCGGATCGGAATGCTTACGCGTAACATAGTAACCGTCCAAGCCGAGGTTACCCCTCACCGGGGGGACCCTTGTGTCGAGTTACTAGCGATAGAGGTTCAGGCTAAGCGACCTAAGAGCTATGCCACCTCTCAATCTGGTTAAGCAGTCAAGGCCAGCTTCTTTGGTCAATCTGTGTAGTTCGAAAAAAATAGTTAACGCAAATTTAATATTTATATGGTGTTCTTTTAGATGTCATTGTCAGAACAGGACCACAACAACAGCTTTCAAATAAAAAAAGAATCAAGCAAATCGGTCCACGGTCCAAAATTATAAAGTAACAAACATAAAAAACATACAAACAAATTGAGAACCTCACCAGAGAAGAGAATACTGGAATAAAGAAAAAGAAAATATTTGGGTGGATGCAGTCACATGCTTGACATCCTGTGATATAATCCGAAATATCCGAATAAAATTAAACGTGAAATGAAGCACTGCATCACAGTATTACCTCGGGATACTGGAACCTAATTTTGCGTAAATCGAAACAAAAATCAATAAAATTTTAAATCGGACCCTTGGGGCGTTGTTACAACTGTAATAATGGGACGTTAAATAGTATCTCTCAAGCAAAATCCCTCAATGAGCTCGGAGTGTGCCAAATTTACAGGTACGTTTACGTGTTAAAAATATTAGATTACCAAAAATAGAAAAAAACGATAGCTATAGATAGATAGATAGATAGATAAATCCTGTATTGCACCAAATAAAATGTACAAAGGCGAACTTAATGCTAATTAGCATTTTCTTCCAGCTAACCTTTTGTGGTTAAGAGCAGGCTAAGGGTAGTATCTATGATGTTCCTGAATGTTCATTTTACCACGATAATATTTAGAGTTCTTGTAGCCTGGAATATTGAAACAAGAACTTGCCGAAGTAGCATTTGCGTGTGTCTGAATACTTCCTACTCAAACAGTAAAAACGATAAACTGATATATATATTTATCTGTTTAAGATTCTTTTGACGCTATTTAAAAGGAGGTAGTCCCTTTAAATAGCCTGATCTTAACCTCCAAAGGTTAACTAAATAGCATTAAGTATTCCTTTTTACATATATTTCGGTGCAACAAAGAATTTCTGTCTATTATTAGAAATTTCAACGATATAATTTCAGCTTTCGTCTGTAATAATAATAAAACTAAACAAATAAACGAGGAAAACAGAATGACAAATCGGAAAACGCTTGCATTTATAAACTCGCTACAAAACGGCGCGGAGCGTAAAGTTAAAGAAAAAATGAACGTCGAAAAAAATCTTGAAAAGTCACGGACGCTTAACTTTCTTCCCCCGTTTTATTTTCGTTCCCTCTTTGCAATCTGTTGTCTCTTCTCCCCCGCCCAGTTTAAAATAGCACCGTCCTGTTCTATTTAACTGATAAGTAACTTTTTTAAACTGCAGGAAAATCGAAGTCGTTCACTGGGCAAAATTAAATGCTGGCAGTCGCAGACACAAGACATAAAAAGAAAATATGGCGAACGTTAATCATATGATTTATTTTTATATTTGTTTTTTTTTTGTGTGAATTGTTTCCATGGTGAGGATGAAATTAATTTTTGAACAATATCTTATGTTTATCTCTGGTAAATTAACTGGAGATGAGGCCATCTAAAGTGTAACTAACTGACGGGCGTGTAAGATTTGATTTATAACGTGGAAGGAGCGAGAAAGATATGCGAAGTACTAATAAAATAGGAGCCGTTGTTTCTATTTCAAATACTACACTTTCTTGTTATGTTTAAAATTTTAAAAAAATTGTCTGCTTTTCACCCACAAGCTATCTTATTCTTTATCTCTTTTTAGCTTTCTTTATATCTTTATAACAAAGAAGAGACAAATTTATAGATTTGTGAAATGAAAACTTTCAATTATTTCTATTCTCGAATAAAAGCAATACAACCAAATGAAATAGCATTGGAAGTTTTTATTTGCAAACAGAGAAATGTTGCATCGCAATACTGGGGTGATAGTTGCAAACTCACTGTGCGGCCGGTACGGTAAGCGAAAAAGTTGTAAAATGAAGGCGCTTTCTGAATTATATTTGAATGAAAACATGAAGAATATAATATAATTAACAATCGCCAAGAGGAGAAGACATGCATAACAATAGTGTAAAACTGTTAAACAAAAAACAGAACAAGAACAAAAATTATCAGAAATTAAAAAAAAAACAGAAAATATAAATATACCACCCGTATATTTATATTTACGTAAACTTATGTTAAATATCTAATATCTTAAAAACGAGCAATTCTTGTATATATATAACGTGAAATCCGGAAATAGTTCCAACGATTTTCATTAAATTTTATTTGTAGAGCGTTTCTAAGGCGATAAATAAATCTAGTCAAGTATTTTTTAGAAAATATCGTTTTATCCGCGTATACTTTATTGTTAGTTCAGTATTACATTTATATACTTTCTTGTCTAAATACTTTCTTATACCAATAACTAGTTGATATATTCTAAAAGCAAATGAATATGTTATATAGTGTTAGTAAGTTTGTTCCATGAATGTTTTGTGTAGGATCGTTTTCATAACCGCATAAAGCATATAACCGCCTTATCTTCTCAGTGATTTCAATTTGTCATCGGCAAACACCTCAACCTAATTCTGGTATACTGTAAGGTGTGTGTAATAGCTACTGGATTTTGTTCATGTAATATTTAAGCTTCCTCGAGCAAAGAACGAGCTTCGCCACTTTCGCCGTCCACTTTTCACCAAGAACCCTAGATCCCATATGTCTGCCTTAATTACCTAACAGTATAAATAATAATACCTTTACACATATATTTTCCGTCTGACTGTACCGCGATGCAAATGTAACGGGCCGCCTCGTCGCCACAAGAGGGCGACACCGACACTGCTCTACGTAAATTGCCGCCCGAATACCGCGATTCGCTTTTCCCGGGAAGCATTCTTCCTAAGGCGACTACCATCATTTCATTGCGTACACCTGGATTTCCCGCTACTAACTATTGCATGGCAAAAAACCTATAATATCCAACACTCGCTCACTATAGGCTTTCTTACGACAGATCATTACTCCACAAATATCGAGATCGCGGTGAAAGTCCACATCTCTTTGCATCTGCAGTTTTGCGTTCGTTCAACTGTAAAATTTATATTTATTATGTATACAAATTGAAACGCCATATTAAAAAGACGATGAGCTAGCTAACAAGCCTTTCAAACTCACGTTCTGGTTGTCGATTGCCAATATTGAAATGACTAATAGATAGATTAATAAGTGAAGCGTCAATAGCCTAATGCTTTAGGGGTCGGTCTGCGAATCGTAAGATCGTGGGTTCGAATCCATTCTACTATTGACGTGAACCATCTCCTAAGACAAGTCTAGGCTTATTTGAAATGGTTAACAAAAATGTTAATTCAAGAATTATATTTGCGAATAAAATATTGCTAGCATTATTTTTAAAAAATCTGATTATGATATTTTTGTCCAACCCTGACCAAACAATAAATAAGTTTACAATAACAATCTCTTACAGTTATGCACACAGTTAAAATTTTGTTCAATAAAGATACATATTTTTAGAGCACTAGAGCAAAACAAACAAACAAACATTTTTTTATTATCCCACAATAATTTCAATAGCAACTAATTAAATTACAATAATGAGCGGTGTCCAAACTAGGAACAAACCTGCGAGATGGATGACCAGGCGTAAACCCCACGGCTGTGCACAAAACTTTTAAAACTATTGGAGAGAGAAGAAGGTATATTATACATAAATATGTATAATTGTTATTAACTAAAGGGCAGTAAGTTAATTGCATTGAGGCATAAGATTTTTGATCTCATTAGCCTAGTAATTATACTAGCTTGTCTTACTCTATTAGCGGTGGTCATCTTATCGCCGTATATTGAACAAAAAACACAAAGTGTGATTTTTACACTTATAAATTAATAAAATGAAAGCTCTACAAGCTGACTTGAATACTATACGATGAAGGATTCCTCCCCTTATTTACATGCCAGCATATTAGGCCATCCTTAATAACGTGCCTAAAAAACGAGGCACATATTTTAGCTCGTCATTTTTTCATGTATAATAAATTTAAACGGGACCTAATTCACTTCATATCGTCAATGTTACACCAGCTCTACTGAAGCAATTGTTAAATGTGTTATCATTTCTACCTGTTATCACATACCTTTTTTTTGTTGACGGGGAGGAAATCTTCACAAAGATACCCCGCCTTCTGGGGAAGGCGGCGGTTATGTGGGGATCTTACCCACTAAAACCTCCTCGGTGCATGACGAGGGGCTCCGGGATCTCACGTGGAACGCACCGGAGCCCCTCTGCACTGTGCTCAAGGAGAGCACGTCCCGGGGGGAGGTTACTCCCTCCTCCCCTGTGCCCTCGCAGCGCAAGGCGACACGGGCCAGCCGATGTCGCCTTCTTCCCGGGTCCACTTGGGTGGACGACGCAGGCCCCCACCCTTGTCGCCCAGTGAACCCGAGGCCCCTTTTAGTCGCCTTGTACGACAGGCAGGGGATAACGTAGTCTTATTCTTGAGAGCCCAGAACTACAGGGCTGTTATCATACCTACATAACATAACACACAATCAAACGTGTTCGTTATAAAAGTGAACGTGCAAAGTATAAAATAAACACATAATATCTATTCAAAGTTCTCACTTACGCAAAAACTGGTAGAACAAAACCGACGTAGCCCCGATGAGTCGCCTGTGATATCGATATGAGTGACTTGCAGTTAACGCCCTTTTGTCAGAACAGGGACGATGTTATGGGCAACTAACGCCGGTTTGCTCCCCCATCCGCGGAGTACGATTTACTTAGCAAATATTGCCCACGCTAATATTATATTTAGGTGACACAATTATTACGTATAACATTTTGTAAAATAGCCTTGTCAGGCTTATATCTGAATATTGAAGCGTTGTCTAGCGTGTGCACACGCAACACATTTTTTTGTTCGTATTATTGACAACTTTCAAACAGTTACTATGGAAGATTTACCTAAATAAGGAATAGTTTGACAATTACTGTCCCTATCTATCAATACTTAGATTTATATGTATTTAAATTTGTTTATTTATTTAATTTATTTGTATGCAGGTATGTGTATTATCTGTGTATGCATTTATGTTTTTATAGTATTTTTTTATTTATTATTTTTCTCACATAGCTAGCAGCCGTTACTTCGTCACTACACAACGCCAAGACTGGTAGAGAATGCCTTTTGGTATTAAGTCCGCCTATTAGTAACTTTTCATTGTGTGCAAATAAAGAATTTAATAAAAAAACAGATCCACATAAAACCTTTGTGAAACAAATCTCTGTCCATCGGAAGGATTTCTGTATAAGACCGCTCATAGCGCATTCAAATTGTATAATCTTAATGTGTAAAATTATATATTATTATATATTTATGTATATGCAATCTAGTTGCTAACATAGATTACATAATGACTAAACGTCCGACGATTAGAATCACTGTCACCTTACAAAAAGAAACTCGCTAAAATTGATTTCATTCATTAAATTTTAAGTTCGAATAAATTTGGCGAAAGGCAGACTTACGAAACAAGTTATGAAAAATGCCTTATATTATTTATTTATTATCCTCTATTACATACACTTATTATGAAACTAACCTTATAAAGTTGACACCATAAACTTGGCCAGTAAAATTTCCCTCCTTCGCGGCGAGACGGTAAATCTTATCGGGCGACAGTAAACGGGACACGAGGACAAAAGTTTGCGAGGCCACAAAACCCGGGAAATGGCCGCGCCAATGTCCATAAACAAGTGAAGGAAGCGCGAGTGGAATATTCAAGAGCGAAGTTGTCCACTCGCCAGTCCACTGTATAGGCAACACTTGCACGTAACGGCCGGAGTTCGGACGTACGTCAGCGTGCATTGTCCGCTTAATGAAGCCCAGCCCTAAGCAAGTTTGCGATGGCCTAACTTATTGTTATCTGAGCGCGTTATGATTGCCATTCTAAATGTTCTCCCACTGCTCGAACTTCGATAAGTTTGTCCATTATAAAGTTAGATAGAGATTGATAATGTGCTTTTATACAAACGACGAACATAACGCGTATATAAATTAAAACAATTACTACAGAAGCTCACATGACGAACTCTAACCTCTATATATGTGAACCTACAACTTTCTACACATCTTTACGAGAAGTACGCGTATCGAGGAGTATGAAGTATAGCACAGTTAATGTTTATATGCAGAAGGAGAGAGCAATGATTGTATAATACTTTACATTCTGCCTTCAGCACTGATGCCTTTCCTACGAAAGAATGAATTTTGGAAAGTGTGCTCAGGTGAGTGTGTGACGACTTGCATTCGCCAATCACCAAAAAGTATTTTGGATGATAAAATTATTTACATAATATTTGGAATGAGAAAATTTATTATATACACATGTCAATGTTTTTCCTTTCACTTACTTTTGTCTAGACATTTTTCCAAATTGTATTTTTCTAATGTAACAAATGTATAATATATAATTATATATATTTACCGGCGGCACACTAGAAGACCAAGAACATGTGTAAAAAAAATAATGGGTGGCATTCCGCTCTGATGCCACACTATTCCCAAAGTGTGCATCCCCTTTCTACCATCGGATTTCAAGATTTTTTGTTTTTTATTTTTTTAATTTACACAGTCAGTCAGCACTTAAATGTTAAAGCAATCTAGATTAGTTAAACATACTGCCAAGATTGGACTTCATTATCTAAAATAAATAATTTAAACACGTTAGAATTATATATTTCATCAAGAAAGAAACAAAGTGGATGCCCTATTTTTTACATAAAAGCTGTACTAATTTTCTTTTAAAATGAATTTACTTCTTATAAAAATATCAAGTGTCAATAGCCTAATGGTTTAGGGTACGGTCTGCGAATCGCAAGGTCGTGGGTTCGAATCCACCATTCGACTATTGCCGTGAACCATATCCTAGCACAAGCTTAAGCTTAGTTGGAATGGTTAACAAGATTGTTAGTAATATTTCTGAAAAAAAAAGAAATCAATTTTAGAGAAACAGTTATTACAGTTTCTGTGCGTTCGGCAGGCAATTGAATTTCTATCATAATTGCTGTTGTTTGTGCGGTATGAGGAACTCTTGCACGAACGTCGACGTTAATCCAGTGCTGTTTATGGCACCGTGACACACATCAAAAAGAAACAGCATATCCAGTAGAGATCGTTTATCTTCCAATGACAAGATTTTATGGCGTTTAGAAGATTCCATATAGTCATTGTTATTGTGATGGGTTTTGTGATTTAAATGTTTTAAGAATTGAATTTGTACATTTTAATAATATTTGCTTGCACTGCTGAATTTCATCCTTTTGATGTGAACAAAGTATCATTGCTCGTACAGCAAAGGACTGGAATAGTTTGCTCGCGACTGTCTTTCCCTCCGATTACAATGAGGGTGATTTCGAGAGTAGTGAATAGGCTACTATGCTAGTGCGTCTTATCAACCAGCATTTTCACTTAACATCAGACATAGATATACATATCTAAATTTATTACTTACGTTTGTCACACCGATTTTTAAATCGTTGAATAACTTATGACAAATAATTACTGACAGATTCACTAAATAAGTATCGAGTTGAGAATTTTTGCTGTTTTAATAAAGTCTAATTTCCACTCCTTTTGTATGAATGTTATCGTATTTTTTAATTCATAAGGAAGTCTATCGGTCATATTTTCGTAACAAATGAATTTAGGAGTAAACAAAACCCAATATAAAAATAATCGACTTCAAAAAAAGGAGAACAACGATAACAAATGTAAAAGAAGTTAGAGAATATAGGCGCCAAGTGAGTTAACTATGACACTTCAAATAGTAGAAAGCGTCCGCTCGTAGTATCAATCAATGTTTGATCACAATCATGATCCCGAAATGACACTCAAAGTTAGTTTAGCTTTTGAATGTCTCTTAGATTATCCGTGAAATAGCAACCGATCGAGTCGTGGTTCGGCCCTCACGGGTGCCATCGGATCGGCATGCTTACGCGTTACATAGTAACCGTCCAAGCCGAGGTTACCCCTCACCTAGGGGATCCTTGTGTCGAGTTACTAGCAATAGAGGTTCAGGCTAAGCGACCTAAGAGCTATGCCACCTCTCAATCCGGTGAAGCAGTCAAGGCCAGCTTCTCTGGCCAATCTGTGTAGTTCGTCATAAAAAAAAATGAGCTTTTGGTTTTACTGAATACTGTGCAACTTACGATTCTATATATATTCTCGTTGTTATAGCATATTTCACGCGACCAGTATTTTATTATTTTGAAGTCTATTTAAAGCTTTGATCTGTGTTTACTTCGATTGAGTTAATAATGTGAAGCTTAATATTTTTTACATCAGTATTCTTTAGAATGAACAATGTAGAAAAGTCGATTGCTTGTTCACATGCTGTTGTGAGTGACGGGCCGGTCGCATCTGTCTCCCGTATCTCTCAACGCTGCGTCCTACAACACCACTTTGGCGGATATGTCTCTGCATTTAGCCGTCTATCTTCGGCTCCAAGTCTAAATAAATATAAACTTGTCACACTGTTGCCGATTGGCATCACAATTGTAGTTATATTTAACAACCATTTCCTATGCCAGTTTTTTTTTTCATTTTGTCCGTCTGTTATGGTTTAAGAAACTTTATTCTCACTAAAGACATTCACAAGTCGCTTACATGAAAACTATAACTAAATTTATAAATGCGGAGACAGTTTTTTGTTACCTTTTACTGTAAAAACTAGAGAAAGAATAGACATGATACTTACTCGTATATCATAATAAACAGCGTGTTTCGAACAAGCATATTTACGAGTAAAAACAAAAACCGACTTCAAATCAAATCTACTGTTAAACGTCACAACCCGACGCCATCTTTGAATATCTGAATTATCGTAGGAATATAACGCAATAGTATTAATTAGAAACTAACCAAACTCTCATCAAACTACCCTTAAAGTAAAAGTTTTCCAATAAAAAATAAATCATAGAAATCGATTGGTGTTTTTATGTGATATTGAGTTCTTGATTTGATTGTGGGAAATGGACCAAATTATATTACCACCAGCGTATTCAAATTAGAAGTATCATCAAAATCGGTTCACCCAGTCCAAACTTATGAATCAACAAACATAAAAAAACATACGAAGAACCTCCTTTGAAGTCGGTTGAAAAACTAGAGAAAGAATAGACATGACATAGACATAACATGCAGCGTGGTTCGAAAAAGAGTTTAGTAGTTTTGAAAAAAATCGATGAAAAATTTGTTCAATTGACATTTAATTCTATTGTTTATTATTCAATTTGATACTGGTAAATCAGTTAACGTACAGCCACATTGAAGTGAAGGCTGATCTCTATTTAAGTAATAAATATAATACAATACGCTCAGACTGCACGTGGATCTAAGGATCTCCAAGAGGCAATTGAGATTGTCGATACTCTATTCGGGATAGCGCACTTTTTTACATGGGAAGAACCCGCTCTAAGCGTAAGGATTCTCTTGCACTGAGCAACTCTTAATAGAAGTTCAAGCTGAGCTCTAAAGGTTTGACCAACTTTCAATCTGCTAAGGAACGATCTTTACGAAAATCAGCGCTGTACTACATGTGTGAGCACAGCACACGCTGAGCCAACCCCTTTTTAGCACAAGTTCTATTTTGTTCCTTTTTTAATTTTTCACAATTTTAATGTGTCGAATAAATGTTTATTCTATACTATTCTAAAAGTATTCGGTACTGTCGAGATACACCAACTATACCCGTAGTTTAGTACTTAGTGTCGCCTAAGTAGACTAATATTTAATTAATATAGTATCCAAGTTTACGTAAATATCCTTTTTCGTTAAGTTTATGTTTTTTTAAATAAATTTAGTTTTTTAATTAAATTAATAAAAATATTTTATTTTATTTTAAGTATATTTATGATTATTTATTGTCTATCCTGCATAATTTATTTCAGTTAGCTAGAGTCTTTATGTTCCGAGATATTCAACAATCCTTTATTTTTGCTTATGGCCTTATATTTATTTATTACGGTAATTACATTTAAGCATTACGATAAAAACCAAACTAAAGGTAAAACTTAGCAGAATTCCGTGTGTTCTGAGTCAACAAAGTGAGTCAGTTGGTCCGTATTGTGCTCAAGTTGTGGAAAATAAAACGTTGCATACCGACGAATTGTATAGACTTCCGTTCGCTCGTGTCGGGACGACGATCGGCGTGTTTCTTTTCATCCGCAGCCTGTGAATGAGGCTAATGATGAACGGTTAGAGATACCAGGTCAAACCATTTATTCAGGACAGTTCTGGTTTCGAATCGACTAAGGCAATGCATTTTCTGACCCGATGGACGAGAGCTTTCGGAACGAAAGAATGTGCTTTCGTATTATGAATAGTATTCAAATGGCGAGAGCCGTGGTAGCTCAGTGTCCGGGCGGTTGATTCAAATTGCAAAGTACGCTAACAACTCGAGTTCGATTCCCGGTGCCGGCACCAATAAATTTGCTCAGCGGTGAAGGAAAACATCCTGAGGAAACCTACGTGTCTTGAAAAAATTCTAAGCGCGTGTAGTCTGCCAATCCGCACTAGGGCCGCGTGGTGAACTATGCCCTTACACTCTCTTTACAGAGAAGGCCTGCGCCCAGCAGTGGGACATGTATAGTATATATATAAACTTTATAAAAAGGCTGTAACTTTTATTCAAATGGGAAAGCAAACATCTATTCGATACCACGTAATGTCAAAGGTTTTTTTGTGAAGTATCTACGCTGATTGGCCAGAAAACCACAACATTTACAACTTAGTTTAAGAGATGGTCGTACTCTTGGACACTCCACTTCTTGAACTCTTCACTCGAACCTCTATTAGAGTAACTTTGACCCGAAGAGAGCCTTGGCTAATGGCTTAGGGTACGGTCTGCGAATCGTAAGGTCGTGGGTTCGAACTCACCATTAAGCTATTGCCGAGAACCATCTCCTAACATAAACCTAAGCTTATTTGGAATGGTTAACAAGAATGTTAAAAATATTTGCAAAAAAAATATTTTAAGTATTCTTTTAAAAAAAAATTATAAAAATGCCAGTCTCAGTCGAGGGCTCCCAGTCGGGTCTTATTCTGTACCCAGTAAAACATGGTTTATAATTTATTTACAATTAAAGTTTTTTATCATGAGCTTATTATTTTAATATGTACCTCTGGTTTGCAGCCACTAGTTTCTTTATCGGCATCATCATAATCACCTTAGTTAAAGGACATCAACTGCTGGACCTCCACCAAAGATTTTAAAACGGGCGATTATAGGTGGCCTGTATCCAGTGTTAGCTTGTATGTAGGTTTCCTGCGCGTTTTGGCGCGAGCAGATACTGTATTTTAACCGACTTCAAAAAAGGAGATTGTTGTCAATTTGTATTCATCACTCATAACGCCATGATTCATGAACCGATCTTGATTTTTTTTTTATTTGAAAACCATTGGTTTCAATTAGGTCTCATACTCTTACTTCTTCTTTTATTAAATTACTGTTTATTCGTTCTTGGTTTATTAAGGCATTGTAGTTTAAAACTGTAACTGAAGTTAATCTTTCTTTTTCTGTTATCTTTTGTATTTTTTTAATTGTACTGGTCTTTACTTTATTGGTGTAATTTGTAAAATAAATAAATATACATTTTATTAGGATTGAAGTTATACCAGGGAACACCTAGAAATTGTATAGCAGAATGCTTGTTGATTGAGTTACTGGTAGATATATATACTAAGTACCTCTTACCGACTACAAGGAACTTTCGAAGTTTGTAAATTATGATATAAAAACCGACTACAAGTAAAATCTATGGTATATGTAAAAGTCTTGCCGTCAGTGACAAATTAATTGACCCTACGCAGGTACCCCCTTTATTTCCGTATTAAAATCATGAATTAACCGTAACAACGGAATTTAAACAACATAAAACTTTGGTCACACAACGTCGATGGCGTGCGCACATATTTCCGTCGTGCGGCCTAACGGTCGCGGTCATTCATCAAGACTGTCAACGACATCTATTGACAGCCGTCTTCAACTGCAAGCCGACAAACAGCATTTTAAAAGACGCATACTACTATTTAAGTATTCGTTTTTATCATCCCATGACTTAAGATCTTTAAGATCATCGGAGAAAATGACGCTCAAAATGCCAGAGCATGCTACAAAATTTTTGAACAAATCTTTTTGTGGAAGCAGTCCGACTTTGGAATGCTCTGCCACAAAGCATAAGATGCACAGAATCCTTGACAGCTTTTAAGAATCTAGTACATAGACACTATCTATCTTTATAAATATATATATATATATATATATATTTTATATGGTATTTGTTTGAATATATATTTATAAATATATATATATATATATATATATATATATATATATATTGTTGGTTTGTATTAAAATACATATCATCACAGACCCACTAAAATATTTTTAGACGAAAGTTTCTGTCCATACAAAGGTTGTCTGGAAGAGATCGCTCTTAGCGATAAGTCCTTGTCTAATGTAAAAATTGTATTTACTATTTCTGTGATGTATTTTGTTTTTAATTGTTGCGCAATAAAGAATATTCATTCATTCATTCATTCTTTCATTCATTCATTAACTCTTTTGAAAAAATGGCACATCTTAAAAATCTTTTAAATCGTCAATTAATGGTATGAGGTGCGCTCAACAATAATGATTAAGTTATTTTTTGGAAAAGTTCGTATTTATCGTGCTCTCTCAAACAGCTTCAGTTTCTTCTCTTCTTCTACGGCTCTAAGGTGGTTAATCTTACAGCCGTAGGGGTAAGTCGCATCAGACCAACTTACATATAGAGTGGTAATACGCAATTTATATATTCGCTATAGTTTTAACCTGGGATCGAACTCGGGTTGCTAGCGTACTATGCAACTTTATTCGACCACCTAGACACTGAGCTACCATGGCCTACTAATGATGTTTTTTATTTAATTAAGTCTATACTGTAAATAATGATATAATGTTGACTCGTCCGTTCTTATGTGAGCATGATTGAAAATAATAAAAAAACAAGTTAAGTCCCAATAAATCTATCTAACAAGACTGGGTCCTATTTTGTAACATAAATAATTTAAACCACCAATAACTACATGCATAAAAAATAACTGACAACATTAAATTTTTCACCGCCGCCGTCCTAACTACAATAGTGATAAGAATGTTAAAGAAAAATAAACCATTATAATAACATTAGTCATCATGGCAACCCCGCGGTGGGCAGGTCAGCGGCCGAAAAAAAAAAACGAACAGTCCTGAGCCGAATTCAAATGAAGAATGATTTCTATATGAAAACGAAATGACGGGATGAATGAACGAAGAGGTTTGATCACAATAGCGGTAGCGGCTACCGACCACCGCTTCGAGACATGACGCTTAACCATACAAGATATTGGGGTTACAGTATAGCTGTTTCATTAAGAATCAAGAATGGATGTCTTCTATCTATTTATAAAAAATAAACGCTAAATTTAAACCTCACCATAAAGTCGTAAGTCCAAAACAGCCATTTGACACTGTGTTGTAAACAACCTCCAAGCTTTTATTTTTTTTATGGACGAACTAGACAGTCGGCCTAACTGTTCCACCGAATTGACAAGTGGCATAGCTCTTAGGTCGCTTAGCCTGAACCTCTATCTCCAAGCTAGATTTAGAGTAATTTAAACGAATGTTAGCACCGTGCTAGCTGTGACTGGACGGTCACTTCAGGTTACATAATGCACTAGCAACCCAGACAGAACCCAGCAACAGTGCAAGCACCAATGAAATTGTTTTTTGCAATTTAAAGTGTTGATTTACCACGCGTAAGCGTCAATAGCCTAATGGTTTAGGGTCCGGTCTACGAATCGTAATATCGTAAAAATCCATCATTCAACTATTGACGTGATTTTATATAATTTTTCCCACCTACAACCCTATTATAGAAGATTTATGATTAAGATATTATAGATTATGATTATTAGAAAGAAACTCAGTATGAAGTTATTTTAAAATATTTTTACTGCTATAAATTAAAAAAACATAAAGTAAACCCCCAATAGAGTTCAGTAAATACCAACCGTACAAAAAATATGTTCGACATTCAAAATTGTGACCTTATCTCGTAAAAAACAGCAATTACTGGCTACCCTTGGTATCGCGCTGCAGCCGCGAGTTGGTGAACTCCGACAAATGCTTAGAAAGGAGGAATGGGCAATGAAATTAAAAATATGTCTTAAGGGCAATTAGCTTTAACTTTTACAGTAAGTGCCCTATCTGGCCGGCTTTCCCTCGCGCCTTTCAATTGGGGAGCGGCAGCTTTCCACTCCGAGTGAATTTTATGAACTCGCCTCGCCGCACCGTTTTAAAGAGTTCACTTGCCCCACTTGTTTTTGATAGCGTAATACTTTGAATTGTTATTCACTTGTTTATTCACAATTCTAATTCCAGAGGCACTTTTTAAAAAACTTCTATTGACATTTTAATTATACAAAATCAATATATTTACTAAACGCATGTATTCAGGAGGATCGTAAGGAAACCTACATGTCTTAGAAAATTTTTCTAAGGCATGTGAAGTCTGCCAATCCGCACTAGGGCCGCGTGGCGGACTATGCACTTATACTCTCTTTACAGAAAAGGCCTGCGCCCAACAGTGGGACATATATTATATATATAAAGGCTGAAACTTTAACTTGTGTAAGTATAGGGTTCCAGCGCAAGCATTTGAAGGTCTGAGTTCCAGTACGCACATTTGGTGGCAGCGCATTTCAGACCCTTATTGCGTTAAAAGAATTGAGTACGTAATCAGTGTGAGAAATCATGGGGGACTATGAAGAGTAGTACTTTCAGTGGAACAAAAAAAGTGGTCCTGATATTCACCTTCACATTGCAATTTACAAAATAGAAAATAGATTATCAAACGATCAGATATTGGAAGCCACATAAGCTTTGTTAATATTTACACAAATAAATTTAATATCGTTTATAATCTTAATATTTTGCTCTTTGGTTTCTCTATTGCATCGTCTATCACGGCGATTGTTCAGAGGATTCATTCCAGCTGCCATTTTCTGTTACAACAAAACTCCAAATTCTATCAACAGATCATGCCGTTGTCACACTCCTTTCTCGAAGGTTAGCCGTACCTGCATTATATCTTGTATTTATGAGCGACAGTGATCATTTAAAATCTGGTGAACCGCAAGCTCAGTTCAAAGGCTCGGTGTGTCTGCGAAAAATAAAGTCACCGGTTCAATCCCCAATTGCGCCGATGTGAACGATTTACTTATTTTGTACACAAGAACAAAGATAGAAGAAAGCCAAACGTTTTATGTATATTTCCGTCTTTGCAACTCAAAGTCAAAAGAATAAAATTTCGCACGGGTGCTGGTGAGAATCAGTACGTCTGATATCATGCAGCAAATCTCATCGGGAAAGACTTAACTGACTGAGACTTTTTTGCGTACTCCTAGAGACAAAACAAATTGTAGATCTAGTACGTGTTTTGTTTTTAGGTCTAAAATTATTTTATTCTATAAATTTGTGTCTCTTAATGGAATTCCTTTAATAGTAAGAGTGAAGTTCGCTGAGAAAACAAAAGAACTAAGTGGACAATCATGCCGCAGCGCGCTCTAGGTAAAAATTCTTGAGAACGCTTCTTGGGAGCGAATTGACGGAGTGTTTTACAATAAATTTCCATTTAAAAAGCCACAAGCGGGGGGTGTGGGTGGTCGCAGGGGGGGCAGCACAGCTTCCGCCGCTTTTTTCCTTCATTTCCTTAAGGCCGCGTGGCTAGGGCGCACCGCCCGCCCTACGGTCGAATACGAAACGTTTGCCTATTCTATATGTACAATTATATATTAGATTAGATTGTTGGTATATAATTTATAAGTTATAATTAAAAGATCCCAAGCCTGCCAAACCAAATGTGTTTCTTCAGTGATGAAATGAGTCTTCGGTGACATCACAGTTGTCGATTTTTGCTACTGTTGGTAATCAGCTATTTCACTTGTGCTACTTCGATTTTCCGATGACAATTCAAATTTCAACTGACATTCCAGTATTGTTTCAATTCTTGCTGTTTGTTAACATCGTACACAAAGATATATACCAAATATGCCGATACATTTCAATCAATTAATCAAATAATACAAAAAAAAATCAATTGAAAATTACAAATATAGGACTTAGGAGCAATGACAATTGAATTGCGATATAATTAGTTGTAATCGTTTATTTTTATCTCTTAACAAATTAGGCCAAATACGTTAATTATTAGTAATAAAAATCTGTGGTAAAAGCGTTTACTAAAGGAAAGAGAAAAATTAAAAGAAATAAAATATTATACGAGCAAATCCAGTTGTAAGGTTGTATTCGCAAAAGGTGATAGTGAACGTCGTATAAAATATTGGCGGGATAATAATTAAAAGAAGCGATAATGTCCCCAACGCGGTGAAAAACGAGCGCGCCATCCTTTTTATTTGATAAATAAAATTTATTTCCCAACGCCCTGCCTTCCCCGCTTCTTTGTGGGTTTTAGCCTATAATCGCTATTATTTGTTTTAGGCCGGTTACTTCCAACGAATACAATTTAACTTCGGTTTGACCTAAATTATAGAACCTAAAATATTAAACATTATTATTTATTCATCTGTGTGCAGACCTGTGTACTTATGCAAATTATTTTTGTAGGCAAATATCAGTTGCTCATGCAATTGAAGAACATTTTACATTATTGCACAACACACCTTATGGAAAATAGGAATAAAAAAGATGCTTATGAAGTCTTTATAAACATCGATATTAAATTCTGAAAAACTAGTAATGAGGAGAATGTGTCCTTTGAGAAAATACAAATTTTGTTAGAAATGTTTAATTAATAATTTGTGGTGCTTTTGGTTGGTGTCCTTAGGTCATGATGAATTGCATTTTTGACTACATTTTAAGGACCTCGTATTCGTTTTTACATATTATGTGGTAATTCACCTTGATCTGTCTCGCACTAACACACACTTTATTGTTCTATGCAAGACCAAAGTTACCAGACTTACATCAGGCACAAATCTGGAAGAAGAAAATCAATATAGACGCCAGAACTTCGTTATTTATTAATTTATTTATTATTTTACAAAATGAAAAGCTTATGAATTATAATAGATATTTCGTTCTAGTATTCAGGATCAGCCTTTATAAATCTATAAACATTTTTTTTCAGTGTTAACTAAGGATGTACTTCGCATTAAAAAAAACAATAAAAAAGAATTAAACAAATCAATAGGAAATAAAAATTGCATTACCTGAGTTACTGTCTGAAGTCTGTATGGATATATTTTTTTATTTTAATTTTGTTACGCAAAAGGGATAGACTATTATACAATGTAGTAGCATTTAATCTGTCGAGTTTGATTGTAAGTATATTTGTTATATAAACGTCTCGAAAGGGCCAGAAATACTGTCACGCAACTTTAGTATTATTGTAAGTAGTATCATTTCCCCGACATCACCTGTCGGTTTCCAGTAACTAATAAATAGAATGTATCTCGGGTCTCGGTATGCAGCAGACATCTTCATGCAACGGCCTCTCACCCCCAACTATTAACCTTCCCCGCGTCCCTGCTCTCCAGGGAACGAACAAAGACTAGGGCTACCATTCTTTCAATAACAGTGATTTGCGAAAGACCTTAAACATTTTATTGAATTGATTGAATTGTAAATTTGAAAACTTGCCCTATTTTTATACTGAAATGTATACTCATTTCAGTATTTTCTTTATAGGGCAATTTAAATGATTTCTAATAAAAAAAATTCTTGTGAATATAAATTATTATTATGAATTTTTTGGCGATCTCACTCCACCTCTGCTTATTTAATTATTGTATAAAATATTTCTATATTCTCTTAAATGTAATACATAATTTTGATATAACTAAAACTAGAAAATAAAACATAACTATACTACTTGTGAATATTGAATTTATGTCCAGATTTGCTCCAAGTTATCACACAAAGAGGTCACGGATCGAATACCAAAGCGATAATTACCACCTGTGTGACACTCGGGGTGATATTTAATTAGAAAAAAATAAGTTGACAACTCCTATAGCCCAAACGGGATTGATAGTTATCAGTAATTATTGTTTTTACACAACTAATTCGGACGCGTATGTGACATGCGGGTACAACATTTTTGCAAGTTTTATTTTTGTAGCGTAAACCAAATCTCATTGGTAAAAGACGGCTGGAATACAAACCCTAAACTGTAATACCAAGGCGTAGTTAAAAGTGATAGCCTAGTTCCTGACCATACAACTTAGGATCTGACGGTAGTAATTCAAATACAGATCGCATTGTATCAATGAGTGTTTATTTTTACATATAATCAAATGATGGGAGGTCGATTGCTAGGGGGACCCTTATATCGAGTTACTAGCTATAGAGGTAGCCACCTCTCAATCCGGTGAAGCAGTCAAGGCCTGCTTCTCTGTTCAATCTGTGTAGTTCGTCATAAAAAAACGATTGCTAGCCGATATTTTGTCACATCAGATTAGCAGAGCTCACTTCCTTTTAACCCTATCGTGGTAGACGGAGACATTTTAAGCTTATTAGGTCCCATATGTGACAGATGGTGAGCCTATAAACAACAAGAAAAAACGGCAATTCATTGGTACATGCCGACTAGGATTCGAATCCGCTTATCCGTGAAATAGCAACCGACCGAGTCGTGGTTTGGCCCTCTCGGGCGCCCTTGGATCGGCATGCTTACGCGTAACATAGTAACCGTCCACGCCGAGGTTACCCCTCACCGGGGGGACCCTTGTGTCGAGTTACTAGCAATAGAGGTTCAGGCTAAGCGACCTAAGAGCTATGCCACCTCTCAATCCGGTGAAGCAGTCAAGGCCAGCTTCTCTGGCCAATCAGTGTAGTTCGTCATAAAAAAAAATCGAATCCACTTAGCCACTAATAATTCAGCATTTGCATACTACATTGTACAATCAATCTTAAGTGAAATATATTTCTTGTATTATCTTAACGTTATTAAAGAAGAAATATTTATTCAAATTAATTTATAATCTGTCAACAAATGATGTTACTCCACAAGTATGGTAACCCTAAGCCGTGCCGCTTTTACTGCTCACTAAATATTCTCCCGGCGACAATTGCGATTATGAAAAGTGCACCGTTATTTATATCCCACGCCGTTTATTTTTTGTCGCCCCTTTCAAGGGCAATTAAATACCGCCAGTCTTAAAGCACTTTGCATATTTCAAGGAGTCGCGGCTTTATTATCGACTCCCTAATAAAGATAGAAAAGGTCGTCGCTATCGTTTTTAAAAACATTTTCTAATATTTCAAACTGAACGCGATTTTTTTTTATTATTCTAAAGTATAATTTGATATAGACAAGGGAAAATAATTTCTTCTAATCATATATTTAATAATACATTCTAATCGTAATGTAGTAATAGCCCAAAGATGGGTTGTCAAAGTTTAAATTTTATATTGTATTAATAATTGCTTTTTTTTCACTATTATTAATTGACTTTTAAAGCCCAAAGGCTTTCATAGCTTCACTGGATTGGCAGTGACCAAATTTTAGAACGATATCACCTTTTCATCACGTTTCAGGGGTCCCATATGTGACACAGGGTAGTACACCTTACACTCTCTTTACAGAGATGGCCTGTTCCCAAAAGAGGCTGTAACTTTATACAGCCGTCAGAAGTCGAGAAGACACCGTCAGCAAGTTTTTCGCTTCTAATGCCTACTAATTAATTAAATCCTTACTTTAGCGAAATCGAACCAAACGTCTCCGGGGACAGTCTGTCAAAGTGTTCGGAGTTCGCCGTCTGCCGCGCGACAACTTTTAATAACCTTCTGCATCAGGCAAATGGATTTGGGTCCGACACCTGCCGCCGGCACTTGCGCATTGCCAGCTAACTTTCTCTGTAAAACCTTTTACATATGTCAAGTAAATATATAAAGTTTTTGAAGTAAAACTTCTTTGCTCGTTAACTTGGGGAGTACGCTGGTGAATGCGTTACGTAAAGTGTGATCGGGCATGGTGAAGGGAAATTGAGAGGGAGATATCAGTGAACGGCCATAGAAAGAGAGAGAGTTTCGTTTCGTATATTACTGCAAGGACAAGAGAGAGAAGTGATAGCCAGTTACATTTCGTATATCTAAGACACAGTGTAGGCCTATTTTCTATCCCGCTAAAGGAACAAGAGAAAACAATGCGTGCACACATTTTCTTTCTCTCTTGAACATTCGTGTTTTCGAATTCAATACCTTTGAAAAGCAAAAATAAGATTTCAAAATCGGTCCAGATATGACGGCGCTATGTAATTGTAACTCGTGGTAAAAAATAACACGGATACCGAAACGAAATTTAGCAATAGACTAGATCCTCGAAGACACTTCAATCGATCATAAGGAGACAGATTTGTATTTTTCCCGATTAGCCGTATCGGGGGCCTATTTGACATTGTCACATCAATTATAAGCATGGATTACTGAAGACAGATCTGAGACGATTCAATTTGGAAACGGGTGGTTGTGTTGCTTCGGTTGTCAGAGGGGAGACGCTATCAGAGACTCGAGATCGCCTTATCACTAATGTATACTGTTATTTTTAAATTCCATATACATACTTATCAATGGAAACTTATGTTAATAATAAGAGAACGTTCAAAAGATATACAGGCAACTCCCAAAAATCGTATGGCAAAATCTTTGTTAACTGAGATATTAGTAGTATAATCTATGACAATCCAAGACCTGAGTGCATGTCATCATTGCTGGCGAAAAACAATTCTTCTGCAAGAAAATTCTTCTTTCATTTCTATAGCCCTTTGTAAGTCTTGGTTTGGTCAAGCAACATCCTCCCTCCACCAGGGTCTAGCAGCAACCGCAGTGCTCCATTTACCAATTTCTTTGGCGTCCCGAATCACACTGTTTAACCAATGGAGCTTTGATACTCCTCGACCTCTTTGATCTTTGAATCACTCGTATGCCAGCCAGTCTAAGTCTGTTTAATTTAATATGCCTAACCACGTGCAGTTCTTTGTAGAGGCTAGAAAGCTCCTATAGGTTGCTAGGCATAAGGCTAGCTAGCTGCTAACGGCACTAGAGAAAGTCCTCCCAGGATTCAATTCTCGAACACAAACACACTTTATCGCGCCTCTACTAGATAAATAGGGATTTAAATATGGTAATAGACCATCCACTGCTAGACATAGGCCTCCCCCGGCGATTTCCAAAAGGCCGATTGTAAGCGGCTTGCATCTACCATCGTGCTGCGGTCATTATGAGGTCGTCAGACCATTTTGCTGTCTTGGTCTCCAATAGCGAACTTCACGCCCCCGTCGGCTATCTGTTTTACACGTTACCTACCCTGCCTAACTTTAACGTATATACACAGTAGGCTAAGTCGCTTACCTTCGTTCGATGAAAATATAAGTTGTAGAAATTTAAACAGAGTACTAAAATAATTTAACTATTACATATCATTACTTCTTCCACGGTAACCCCACCCTAAACGATATTGCAACTGACGTGATATGGCGGAAAAATTCACTTTCTTCGCTGTTGAAATATTGAATTTTTACATTTATGCCTTTCACACCTCATAACGTAATATTTCTTCGCGAAAAAATTCCCCCTTTGATAACTTTACTGTTGTAGCGGCAACATTCAAAATAAATGTTCTGCCGTTTATCACGAGAAGTCAACGTGTGACTATACTAGTAGACGTTGGGACAGCTTCATGGAGGTTTTACGAAGGGTGGACCGAAGATGGCTCAGCATACGGGCACTCGTTCATCTTGAATCTATCATCTCATCATCGTGAAACAACAATCAGCAACTTGAATTCAACATCATAAATGAAGTTACAAATATATGAACTCTTACTTTATTTTAAAGCCACCATCGGTAGAGAGGAACAGACAAATCCGCTTTTCAGCGATGTTATTGGCGTCCCAAATGTGACACGTGTTTGAACCTAACGCCATTCCACAATTCAACACATCATTTCCATTAAAAAGACAAACATTTAAATTGTTTATCAAATAAATAAAGGCTCTATTGATACTGATAAACTGATATTACGGATTTTACATTTGAAACATCGAGAATTAAAAATAAAATTAAATCGGGATTATATCCAGAAAAGCAGTTTTATTCAATGGCTTCATTAATATTATAGTTTAATTTAAGTAATACCACGTGCTTGACAGCGACATATGTCATCTAGAGTGAGCCGGCAAAACTGACAACGCACTCTTTAGCCTGGTAATGTATCCTTTAAATTAAAACACGGTAATGGGCAACAACGGCAAGTATACAGATTTGAATAGACGCTCTGTATACCTTTTTCTTTTTGTTAACGCGGGGGAATCTTTTTAAAGACCATCCTCCGGTATCCGGGGTGGGCCCGGAGGGATGTGTGGGACTCGGCCGGGGCAGCCTCTACCCACTAAACCTTCCGCGAATGCCATCAGCCGTTATGAGCGGGGTGCCCCGGATCTGTCAGCGACAGGACACCCCAACGACCGGCCGGTCCCGGCAAAGACCGGACTTCATTCTCAAAAGGGGACTTCTCCGGCACTCAGAGAAGTCCCGACGACGCCGAAGCATACTGGGGCCAGGTACCCCATTCTGGCCCCGCTTCAGATTACGGGGGCCGCAAGAGGGAGGGAGCCTCTGCGGTCGCCTCCGTGACCCGCTCGTCAGCCTCCTTCTGAGACATGACCGTCTCACAGAAGGAGGCGACCACCGTCCAAGACCTGTCACTCGAGACCATCGCAAGAGCGAGGCTCGGAAGTGACTGGTCTACCGCTCTGTATACCTAGACAACCCGTGGTAACGATTTTTTTGTTATGTGTGGCCGCGACTGCTTTACCGTATTGAGAAGAATAGAGGTACAGGCTAAGAAGCTCTTAGCCCGCTTAGCCTGTACCTCTATTCTTCTGTATCCGGTAACGTCGACTTGGGCAGTTACTTTTACGCGTAAGCATTCCGATCCAAGTTTTGTAACGATCGTTCGTTAGTACTAATCAAAGTGGTGGAAATTACAACAACAATTAAGAATGAACACCTTTTTTTATACAGTCAATAGAGTTAATTCTGGCCTGCTTTATTCTTATGTTGTAACATCAAAATCAAAGAGTAAAAGGAAATTAATTAAACAGTTCCCGAAGCGCCCCACGTTAGCTCGGGAGGCCGACACAAATAATGTGACCGCAGCATTTAGTGAGGGGCATCGAACGTTCTCTAATGGCATCCAACCGCCAACTGGCCACCGCATTAATCCTTTACCGGCTGTTGATTAATTATTCAAAGTTGCCCCGGGGGCTCATTTCGCACACGTCCTTCGCAAATTGTTTACAACTGCGAAGCTCGTATCGCAAGCACAAGATCCGCCACTCCGACAACTAAATGACGATCACGTGTTTCAATTTTAACGTCTTTATAACTCTGTAAATTATTAACATGCGCAATAGTACAAATATATTTACAAAACCCGACGTCAAATCAAACCCAAGTAAAAATTGTGTGCGTCACAAAATGTCATTCTGTCTGTAGCGCGTCTACATAGTGAAATGAGTAACAATGCTAAATTTCAAATATTTGTATATATAAGTATATATACGAATGGATTATACGCATGGATCCGAGCGGTTCACATAAATGACGAAAAAATCACCGACCTGGGTATAGCGATGGGCTTAATCCCTGTCACATATTAGAAACTTTGTGATATGCGGAATGCGATGGCTGGTTTCCGTCTAATCTGCTATGAAAAACATCCTTTGTTTAGTGGTCACTTAAAAGGAAAAAAATTGCTTCCAAAAAGTTTGGTATAGTAGACCAATACAATATTTTATAAGCCAAATACTTTTTAATTAAATATTTATATATAAAAATAAGTAGTAACTAACAAAGACACCTGCGACACAGAGATACGCGGACGAATCGGCATGGCCAAGACGGCGATGACCCAACTCGGCAAAATATGGAAGGACAGAAGCATCTCAAGCCGGACTAAAACACACCGCGTCCGCACACTCGTCTTTTCCATATTTTTACATGAGGCTGATACTTGGACAATCAAGGCCGGCGACGGACAGAGGATCGACGCTTTCGAAATGTGGTGTTGGCGCCGCCTGTTAAGGATTCCATGGACAGCCCATCGCACAAACTTGTCGATGCTTAAGGAACTGCAAATAAAAAAACACCCAACGGCTGTACTCTACATGTCTGCACCGTATAATGAGATTTTTCGGTCACATTTCACGAAGGGATTCAAACAAAACCAAGAGGCCGTTTGTTTGAAAAGATTAAAAGTTTGAAAAGATGATCGGACCAGATCTCCGAAGAATTGTAGTCATCCACCAGCGACGCCTTCCACAGAGCCATGGACCCAAATGCCTGGGCGCAAGTGATTAATCGCCAAGAAAGGAGTCACGATCCTCAGCGATTGAAAAGAATGATACATAAAAGACATTAGTGTCCCTTTCTTTTTAAAGAAAAAAGCTTAATTCTTTTATACGAAATAGGTCTATCTCAATATCGAACAACAGCCTCCGCATTCAACAGTAAGATGTTACATTATGTAATTGAATAAAACAACTGCCTACGGCGATAATATCGAATGAAGTGCGAACAAGGCGACTCTTGACTTGACCGATGTAAGTGACCCTAATCCGCCGTAAATCTTCGCCGCTGCTTACCCCCGCCCGAGAGATGTCGGCCGACCCGCTGGAGGGTTAAACAAGCACACACGATCCTACAACCATTTATTACCCCACTTGTTTTATATCTGAACAAGGGTTTGTACTAATATTTTAAAACCTCACGAGACCCTTTTGTGAAACAATAAACATAATGTGGACGTTAAAATCTGTTACGAGTAAATTGTTAGTAAGTCCAACTTCTTTTTGTCAAAAGACCTTAATCACATCGCAAACATCATCTCATACATTAAGGAAATTATTAAAATATTTAGGAGTAGATGATACCATTACTTATGGTTTTTTATTTAGTAACTAATTAATAAGCTCCCCTATATAAAATAAAAAGTATTGAAATTATAAAACATTAAATCAAAATTAAAAACTTATATATAAATACTTTTTTTATCACATAGCTATCCTTTGATAGAAATTAAATATTACTGTGTTACTTTTTTTTCAACTCTAGCAACCCTAACAATACATAGTATTGTTCAGTGATGCGTAAGGATAGCATATAGAGATAATGCGAACATTATACGCGGCACCTCTCTAGCTCGCATAATCGCCTCTCTTACTTGACGCCAACGCAAAAACTTGCATCTCCCGCATATTCATCATAGAAGGTACAGTTCAATGTAAAAGGTAGAATAATATTATTATTATTTATATAGCTTTAAGTAAAATACGACAAAATTAAGGTGTATTTTCAGCTAATGTCTCTGAATAACTATATATACTCGTATATAAAAGAAAAGTGTGTGGGTTTCATTTAGGCTACCGAAACGGCTGAACCGATTTCAATAAAACTTTCAGGGAATCATCAGATTGACCTGGCGAGTAATCCTGTAAAGTTTGGTGACGATAGATACTTTTATTTCTGACATTAACTTGAGCCCGATATGTTTTTGTATAAATGATAAGAATGATATAGTATTTCCTGATATATCACGTACATGTGCAGGTAATGATCTTCACCCACTCGAAAAGAGAATAGAAGAGATTGAATAATTTAATATATTGTGAGAGTTAAATTAAATATTTAATGATGTAAGTTTATTGTTTTAATTAAAATCTAGCAATTCTAGCCCGGCTAAGCGGGCTGGGTGCGCTAGAAGATAGATAAATTCTTTATACCACCAAATTGTATGTACAAAGTAGAACGTAATGCTATTTTGGTAAACCTTTGGTGGTTAATTTAAACTAAATGTTGATTTGTATGTTATTATCGATAATAACAATTGTTATGTTTATTGTGAAATCATTTAAACTTTTTTAAATTTAAATATCTTCCAAAATAAAAATGGTTTTTTTTCACTACTCTACGGACTATTTTATCTAATAAATTTTCACTTCGACATTGCATTTGGATTTTTCTGTTAGTTATGACATAGGACCAGACTTTTTGACTCATTTGTAAGTTCAGAGCTATTTAAGAATGTTTTACAACACAAACGACATTGTCAAAATTGTACATTGTATCTTGAAGGTAAAACTTCTTTACGCACATTACGAAGAGTGTGATCGGGCGAATTGAATGGAAGTTGAGAGGATGATATAATTTTGTGAAGATAAGGTACGTACCGCATATTTCTGTCGGGGCAAGAGTGAAAGGTGCGAGCATACATTTTCTTTCTCTCTAGAGCAATAGTGCAATATATATTATATTTTGTGTATATATTATATATAATTATGGAGCTAAAGAAAGTTTTACTTCGATAATATGGACAATGAATAAGCACACTGGTTATTTTTTTTAATGGAAGATACGACAATTGAGCGAATGAGTTGGCAGATAAAAATAGGAGAAGGTACACGAGGAAAATCGTAGTAGTGAATTAATATATATTAATACTATAAGATGTAGCTGAAGTTAATTTACAGTTTACATAAAGATCAGTGTTATTTAAAAAATATTTATACCTTTTTGCACTTTTCTTGCCAACTATACACCGCCAACTTGTATTTCAAGTAGCTGACCAAAGGCTATCTCAGTTTAGACTCCAGTAAACTGATGATAATTTAAAGCAGTTAACGTGCGTAAGGTCGGTAGTTATGCAAATAATTATAGTTATAATTATAGCTTAATATGAACACAATATTTAGTGACATTTTGCAGCCATTATTAACGAATGTATGGAAATGAATTTATAATAAAAATTACGTGAACAAACTTATTTTAAATTTCATGTATTTATTTTAAATAAAAAATTCTAGTTTCTTAAAATAAATGTTTCATTATTGTAAACAAAATTATTAAATTCTCCGGAATTACATCGTATGTTACTTTAGCGGGCGGACTAGTGCAGCCGAGTGGAAACGAGAGTCGTTTCTAGTTTGATTGACAGCAGCCCCTAGCCAATAGCGAATACGAAACTGACGAATTACCTCAATCAACTGCCACCGCCACATAATCAACAAAGTTGTTCATACAAACGGAACGGGGAATTTTATCCCCTAACACGTTCCAATACGATACACAACGACTACACTAATTATGCGAATACACACGAAGTAAACGTACACGCCACGCGAACGCTATCCCCCCATTATTCGCCCGCCCTTTTGTAATTTGAATTTCGAATTCCAATTCTTATTTGTGGTAAAATAAAAATAAAAAGTACCGTTTGGACACAATGGCGTCAAGGGCGGTGCTCTGACATGCGATCAAGTTATTACATTAAAGGAAAGCGCACCCGCGACCACCGAGCTGCTCTGTTATTCAAACTTTCCAGGAATCGTCTGTAACATTAATACCAAGCATGACATTTAATATAGAACACGATATAAGCGACGATTATTGAAAATTACTATTTGTGCATATCCTACTATACACTACAGTTTCATTTAACATTCATAAATAATTTTGAAAATAATGTAAATACTATGCATTTCCACTTAACATCAAGTGGGATCGTAGTCAAGTACTTGCTTAGAAATAATAAAAAAAAAAGTAAGAGTCTCAAAGAGAACATTTTTAGGACATCGCGATCATCACTAGCTTTAGTGCATTCGTGATCCAATTGGCAACATTGGCCACCCGATATTGAATACCGTTCTTAAGTTATACAATTAATGGAATACCTTCTTCGTCTGTCTTTCCCTCTCGTGTCTGTGGGTGTTTTCAAGATTAGAGTGAATAGACATGTACTAAGCTAGCCTTACCTTTCAGCACTGCATTTCCACTTAACATTAGGTGGAATTGTGGTCAAGCACTTGCTTAGTAAATATAAAAAAATATTTCGTTTGTAACAGATTATAAATAAAACATCCTTTTAATTTTTACCTACACCTCAAATGAGCCATTTTAAATAATAACGTTTAAAAAATTTTTATTTAGGACTGAGGAGATAGTACTAAAATCTTTAAAAGATACCCCGTCTTACCTCCAAAAGGCGGGGTATCTTCTTCACGATTTCCCCCTTTCTTGAAGATTTTTATGTGGGGTTCTTACCCACTAAAACCTTCTACGATGGCCCTTCGTCGGTGCATGTTGAGAAGCTCTGCGATCTCCAGAAGAACGCACGTCCTGGAGAAGGTTAATTCCTCCTCCAGAGCCCTCGCAGCGCGGGGTGACACGGGCCAGCCGATGTCGCCTTCTTTCCGGGTCCACTTTAACGGACGATAAAGGCCCCACCATTGTCCTTTTAGTCGTCTTCTACGACAGCCAGGGGATACCGTACCGATATTCTAGGAGCCCAGAACTACAGGGCTGATGATCTTCTATATATGATCTAGCTCATACTTGCATTCTACCATCGTCATCAAGATTATTCTGTATAATTTCTATTCTATACAACTGTAAATATAGGTTAATGTAATTTGTTGTTGCTCGTTCCAGAGAACGGATTGCCGCGAAGATTGCGCACCGCGTACACGAACACACAGCTCTTAGAGCTGGAAAAGGAGTTTCATTTCAATAAGTACCTGTGTCGACCGAGACGGATCGAGATAGCTGCCTCTCTCGACCTTACGGAGAGACAGGTAAGATCATTTTCAAATAATTATCCTTTTCATGATTGAATTACATTATTAGATTTTAGCTTCTAAATCTTCACTGGATCGAGATTCCTTATTAATTAGAGATTGGTTAAGATTCCCACTAAGCATAGTAATATTTCTATGGTATTAGTCATATTTTGTGAAGAGCGCTGATTCTATAATACAGGCTCCTCTGACAAGTTTATTATCCAAAGTTTCCATTTATATCTCAAATACTTGGCTATTTTTTTGAGTTGTTTCTTCCTTTGTATTTTGTGAGATTTTTTTTTTGGACGAACTAACACAGTTGGCTAGAGAGGCTGGTCTTTACTGCTTCAACGGATTGAGAGGTGGCATAGCTCTTAGGTCGCTTAGCCTAAATCTCTATTAGCCAGTAACTCGACACAAGGGTCCCTCCGGTGAGGGGTAACCTTGGTATGATTACTATTGGCAAAAGACTATTGGGGCAATGTATTTTGTGAGAGCAGTAAATCTAAATATAACTATCAAAATGCCACTTACTGGCTCATCACGTGATCTCTACAACTATGCACCCGATTGTCTTAAAATTGATCATAGTTACTGATTTCATGACGTAGACGCTCACTAAGAATGAATTTTACGCAAAACCGATCTCATATGAATTTTTCAATTACCACGATAACATCATTGTCAGTTTCTCAGCATTAAGATACATGTAATTAATGATACCAGTGCGAAGCCGGGGCTGGTTGCTAGTATATTATATATAAATATATTGGGAAAGAAATTTATTTAAATAAAATCTCTTATGAAATATTTGTTCTAATGCGTTGTACACTCAAAAGCTTTAATGTCTTCACGAACTTGTGGACTAGAGCTCTAGAAAATTCTAGAAACGCAATTATTAGATATAAGTAGCATTTCTATTATCTATTCCGAGAAGGATAAAAACATGTTCGGACCCTGGAAGTTATGTTTCACAGAAATCTGCGACGGTAATGATGTTAGGCAGTCTTCCACACCAAAGGTTATCATGTTTGTGTATCATATATTGCGTTTCCTTTTTATGTACTCGTAGTACTAACCACGTTCAGTATATAAAAAATAAAAATATGATTTGACACGTTAATTAAACAACCTAAATATTTTTTCAGGTAAAGGTATGGTTTCAAAATAGACGAATGAAGCATAAACGGCAAACTCTCAGTAAGAGTGAAGACGGCGACGATAAAGATTCAACAACCTCGGAAGGCGGGAAGAGCTCAAAAGCCAGAGACAAGTTTCTAGATGACGATGGTCCGCTTTCGGGGAAAAAGAGCTGCCAGGGTTGTGAGCTACCGCCGGGCGCTTTATGTTCACCCGTCGAAGATTTGCCGGAGCTCACATCTCGAACACGGAATAACAACACACCCAGTGCAACAAACAATAACAGCTTTGCCAGTGACGGTGCGTCGAGCGTTGCTTCATCATCCTCTCTCGATAAGCTAGCTGAAGATGACTCCAGAGATGCGCATCCAGCTGCAACACTCGCCCCCGTGCCGCGAAACTTGGCGAAACGAATAAAACAGGAATCGAGGAAGCGTTCACCTTCATTAGATGCAACTGGATGCAAAGTGTCACCGTCTTCCTCAAAAGACGGCTTGATAGCAGTCGCTGGATTAGCTGACAACGGTAAATTTTCGTCAGTAAACTTAACGCCATCATCTACGCCCGGCACTCCTTCTAGCATGCATCAAAGTCCGCTCGGACATTATCCACGACCATCACCACCAAACGTACCGACGGGTGCTCCTCATCCTCAAGCAGTACCTAATGCGATGCCACCGTATGTGATACGAGGCAATGGACCTCCCGGCCAGTTCGGACCCCATTCAGACTTCCGCATGGATTCCAAACAATTTGGGAAATTAGCCCAATACCCACAAGGCAATAGAACTTTTGATACATATGGACCTGCTCTCCACGGCGTAGAACAGCACTCCTATACTCGTACTCCACAGCATACCAGACCTCAAGAGGGTTCTCCATCAACACGATCGAGCAACGGAGTCGGAAGGCAAGCTTATCCTCATGAAATGTATCAAAACTACAGTTACACAGCTTACGGCAAGGAGCAAGCCTACGGTCACCCCGGCTACGACCAGCCGCAAGGATATCCTGGCGAACACATGGCATATTCAAACAGTCACTACGGCTACCATTACCATGAGAGCGGACAACATGAACACGCACATGCATATTACGCAGGAGACGGCCAAAAGAATGCACCAAATGAATACGGAAGATGGAATGATGTGAGTAACTATAGCCAACAACCAGCTGCCACTCCAGCGGCGTATGTGGCAGGAGGCTCACAGCCACCCGCACCGAATGAGGCCTACCCTAGCAGTGCAGAATGCGCCGATGGCTACGGCTCCTTCCAGCAATTCTACGAAGCGACGCACGGGACACCCACGGCCGGAGAAAACTCCAACTCGTCATCGGACTTCCACTTTCTAAGCAACCTCGCTAATGACTTCGCGCCCGAGTACTACACCATATGAGATAAGGACTTCGCCGAACAGGCGAGCGATCTGTTTGTGTAACGCTTCGGAATACACGCGGCTTATTAATAAAGGGCAATGACTTCGAAAGAACTCAGTGGCGCCATAGGCGATATGAGCGTAGTTGATTCCAATTACTGACTATAAACTGGTCAACACGAATCTCCCGTTAATTTCTAATAATATGTAAGTAAATTTGTAATTAAATGTACATACATATGGAATCCCTAGCATTTACTTTGAAATAGATTACATATAATATAAATATTATTACTGACACTTACATGATTATTACTAAGGTGCTGTTATCGAATAGACACCCACCTTTGTCTGCAAGCTCTGATTATGATTATTATTGTAAATAATGTTTATTATCATTTTATCTACAATAAATATTCCAGTTGCATTACCGCAATGACATTTCAAAAGCTTGTTATAACAGCTTCAACTGTCTATTGTACGTATCTACGAGTTAAATAATACTCATATTGTACATATGTATTATCCTCTATTTAAAAAATAAATTTTACATATTTTCGTCAGCCTCTCAAGTGTTCATATTAATTATTAAAAATATCTAAAATTGAAATTTAATTTAACTTAAAAATATAAATAAAATATTGTTTAAAAAATTAAGGGATAGTCGTTGCCTTATTTAGTTAATATTGTTTTGTGACTATAAGACATATTGTAGATATATAATAGTAAGATAGTGTAATAAGCGACTGTAATGTAGATACAAGTACATCATTTTGGCCTATTGAAAATAAATAATTTGGTGTCGCAAGTGGTCTTTATTTTAATGCACATCCTATTTGCTTGCCCTCAAATTAGAACAACTAAAATCATCTCTGGTAAGTATATTAACAAGTAAAACCAGAAACAAACATTAAATCTAATTAAATGCTTCATGAGACGACACTCTCTTAAATTTCTAAACTATAGTTATTTCAAAGGTACTTACCGAGTTTTAGATTTATTATAATAAACTTACCTCCTAATAGGGTTACCTACCAAAACAAGAAGCAATTTTCCATGCGATTTTTAGGATATCCCGTCGAAACCTAAGGATGGGAAGGAATGGTTAATAAGAATGTTTGTGAAAAAAATTTACATTTAAGTAAATATTACTATTTTGGGTAGTCATGAATAGCAAAATTTTGTTTTGAATGTTAAAGTTACAGCCTTCATATATATAATATATATGTCCCACTGTTGTGCGCAGGCATTCTCTATAAAGAGAATATATGCGCATAGTCCACCACACGGCCCTAGTGCGGACTGGTAGACTTCACATGCCTTAGAAAAATCTTTCTAAGACATCTAGGTTTCCTCACGATGTTTTCCTTGACCGCCGAGCGCATGGTATATTTAGGTTAGGTATGTATAGGTTTTGAATGTGGCAATAATCAATTAGGTTAAATACACTTTACAGAAGGGACAGTATATGATGCTAAGTTTTTAATTTGTTCAAACCTATGTTAGCTGGCAACACCTGACACCCAGCGATTGTTATACATAATAACTACTTCCAATGATATCTTAATAATTTACCTGAACCTTATTGTATCTTTAATTCATAATTAATAATTTAGTTGATCGTCACATTAACTTGGCATTGTAAACAATAGTTTAACCTTATTAGTTCCTAATCTGACTTCTAATTAATTTTATAAAAAGATGGCGAGGACGCGCAGTTGTGACGTTTGACTCGATATAAATAATTCTTTGTACAACGTAACGCTGTCTCAATAAAGCGAGTGTATTAGTTGTTGGACTATTTTATTCTACGAGACCTACAGATTATAACACCTACCATGTGCAAGAATTTTCTATAAGTTCTTGACAAAGCAACAAAATTTATGGACAAAGATAAAGACCATCAACATTTGAGGAGCATAATGGCAGCCTAATAGCTAAAGCCTAATTAGGGCAGCTAGTACTTGCTTAGAACTTATTGAAAAAGAGCACTAGATTGATTTAGATTCATCTTACAATAAAAAAATTTAGGGTACCGCTATAGACATAAAAGGTTTCATCAAGATTAAATTAAAATACAGAACATTGTAAAGACATTTGATAAGTTATATTTAATAAGATATGAAAGATAAGTAATAATTTTTCTATAAATATGTAAGATATAGAAAAATTACTCTCAAATAAAAAGCAATTCGAAAAACTTGTATAATAATAAATGAAATACAAACCTAAATGGACATGTACTTTAAAATTATATTAGTTTACATTGCAAATGCACAAAATACAAACTTAAAAGCAATGACATTATAAGGATACATTTTAATTAGTTCAAAATTAATGAAAAACATATCAACTTTATTAAGACTTTTTTTTTTAATTTTAACAGTTATCTTAGAAAACGTACCATACAATTAAATTAATAATCGGGTTTTTCAAGTTATAACTTTCCATTCTAATAACATAAATTAAAAGCATTTAGCATTTTTACATATGAATTACATGAGGTTAAGTAAGCAAGCATAAGGAAATTATTGATAGATTTTTTAAGTTCTTGTTATGCGGTTGTACCCTTTTGGGCCTGAGATTGTGCTTGAAGTTTTGAATTTATTGCTCCATTGATGGCATCCCTTAGTTTTGACTTCTCTGCACCCAAATATTCTACTTTTGCCATTTGTTCTTCTACAAACTTAACTTTACGTTTAAAATAATCGTTTGCACTCTCTACATCCTGAAAAATCAATTTTATAGGATTAAAAAAGATCACATATTTATACTTGCCCAAATTTTTGATATAAACAAATAAATTTAACAAGTAAATTAACAAAATCATAAACAAACTTCAACTTGAAACAAAATATTAACCCTCATAATCACTGTCACTCACTCTTATTTACATTAACCCTTTTGAGGCCCATCCCGCTATTTTTTTTTTTAATGTAAAATAAGAGGCAAACGAGCAAGACGGGTCACCTGATGGTAAGTGATTCACCGCCGCCCACGTCACCAGCGGCGCCAGTGCGTTGCCTACCCTTCAGGTAAGAATATGCTCTTTTCTTGAATAACCCAATATCGCAGTTGTTGGGGAAGACCGCTGATGGCAATGAGTTCCAGATATTTACTGTGCATGGCAGAAAACTGTTTTTAAAACGCATTGTAGTGGAACGCCAACCATCCAGATGGTGCGGATGATAGTTCCGGCGAGACGATCGGTTGCGAAAATCAGCAGCTTCTATTAAATTGAGCAACTCCTCGGAACACTCCCCATTGTAGACTCTGTAAAGTATGCATAGGGAAGATAGATCCCTACGCAGTGCCAAAGGATCTAGTCGATCGGCAAGTTCAGGATCGTCGACAATCCGAGATGCCCTGCGTTGGATTCGGTCAAATGGAGATAGCTGAATTATTTATAGTATAAAGTTCTCCTTTTTCTTCCACATTTCTGCTTGTTATTGTTATGAAGTACTTACTTAGTCTTGAATTATCACTAACCTACCAATACCACAATCAACAAGCATTCTTCCGCTGAAACCAAATCTTTTTAAAAAAGAAGTCAAAAATTGGTCAAAATATGACAGTGCTATAAGCGCAACAAGGTTAAGAAAAAGAACTAATTTAGATTGAGAGAGACTCCTTTTTTGAAGTAGGTTAAAAAACAAACATAAATATTGTAATATTAAACAACATCAAACTAACCTTCTGTGCATAGTAACCAGTTCCAATTTCTATCAAAACATTCTCAGTATCTACTAGTGTACCAAACACATACATAGAGCTAGTGAGAGGGACCAGAATCTGTTTTCCACTTGTTTCTTCTTTCAAACTTTCAATTGTATCATCAGACTCTTTGAATTTTGATTTAGCCATTTTAAGAGCTTGTAACGATTCTTGGAATACGTTTAACTCCTAAATAAAGACAAAAAAATATATTAATAGATGTATATATATTACGTTGGTTAAAACAGAAAAAATAATTAAAAATATAGGTTACTTGTTCGAGTTGCTGTTTCAAATGGACCAACTGGCCCAGGCTTAACTTAGTCAAATCAATCTGTTGACCAGATCTACCGGTTGGTACCGATGCCATAATTTATTAAATTGTTAAGTTCTATACCCCACGTTAAAGAAACAAATTTAGTTGAATAAGTATCTTTACTGCATAATAATAACTTCAATCCCTTTATTCTATATCCATACACATTTACTTCTTGACTTTTGTAAAATTAGTGTTACCAGTATCTTTAAATCTTTCCACTGAATATCGTCACTAATCACTATATAAACTCTTTGAATTTTGTGTATGCTTCTTACTCATTTACATAAGTATTTAACCAAAAAATAATTCGTAAACACTTTGCACATGTATTATTTTTTATTTTAAAAGGTTTAAGTGATACAGTGTTAAAGCGGACATGTTAATGAACCATCTAACAAACGAGGATGCCGAAGACCGGGCAAAGTGGTGGAGACTATGTAGGAAAGCGGACCCTGCCTGTAGGCCGGGAAAACGCTAGGCAGAAGAAGAAGTGATACAACAATTTTTAAAATTGGAGCCTTATTCTTTCTTTAAAAAACTGTTTTTTTAAGAGAGGACTTATTCCATTATTACACCATTCGCGATTTGCATTGTTTTATAGGTAAATTTATAAAATTGTTCTTTCGGTAGTAATAAATATAAACTTTTTACTCTACTATTTGTCTCTCCATTTCATTATGAAGCCTGGCCATGTCAATGTGAATGTTTCTGACAATTTGCGAATGAATGAATGTTGAATAAGAACGGAGAAGTTGCGACGGTAAGAAGCAACTAACCTTAAGAATATTACTTTTTTAGAAGAAATTGAAATTCTCGCATATAAGTTAATACCATACACTAATTTTTCAGATACAGCTGGACAAATAAAATTAACCTTATAACACAATGTCTATATATAACATAGAAACTGTCGATAACTTTACGAATTTTATTAAGTAAGTAACTTTTTCGAATATATTCATCATAAAACCATAACCATCATAATTAAGTAATGACCTGTAACAACTAAAACTGGATAAAATTTTCTTTAAATATTTGAATGTTTACTCAATTATCAGTTACTTAATATCTGTTTTGATATTGCAGACTTGGTCAACATGTTAATTTGTTTAAAAAATGTTATCTTAAGGAATCACCAAAACAATTTTCTGACATTAAAGTAAAATTCTTTTTTCCCTTTCGGGTGCCTCAAATTAGAATGTTTACGCAATTACGGGGGCTCTTGTTGCGCCCAGTATTTTTTGACTAATCGTCATAGGTCATACTTTTTAATTGTCTTGAAATGTACCCAAAACTTTATAATTCTGAGGGTGGCCAGTGTTTTTCAAAAAGTAATATTTAGTGTTAAAAGCAGTTTAATAGTTTCTTTGTTTAGTTTATTTTAAGTTTTGCACATATATGTATATTTTTTTAACATGACTGCCCTTTATAGTATATTTTAATATGTTTTAGGTGGTCACAATTGACAGTGATTCATTTTTATACTAATTGGGCAGAACAATGTCCTCAAATAACATCAGTTCTTGAAGAACTCGCTATGCTCCCTGACCTTAAATCCTACGGCTGTAAATTTGGTGCCTGTGATGCTGAAAATCTATCAGATATCTCATTGGAGTATAAGGTTAGTAAAGCACTAGCTTTCTTATGATTTGATTGTAAATTACAATGGAGTTTCTCTCTTGTATAAGTATTTATGAAGAACTTATGAATTTCAATAAGCCATTATGAGGAAGATATTGCTTTAAAGCTTATATGTCTTTGACTGTCATGACAATGTTCAATGCTTTTTGCTAGAGTTTAGCTATATCTTATTGTTTAACATATAATACTTCATTGATACTAAGTTATGTATCATGTTTTAATTAACAGGTTGATTCGGTTCCAACAGTAATATTTTTTAAAAATGGAACACAAGTGGACAGAGTAGATGGGGCGGATGTTTCCCAAATTACATCAAAAGTTAAAGAACTTTGTTTTGGTAAACCTGCTGCGGCGACGATGTCTAAACCACTGGTAGAAAAAATTAAAGCACTGATTAATAGACATAATGTGATGATTTTTATGAAAGGCAACCGAGAGACCCCTAGATGTGGATTTAGCAAAACTATCATACAAATAATTGATGAAACAGGGTATGTATAAATAGTTTTGGTATAAAAAACAAACAGTTGTATATTATAATTTTCTTGCCACAATAAATAAGTCCTTGCTTAAATAAAGTACTAAAGAGCCACAACTATCATAACATCCCAAGAGCTGCAGATTGTCGACCCCTGGTATAGGTTAACCATATTAATTGAAATCTTAACTTTCAAGTATATTTGCAAAGATAAAAGATGATTGTGGATGAAGCAATCCAGGACCATTTAAAACTAAAATCTGGAATTCTATATTCTGTCTTTTGTAATATATGATAAATTCACAGTTCTTCCCATAGGTAAGTTCAATTTTCATCTGCATTTTGGCAAATTACTAGATAATAAAACTTAAATAAAATCAGTAGTTTTATGGAATTAAGTGAAATGATTTAGCATGCCAGTTATATGTACACACTCATCATTCTCTTCCCGTGTTATATCACTTGAGTGATGTGGTCAGTATCTGTTATATCTCTTTCTTTATAATTTCGTCAGAGCTAAGGGTTGTGAACACCAGGAGAGCTATTGTTAGGAGGCTGTTTTCTTTTATAACTTGTTATACCGCTTGCAAGCAACCCCGCCTACGACTGTACTCAACAGAGGCTGCTTATACGTGGTCAAATTCCTCAGCAGTGAGTCGACATACAGTTTTGTGTACAAACAAAAATTGTCTTATTTTTAACTGTTTTTCAGGGTACCCTATGACACCTTTGATATACTAACCGATGAAGAAGTTCGTCAAGGTCTTAAGGAATACTCTGATTGGCCAACTTATCCTCAACTATATGTAAAGGGAGAACTGATTGGAGGATTAGATATAATTAAAGAAATGCAAGAGAGTGGTGAATTACAATCAACATTGAAAGCATAGAACATCCTATGCAATTTGTGAATACATTTCTATTTATTAAAATAAATAATTTTGGGTTGAAGTTTTTATTTATTCCTTGTCTACATAAACTTGACATTGTGCACCTGAATCATTAAAAAATGCAAGTGCAGAATTAGGTTCTTTTCCTGTCTTATAGTACTTGATTCCTAGCAGAAAAACTCGTCGTACGTAGTAAATTCATACACCCATAATCAACCCTCGTATAAATATTATAAATGCCGGTTATAATAATGTAGAAGTAAAATAATGTTTATAAAAAAGATATTTTTTTATAAAATTTTTAAATTGAATAAAAAATAATTTTTAATGTATATTCCAATATTGACATTTTGATTCTATTTTGTTACAATTTCTCTCACGACAGAGGCCTTACCAAGACCCGGTTAATTCAACTTAGGCTGGTTGATCTGTGAAACAGTAATGTCCGCGCAAAATATTACTTTGTGCTATTGATTTGTTGTTAATTATTTTATGGCTTGGTAAGAAGACCTTTAAGCCAAGTCCATACACTAATTTCTTACGTCTAAGATGACAATGTAAGTTATACGATCTCCCCCCATGAGTCAATTTATTCTTTTTTTTTCTGTGCTAATGATGAAGCTGCGCCGGATTGAGAGGTGGCACACTTTTACGTTGCCAGAATCTCTATGGTAGAACTATACATAGAGTAACTTATCTGTCCTGAGGTTTTAATGCTGTATGTCATACTTGTGTCATACGAGTGGATTTTGTTCACTATTTATTTATATTTTAAAACTTGCTCTGAACGTGATGTGATTGTAAATATTTTGTGACGTATACAGTTTGCGTTTCACTTTTCAGAGTTCATAAATCATTATATCTGAATTTATAACGACGAATAGAATGGAGAAAATAAATTCTTTTCGCGCAGGTACCATTTCCTTTTTATTACGTTATTATTCTCGTTAGAAAGTGTGCAGTGAATTAGGTTTTTATGGAATTATTTTGCCAATGTAAACCTCTGTGACGTTATTGTTCCAGAAATGTTAAGCAAAGCGAGAACTGCAGGTGATGGCATGGAGTCAGCTGAATATGCCTTGGAAAATACATTAAAAGTTGAACTAAAGCAAAACGGGCCATCTACTATTACTGATTCACTTCTACCTGGCCGATTAATTCAGGTGTATCCTTCTAAAATAGTCACATCGGAAAAGAAAACTTCTCATGTGTACTCCAAAAGTCCAAAATTCGTCCCTTATGAACCTTACCCTGGTGCCGTTAAGCCTATTGCTTCTCAAGCAATGTCTAAGAACACCAAGAAATCTCGGAATAACATGGATATTAATACATTGATCTCTCAGATGTCACAAATGGATACTAATTTAAATGAATTCAAGCCTAGACCCAAGTTAGCCTCTGTGAGTGATAAATCAACAACAGATAATGAAAAAGATGATATACATAATGACTTGATGAAGAAACTTCAAGACTCATTACAAGAAAATGAGACTTTAAAAGAGCAATTAAAACAACAAGTTCAGGTAAAAATTATTATGTAATATGAGCATCTAATTTTTAAACTCGCAAACATGCAAATAATAGTACTTGCTACATACCAATGTTAGTTTAGAATATCTTTATTTCTCTAAGAATTACAAACTTATGAGAAATACAAATTTACATGTATCTAGTTTAAATTTTAGTCTATGAGCACTAAAATGTATGTGACACACAAAAAGTAATCAAAACAATAACATGGGGTATGTTATTAACCAATGTATCACTTTAAATTACTTCATGATTTTTTATAATGTGACATTTAAGTAGATGTTTGAATGAGTGGAGCGACTTGTTATGTTTACCTAATTAAAGAACTTTGTCATGCAAGGTTGCAACCAAAGCAAAATATTTTTGCTTATCATAAATAGTTGCTTCAGTTATATGTCTAATGCTCAGACTTTTGCCATACAATATTTAGTTAGTGATAACTTTTTTATTGTCTCATCTGTAATAAAAAAGCATAGGAATTACAGACCAAAGACTAAGCTATCAGAATACCAGTTGACAACAAATAAGAGACATAATCATGAATTCACTATCTCCTCTGTCACTCAACATTTTCTATTTTAAATAGCTTATAAATTTCCATTGCAATATTTTATTTTCAGGTAAACAAAGAACTTAAAACTATGCTAGTAGCTTCTATGGGTGAAGATCTTGAAACACAAGTGCAATCACTTAATGAGGATAAGAAACACCTAGCCAATGCATTACTGAGCTCAGCACAACACCTTTCAACACATCAGGTATTTTTTATAGGGATACATATAGTTTTGTCCTTTCCATATTATGTTTGGTTGGTTGTAGTATATACAATGCTACCGTAATCAGTCCTTGGGCTCATAACAAAGAATATTGTAAAAAAAAGATTTACAAACGGTCATTATGACATTTATGAATCCTACTAAAATTATAAACATAAAAGTTTGTGAGTATGTATGGATGTGAAGTGTTACTCTTTTACACAAAAACTACCTAATGGATTTTGTTGAAACTTTACAATAATATAGTTTACACTACAGTGTAACATATAGGCTATAATTTATAAAGATATAGTGTGTGAATAACGGTAAGTAGGAAAAAAACGTACCATTACTCAAATAATCTGTTAATTCAGTACATATGCTAAAATAACATTTTTTACAATTTTTATCATCTGTTCATTCCGTTTTTGATGGAACTTGGACTGGCAGATAGCTGATATAATAAGAAGTAACTTAAGCTACTTTAAATTTTAAATAAATAGTTTTTAATCGCAGGTAGCATTGCAGCTACTTTATGATAAGTCTGGAATGCTAGAAATCCCAAAAGTGAATAACTTGGTGAAATTATTTCTTACACAAAATGTTAGTTTGCTTCTAAATAGTTATTTAGTCTTAAGAATTATGATCTTAATTGGCATCTGTATTTGTATGTAAACATGTTATAAATACTTTTGCAGGAACAAACTGAGTGGCTTGCTGGACAATGTGAGGTATGGAGGAGTAAATTTCTTGCTAGCAGGTAGATCATAGTGATATAGTGTAATTAGTTAGTATACTTTCAAGTGACAATACATACATTTATTTTGTCCATAGCTTAATGGTAGAAGAACTTGCAAATTGCAAAAAATTGCTAATCGAGAAGACAGTGAAGTTACAACAAGCAATAAAGCAATTACTAGATGAGAGATATCGAACAAGGGATATGATGCTTTGCACATATAGAAATATGTACAGCCTTCATGAGAAATGGTTAGAAAATATAGCAATATCGGAATATATGGGTAACAACAAAATATACAGTAGACCGATTGGTAACTTAAACTTTACAGCGACGTTGCCCCATTCCACAAATATTTTAGACATTGCATCGGTTAATTTGAAGCTTTCAGAAAATGTCAGTAGTTCCCTTGAGAAGCAAGATATCAGTCATTTCCATATATTACCATCTACAACGGAGGCTGAATTGTTTGCAGAAAACGTAAGTGTCAATAATCAATCATGATTTTAAATAACTCAATACTACTACCAGCTTAAAATTTATACTTATTTATATTTACCAGCTTTGTCTAAAACCACTTTGTGAGTAGCTTGAATGGGACAAATCTAAACTTTCAAGAATTTGATTGCTTTCATTGATGCTGATTTCCTTTCACCCCCAATTTGCCATAACAAGAGCAGACACAATTTAATTGATTGATTTTGACAGATTTTGAGAAGTCCTTCACATGACCCACCTAGAGTAGCTAATCTTATTGATTCAATAACTAGACAATGCTGATAAGGCTCATGTTTTATATAGCAAAAGGAGCAATTTATATGTTTTTTTTATGACAAATCACACAGATTGCCCCGAGAAGCTGGTCTTGACTGCTTCACTGGATTGAGAGGTGGCATAGCTCTTAGGTTAGCCTGAACCTCTATCGCTACTTCTATCATTTTGTCAATATATTTAAATCACTGATCCTTTGTTGACTAATCTCAATGTTTCAGGTAATGGCCATGCCTCTAGAAGTTAGAAAAGAAAATGAGGACCCAGTGAATGCTCTGGTGAACCATGCATACAATAACAGCACAAATATGTCACCACCAGTTGCTTCCTGTGTACATTGCAATGGGAGAGTGCAGTTATTATAATGATTTGAATAAAATTTGTGTATATTGGTGTATAATAATAAAATAACAACCATAATTTTTTTAAATTATTTACAGAAATTCCCTACGCAAATCATTACTATAACAGTAGCTTTAAGAACTGATATTGTTATAGTTGGTGGCGATTATCCTCGTAATAGCAACCGACCGAGTCGTGGTTCGGTCCTCTCGGGCACCCTCGGTCGGAATACTTACGCGTAACATAGTAACCGTCCAAGGCGAGGTTACCCCTCACCGGAGGGACCCTTGTTTCGAGTTACTAGCGATAGAGGCTCAGGCTAAGCGGTCTATGAGCTATGCCACCTCTCCATCCGGTGAAGTAGCCAAGGCCAGCATCTCTGGCCAATCTGTCTGTTGTAAAAAAAAATAGTTGGCTGCAAATAGCGCTGACCGTTAATGCACAGAAGTCAAAAATAAGGTATCACAGCGGAGTGAAGGGGGCGCTGGCGACCATGAGCGAGGTCTTATTGGCTCTGCTGTGGTATTCTGCCCCGCGCACCGCGATATTTTTATTATCATCTTAGTTTATTTTATTGCAGTTCAAGTATATGAGACCTGTAGATTATGAAGTTTGGATAAATTGTAATAAAAATAATAAAAACCATTTAACATTGATTTATATTGCAAATATTGTGACATTTTTGCCGTATATATACGAGCTTTGAGCAATGATAACCTAATGACTTAGGGGTTAGACATTTACGATTTTATCTAAATAAATTTAGATTTTTTCGATGATATCGTAAATGTCTAACCCCTTAATACATCAGTTAGGTGACAGTGACAGTCCCGTCAAAATAGGTTCAGCCGTTCCTGAGATTAGCCGAAACAAACATATGCAATAACCGGTTATATGAGTATCATAAAGATACACTTCATTTTTATAGGTTATTTATATACTGGGTGTAACGATAACCTCACACTGCGAGGAAGATCACATCATGAGGAGCCAGTAAAAAAAAATAGCTTTCTAACACCCAGTAGTACTCCAGTAGTAGAGTTTTTTTAAAATTTATTTACTAAATAGATTCATTAAATCTACATACATTGTTTCGCCAAACTGCCAGAGCAGTTTATTGGCGATAACTGCACCCATAAATCTATCCACTAAAGATGAAAAAAAAAATACAATAAATACTAATACATAATAACATTTAATCCTAAATTAAAACACTCAAAACTAAAATACTTTACGAAGTGGAATTTTTCGACATTGTGTTTAGAGTTTACAATTATTAATAGGTTTTAATTCTGTTCTGTCGCAAGAACAACCAAACTAGTTGTTGTCAAATCAAACAAACCGAGAACAGATGTATTTTTGGAGAAAAATAAGTAAATATCATTGATAAGTATTCTGCAAATTTACTATCACCTAACTTAGGGAAGTAAATCATGTTTTATTGACACTTTTATCGTTAGAGATAGAAGTGGTTTTTCTTCCTGCGGAAACTAAATAATTCCAAATAAGCTTAAGCTTGTGTTTAGATACGGTTCACGTCAAGAGTACAATGTTGGATTCGTACCCATGACATAATGTTGGCAGACCGTACCTTAAACCATTAGGGTGTTGACTCTTGAATTGTTCTGTACGTAAAAAAAAACGAAAATTAATTTTTGTCAGTTGACAAAAATTAATTTTCGAATTGAATGGATGAAATGAAAATCGCTTGCCCGATTTCGACAGGACTTTCACTGGCTGATACCTGATTGCATGTAGCAAGGACTAACTTAGGTGGCTTTTTATTTAACCGACTTCAAAAAAAGGGGGTTATTGATCAGGTACATACTGTAAATTATTAATTATTAAGATAGTTTCCTCGTGTTTAGTTTAGTTCATACCACCAATTCCTCTAAAATTATAAACAGCGAGCGGAACGTTGCGGCAACGGAGCGGTAGCGGAAAAGAGTTGAGCTACATTAGTATTAGTTAATATGGAGATCGTCACACAGAGCCGATGCGCGCGGCGCTCGACTAGCCGCTGCGTCCGGCGGGAATACAAATTGAGTGCAACGGGGCTGGGCGTAGCTTGTGTTGTGTTCTATAAATATTCATTGTAGTAGTCACACGGGTCTCCCAGCGGGGCACTTTGCGTATTAATTTACAAAATTATATAGAGAAAAGTGTTTTTTCTTTTATTATTTTAAATTTGAGACCCATTATGATATTTCGCTGAATCCGCTGCCCTGGATTATGCATCTACCCTTATACATCATAAATATTAATTTATTAAACTAAATAGTTATTTTGTCACAAAAAGTTTTTTTGTCAAATTTCACGCGGATGAAGTCGCGGGCTCAGCTAATTGTAAAATAAAATAAGATTATATATTTTCCTCTGTAATCCGTTACTAGCTCTCTCTTCGTTTTGTGTAACCACTTACGTTATCAAGTATTTATCAAAATTCTAATTAAGATTTATTATCATGTAATTGTTAGGGACGGTGATTAATAAATAAGACGACCATTATCAATATATAAAACGTTTAATAAGACACTGCAACAATGGCTATGTACATATATTTCCGTGTATAATAAAAATTATGACTTTGTGTCACAAATAAGAACAAGCTTTCACTGACGTCACGGACGTGTGGCATTGAAAGAAATCTACTTAAAGGTATAATACCTTTACGTAGATATAATCAAGGTATAATGTACCTTTTTGTACGTTGTCTTGGCGACTGTAATAATGATATCAGATTCATACTTTTCTTTCATAAGATAAGGTCTCCAAGTCTGCTATTTCCCAGTGATGAAACTAACCTATAACAATTTAATTATCGTTGTGCCCAAAACCATGCTATCGTATACTAATTTAATTATTTCGATATGTATTTCTCAATTAATATTTATTTAATATTAATTGTAATGTATCGGTATATTTGCATTATGTCATTATATATAGTTATATACTGTGGCGTTCTTTGGAAGTTCTTTGGAGAATGTTGCGAGTACCTTGGACAGCCCACCGCACAAATGCGTCAATTCTCCGGGAAGTGGGTGTCACTGTCAAATTGTCAATGGTCTGTCTCCGTAGGGTTTTCGAATTCTTCGGTCACATAGCCAGGAAAACCGATACCTTAGAAACACTCCTGGTCACAGGCAAAGTACAGGGAAAACGACCAAGAGGGAGGAGCCCTATGCGTTGGACAGACCAAATTAGCACCAACACCAGCAAGAGAGTCCACGAGGCTTTTCACACCGCCAAAGACCGCAACAGGTGGAAAGCGATCGTCCGCCACATAATTCGTGGAGGTCAAGACCCTCAGCAATGAGGAAAACGACGCAAGGAGGGACTGTGGCGTTCTTTACTTATACTATGAAGAGTGAATTCTGGAAAGAACTAGTTCAGAATTAGTCTTAAAAATGATTGATATGTTCTCTAGAAACTAGTAATATTAGTCCTGAAAAGGACTAATTCTGAACAAAAGTTCTTTCCAGAACTCACTCTTCTATATATACTATATATGTAAAGAACGCCACAATATCATTGGAAAACCATACTAGCACAGCTGAATTAGCATATCAAAACTCAAAAATGACAACTGCGAAGTCACTGAAAATGAATTTTGAGACAATTGGTTTAGCAGACTCGCAACTATTGCGCGCTAGAGATGCAGGCGGTTGTAGTAGTGCAGCATTTCCGCGCCAGTGTAATTGTACGCGAGATAGTCTTTCACGGAGACATATTTGGCGCCGCCGAACCAGTCCACCATTGCAATCTGTGCGATTTTCATTTTCGCCACGAACCAATCGTGATCTAGAAAATATAATAATCTTAAATTCTCTAATTCTAATGCTGAAATTTATAAAGTATACTTTGACTTTCCTCAGACTTAGCGTAGCAAATCATTTGGATATAAAAAAGCGGAAGCTCAGCGACCCTCTCGGGCACCATCAGATCGGAACGGTTACGCATAACATAGTAACCGTCCAAGCTGAGGTTACCCCTCACCGGGTGACCCTTTCGTCGAGTTACTAGCGATAGAGATTCAGGCTTAGCGACCTAAGAGCTAAGCCACATGTCAATCCGGTGAAGCAGTCAAGGCCAGATTATGTGGCCAATCTGTGTAGTTCGTCAATAAAAAAGCTTTCGCTTGGCACAGTGATTCTAGGATTATTATGTTTTTAAAAGAATTTCCAAGAACATATTATGCGAATAGGAACGTTTTACAAATTATTTTAAGCTCTAGATTAGTATGCACTCAATTTAATCTTTGCATGAGGACTATAAAATTGAATGCTGAGATCTCACTAAGAACTCACGTAAGTTTAGCCTAAGCAAAGCCCGAGCAAAGTCAAAGTACACTTTATAAATTTCACCCTAAGTTTAAACGTCACCAAATGAAAATTATATAATTAAATAAATAGATAAATGTGTGCTGTTTGCTTATTAAAACAATAAGTCCTTTTCACACTAGCGGCTACACTGAGATAGTAAAAGACCGTTATTTGCTTTTCATCTTAAAAAATAACTGCTATTCACCGACGCTATTTAGGCTATATCTAAGTGTCGTCACTTGAAAATGTTTGACCGGCAGATCGATATTGAACGCGTAGCCAGTAGAAGTATTACTAAATCTAGTTGAACGTGATAAATGTGACTAAATTAACTATCGGCAGGTCACTGTAACAATAATCTACAAGAATTTACAAACCTGCGGGGAAGTGTGCCATAGCGGGGTGCCTTTCGAACAACGCTGCTTTGGCGAACGTGTACTCTGGAGTACCTTCCTTGACCTGTAACAAATTCAATTAAGCTCGCTAATTAGGTATCTAATGTGACAGTTAGGAAGCCCTACACTAGGTACAAATTTTGAGCAAGATATTTTTTAGTATAAAGCAGACTGGGAATTGAACTCGCAGCCATCAGAGATCGTAAGTACTATACAGCATCGATTAAATCAAATGTAGGTACTATTTGCTGTGGTTGCAACTTTAAGGATCAACTTTTTTACAGGGAAGAGGAGACGAATCAAATCTCAGTAAGATTGGTTTAAGTAAGTCTATCCCTGTAGTTCTGGGCTCTCAAGAATAAGACTACGGTATCCCCTGCCTGTCGTAGAAGGCGCTAAAAGGAACCTCGGGCTCAATGGGCGATAAGGATGGGGGCCTTTGTCGTTCGCCAAGGTGGACCCGGGAAGAAGGCGACATCGGCTGGCCCGTGTCGCCCTGCACTGCGAGGGCACAGGGGGATAGAACCCAGAGGGTGGGGTGATTATATAGTCCTGGACACCGCTGATAATCAGCGCTGTTGGTATCGTGTACTATTGGACCGTTCTTTCTTTATTTAACTGTATTTTCAATCGACTTCAAAAAACAAGAGGTTCTCAATTCGTCTGTACCTATGTTTTTTTTATGTTTGTTATTTGAAAGCTGGTGATTCCCATGTGGTCCCAATTCAATTCTGATAATGACATCCATGAAAAAAACCATATAAGTCACAAATTTGCATTAAGTATGTACGCGACAAACAGACGAATAACTCAATATCACGCCAATCGATGTTGATGATTTATTTTTATTCCAAACCATGTACTTCAAGAGTAGTTGAAATTGTGGTTAGCTTCTGATTCATTCTATTTCGTTATATTCCTACTATAATTCGGAAATATAAAAAGTACGTATAGATGTACTGAGAAAAGATTTTCCTTTGTAATTTTTCGGAAAAGTTCGTATTTTTCGTGCTCTCTGAAATATCTCCATATTAATGGAAATGAAAATGTCACTCATTTATTACGATCATTCATTTACAGTTCGGGTGTCATCGTATTCCAATAAAGATCCGAGTTTTCCCGAAGTAATATAATTTCTCCCTACATCTATAATAGCGTTTAACGTTTTATTCAATTTGAAGAAGGATTTTCTTCTGTTTTTGCTTTGGTGTAAATATACTTGTTCTATTGTTTTTCTTTTTTAATGTGTTTCATATATATTGCCAATAAAGAAAACCCCACCACAAAAAAGTATAATGACTAATAAATATCTTTAAACCGGAATAATCAGATTCCATTGCATTATGACAATCATGCCTAAGATAAACGTTTAATCACAAAATAAAGAGCTTATTGTAGGTAAATATGTACACAGAGTATTGTTGGAGCCGTGGAGTGATCCATTACGTTATCACTCGCATGATACTAAACTTTGATAAGACGGACGTGAAATAACTCATGTAGCGAATGCGAAAATGTAAATACACCACGACTGATAACTCCAGCTTATCTCCTCTGGGCAAACGCTATCAAGGTTTAATGTAACTTAACGCAAAAAAGTCAAGCCATGTGGTAAATACAAGAATAGAACTAAAATTTGATACAAGAGTCCATTCGTGATTGCATTGACATTCTTTTTTTTTTTGTTGACGGGGAGGAAATCTTCACAAAGATACCCCGCCTTCTGGGGGGAAGGCGGCGGTTATGTGGGGATCTTACCCACTAAAACCTCCCCGGTGGCCCTTTCCTCGGTGCATGACGAGGGGCTCCGGGATCTCACGTGGAACGCACCGGAGCCCCTCTGCACTGTGCTCAAGGAGAGCACGTCCCGGGGGGAGGTTACTCCCTCCTCCCCTGTGCCCTCGCAGCGAAAGGCGACACGGGCCAGCCGATGTCCCCTTCTTCCCGGGTCCACTTTGGTGGACGACGCAGGCCCCCACCCTTGTCGCCCAGTGAACCCGAGGCCCCTTTTAGTCGCCTTGTACGACAGGCAGGGGATACCGTAGTCTTATTCTTGAGAGCCCAGAACTACAGGGCTGTGCATTAACATTCTACTTCTATATGACAGCTGGGCTCCAAGTCTGCTGTCATTGAATTGTTACTGTGACAACCGACTCACTACGAGTCAAGTGTCAATCGCTTAATAATTTAGGTTAAGTTTGGGAATAACCTTCAGCCCTGTAGTTCTGGGCTCTCAAGAATAAGACGGTATCCCCTGCCTGTCGTAGAAGGCGACTAAAAGAGGCCTCGGGTTCACTGGGTGACAAGGGTGGGGGCCTTTGTCGTCCGCCAAGGTGGACCCGGGAAGAAGACGACATCGAGGCATTGAGGAAGGGCCACCGGGGAGGTTTTAGTGGGTCAAACTCTACATAACCTCCGCCTTCCCCAGAAGGCGGTGTATCTTGTCACACGATTTTTTATGGCAATTCATTGACATGTACAGTTTAAATACCTCAATACTCTGGAATAGCTTGCCGATTGATATTAGGGAGGCTTCGTCAACTAATGTCTTTAAATCGCGTGTATCTGAATACTTTCTACTCAAACAATGAAAAATTCAAAACTGGTATATATTGTCGTTTAGTTATTCCATTTATATGTATATATATTAAAGTTGTAAATTTAAATTTATTTATCTATATAATATTTTTAAAACGCTATTTTTAGCGGCACTACCCTTAGCCTGCTTTTAACCACTAAAAGTTAGCTGGAAGAAAATGTTAAACAGCATTAAGTTCGCCTTTGTACATATCCTTTGGTGCTAAAGATAGATAAAGGATTTATCAATCTTCTTAGTAGATTCGTCACAAAAAAATATGAACCCACCATTCGAATTTTATTCAGAATATAAATACGTGTAAACACAAAACACGATTTCAAATCAAATTATTGATGGATTTAACATTAAATGCTACCAGATTATTAGACTATGGTCTTCTCATGAATGCCTCTGTCATAACTGGACCAAATTACGGGACCACACGATTAGCACCAGCTTTCAAATAAAAAAATAATCATCAAAATCGGTTCACTCAGTCAAAAGTACTGACTGGTAACAAAACATAAAAAAAATACAATCGAATTGAGAACCTCCTCCTTTTTTTGAAGTCAGTTGAAATTTAAGTGTCAACTTACCCGACAGTCTATACATATAACGCATCACGTAAGTTAATGAAGTTGCTTGTATACTATAAAAAAGTTACTTACCTTCTTCATTTTTCCCGACAGCATGAGCCTGGTGCATCGGGGATCCTCGGGGTCCCATTTCTGGCCCTCGCAGTATCTGGTCTCCTCAAGAGACACGAGGACAGTAGCGCGTGTGTTTTTCTGTTATATACGATAACTATTGTTAGAGGTAGCTTGAAATAAGTTAAAGTTACAGACTATATATAGTATTTTATATGTCCCACTGTTGGGTAGAGGCGTTCTCTATAAACAGAGTATAGGGGTATAGTCCGTCACGCAGCCCTAATGCAGATTGGCAGACTTCACATGATTAAGAACAAGACATGTAGGTTTCCAAATTAATTAATTGGATACAGGATCGTCTCCGAGCTAGCTTGTACCAAGTTCTCCTTTTTTTGGTTTCTTAGGTACCAAAAAGTCACTTCTTAAATTTTGTGATGGATGTATGGCAATAGGGAGTCCGGTCACATATGGGACTTAATATAAAATTACGTAGATACGTTAGATAATCTAACGTAATTAAGTGATTTTTAAGTTTTCACTCTTATGATTTATATATAGTTTTCATAAATAAACAAACGAAAAGTAGGTACGAATTTTAACTCCTGTCTATCCCGTTAGGGTTAAAAAGAACGGGAGAGTTTTTTCTACCATTTTATAGATAAAGCGTTCGGTATCACCCTTACCGCTAAATCGCGTGCCGTAAAGTCCAAAGGTGACATGTAGAAGTAAGGCATACCGGTAGAGTTAGCCATAGAGCCATCTACTAATGATTTAACGTTTGTAAACGGAAAGCCTGTAATGGCCGGCTGTGTTGATATTGTAGCAATGGAAGCCCAATCTGTAAATAAAAGTCATTGTCAAAAGCGGTTGGTAAAACTGCAAAAGACTAACTATAGGGTATCAAAAAATTATGGTAGACATCAATATCATATAAAGAACAAAAAAATCTTAGTGCACATTGTTTGGTTTTGGCAAAATTAATATTAAAAACTTTAACTTTTATATTGAATAGGTTCGGAGGGAACCCTTGTGTTGAGTTACTAGCTATAGAGGTAGTTCTGGGCTCGTAGAATAAGACTACGGTATCCCGTGCCTGTCGTAGAAGGCGACTAAAAGGGGCTTCGGGTTCACTGAGCGACAGTTGTCTTGTCGCCCTGTGAACCCGAATGTGAAGTGGAAATGCACTTATGGATGGTAAGCCTCACTAGATTAGTAAATGCCTGTTCACTCTACTCTTGAAAACACATCGCTATAGGAGGGAAAGATAGACGGGGACAAACTATTCCAGTCCTTTACTGTACGAAAGGCGGAGCAAAACGCTTCGTTCAGGTCTAAGGAATGATGACAACAACATAATGAAAACCAGCAATGCGTCTTGAAGTTCAATGGTGTATATTCCTTATATTATTTTTACAGTAAAAGCTGTACAGTAAAAACTTCCCACTTATTATGTAGTTGTTCGTTAGATATAGGTACAAAGTATATAATAATTGAGATAAAAAGAGCTTGTGACACTATTCGTATTTTTAGCATAGAGATATGAATAAAATTAAGATTGTAATATGATTTAGTCAACAGTCTAACGGCAAAATATACGATACGATAAGTAATATTTTAGTTTAAATAAACTTTGCCCCGTTTCCTGTCTTAGTGTAATGAAAAATATATGTACCGCAATTGTGCATCACATATCGGGCCATCTCAACCAATTTGGTGTGATCTGGTGGGTCTGACGCACTCCTGCGATGGTATGACCTTCGATGTGAAATTTCATTTGCATTGTCCGATACTAGATGTCTCTGGTTTCTATCTCCATCCGTAGCCCAAGATTTGGCGTCGCCAGGAAAGCACAGCATGCATACTGCTACCGTTAACACCGTCCACTTCATGTTTTTTTTTATTATCCTGAAATATAACAACAAATTTTATCCGTAGAGCCATGAGAGTTTGTCTTAACCAAATGACCCTACATTTACTTCAAATAAATCGATCGTAGAATAGAGACAGTAAGTGAAATTTCGTAAAATTAAATAATGTATTTAGATAAAATTACTGAAGCCATCTCAACCAATTTGGTGTGATCTGGTGGGTCTGACGCACTCCTGCGATGGTATGACTTTCGATGTGAAATTTCATTTGCATTGTCCGATACTAGATGTCTCTGGTTTCTATCTCCATCCGTAGCCCAAGATTTGGCGTCGCCAGGAAAGCACAGCATGCATACTGCTACCGTTAACACCGTCCACTTCATGTTTTTTTTTTATTATCCTGAAATATAACAACAAATTTTATCCGTAGAGCCAGTCTTAACCAAATGACCCCACATTTACTTCAAATAAATCGATCGTAGAATAGAGAAATTTCGTAAAATTAAATAATGTATTTAGATAAAATTACTGAAGCCATCTCAATCTGCAACTACATTGAAAAACAGCAAAAGGGACACAAGTGAAACTTCTTTAGTAATTCAAACTAAGATTTGTAACTATATTATTGGGAAAAATGGCAGACATACTGGCCATATTCTACGAAAAAAATAGCACGTGACACATATGAAACTTTTTGGCAATCTACACCTCGATGGGTAAATCAAAGGTAAGAGAGAATTGAAACATCATCGCATCGCAACAATGTTGCACTAACTTCAAATACAATCGCCCAAATCATTTCACTCAAAAATAGATATGCAGTACAAAAGCCAATTTAAGCGTAAGTAAAGACAATGTGACCATAAATACAAATTGTGACGCCATACGCGATATTAAACAGTGTGCGCATTGAATCCAGTCTATCATTCATTCCATTCTTTCTTGAAAAGGCAACCAACCGAAGTGGTAACAGTAAAAATAATTGACATCAACAATTTTTGTAATTTGCTTAATTAGCTTAAGTAGATTTATAAATCAAAATATTTTTTTCGGTAAAATATTGGCCCCTTTTAAAGTATTTCTTACAATTTGTGGCCCGCCAACCAAAAAGTTTGCACACAACTGGTGTAAACCAATGTTACCGCACACTCTTCTTCTACTCTTGTATCGAGTATCTAAGTACAGAGGTTCAGGCTAAGCGACCTAAGAGCTAGGCTACCTCTCAATTCGGAAACAGACAATCTGTGAAGTTCATTGAGAAAAAAAACATCGCATTTAAAAATCCAAATAAGACTATATCGCTTACAAATACTTACAATTGATTTGGTGATTTGAATAAACGGAAACTTACACTTTTTCCGGTGAAAATTTGTGCAATATCGACACCACTAGGTCATTGCCGCAAAATGTTCAAAATTGTCATACATTACACAATGTTATGTCAACATATTTTGCCCGTATGTTAGAGTTATTAATTTTAACGTAATATTCCTAGGACTTCACACGTTAATTGCTGTCGGGGAAGACAGAGATGGCATGCAAATTTCAAATATGTAAAGGTTTTTCTTACATTTATTATGATATAATCTTAATAAATCTAATCTTTAATGTGGAACTTAAGTACAAACATCAGCGTAATTTATAAGTCTATGAGAAATGTGTTACAATTATAAGCTCTCATATAATTTAACCCTAGCAGGATAGTAGTACTTTTGTTGTAAACTTTTTACTTACATTAGGTCCCATGTGCACAAATTTTAGGTTATTTTTTGTACTTAATTCATTGACAAACTGACTAGGATTTGAACTCGCAACCATCAAATCGTAAGCCGAACCGCTTATCCGCTAGGATATCACAGCTATAACAGGCTAAAATATTTTCGGCTTTTTAAAATTAAGACATGATAACGGTTTTATTCAAATTTATCTACGAATCACCATTTTTTCTAGAAAAAAAAGCTTGTTTTTTTTACTTTAAAGGTTACAATTGTAAAAAATAAATATTATTTATTTTAATTATATTGATTTTAGGACATAAATCCAATAATTATCGAATTAGCGGATCGTCTTGCAATATGCAATATATGTTATCCAAGACTAATAAAATAGACTATTTTCGTTAAATACATTCGCTTTGTAACTTTAATAAACCGCACATTTTTATTTTCCTTATTCGTTAAATTTTCCTGTTTGCTGCCTGCATCAATATTAATTAAGCTAGTTCCTTTTTTTGTTACAAAACGGTTATATGTATGCATGAAGCATGCTTGTTGATTTAGATATTGGTAGATTTATGACAATCTACACTTTAATGACAAAGGGCGCAAATGTGGAAGAAGAAAGGTAATAAAGGCGGTAGAACTTCGTAATATGACTATAGTACTTCGTGTTATATGGCTTTTAATAATAATGTTTTTTTACTCGTAAATATACTTGTTACACCGAAAGCTACTTTACCAAATTGGGTAGTTGTTGATTAGTAAATTTGTTGTTTGTTTTGATTTTTACTCGTAAATACACTTCTTTTGAGAAATAGCTCTGTCCTAGCCGGTAGTCTTTCGGTTTGTTGAGCACGTGCCTAGGTCTCGGGAAGACGGGACGATCTTTATATTACGGGTTATGGTTGCAAATGATGGCACTTACTAATAACTGATAAGTTATAAGTATTCTGAAAGCAACCAGAAGATTTTTTGTAACAGACGCTATTTCACTGCTGAATTAAAGAAATCAAAGATCAAATTTGCTCTATGTTTAGTCGATAGCCTATGTTAATATCTAGTTCACCCAAAGTGGGTGGTTAGGGATTTTTATATCCTTCCTCCCTCTTTCTCTGGTTTCTTTTTTAACTTGATATTATTTATTGAGTATAGGTTATGGATGGATTCTATCCTATAGCAGCTTTCATAAAAAAAGATTTAATTTTTTTATTAAATTTCCAGTGTAGATCCTTTTTAATGTATCTCGTTAGCGTAGCAATCGCAATAACTGTAGTACTTTTCGCGCTTTTCACATCGGAATATAGTAATAGTTGTATTATACTTGCTTAGAAAGTATTAAAAAAAATACTGCTATTTGGCAGCAGACAATGGAGCTGCGTATGACTTGCGACCGAAGCTAATTAAGTTAATCCTACAATAATCCCTTATTCCCTGTTAAATGAGGAACAAAAAGTACAGAACCCTATGACCTGCAGCAAGATAAACTGATGCCAAGTCATCGGTCTTCATGTAGACGTTTTCAGATATTAGCAACGATTAAGATAAAGATTGTTATATGAAATTATTAGAACGACTCACGTGTGCCCCGAAACCAATTAGAATGCAAAACACCTGGATAATGTTTTGATTACATCGCAGCGATATGTCACGTACATAAAAATTCCAAGTGAATTTCGTACGTTCAATGCTATTTGCATTGAACATACAACGGTACATTTGTCACAAAAACCGGCTCCGTTGTAAAAGGAGTAATAAACTCAAACTCGAAATTACAAAACGTATATTTAAAATATGATTTTCTTTTAATTATTGATTTTCAAGTCCAAGTGGCTAAGCTCTAACTAGTTCACTATGAGCCTCTATTACCGCTTCTCTGGCTAATCTGTTTAGTTTATCACAAAAAAAAAACCTTTTCTTTAAAAGAGGTTTTCATTGGTAATGTTTTTTACTGGCCAGTTCTAAAAACCTTCAGTGCTACCTATATTGTCCCGCTAAGATTAAAAGACCAAAATAGCAATCACTACCCGCTTTTTAATGCCATACACTAAGCACAATTTTTTTTGGATGACACCGTGTGCTTAACCTATTGGTGTGTGTATCTCTTACTTGTGTCTCTTTACCTCTATCTGTGTCTGTGTCTCTCTGTGTCTTATCTTACTTAATAAGTATGTGTCCTAGGCTAGTGTATATCGACTAGATTGGTGATATATTAAAGATGGTTGGCGATGTGTGGTGGAGACCTAAGGATGTGCAAGAATGGAAGGATAGCAAGGTCGTAAAAATGGCAATCCTTAATTTCTGTCTACCCCTCTCTTGATGATTATGAAAACCTTATACTTTTTGACTTAGTTAACGTAATGTTTATTAATGCAGGCCAATTATTTAAATGAACACAACAAAACTATAAAAAAAAGCATAATTGTCCAGATATTTTGCTAAAGACTTAATTTTATTATCCAACAGACTAATGGTATAGGGTACGGTTTGGGAAACTTAAGGTCGCAGATTCAAACCCACTATTCAACGACTGACTAGAACCATTTCTTAAACACAAACCTAAGTTTATTTGGTTTATAAAAATATTAGTAACATGAATGACGAAATTTGTTAGCTTTGTAATAAAAAATTCACACGAAAATTTTGCAGTTTATTATGTATGGCCTTCATTAATCACTAAAGAATCCAAACTTGCAATGAAAATTACATCGTTGATGTCAAGGTTAATGAAAGTTTAATACAGAGATTAAAAATAATAATTACGATTTTAAAAGTCGTAAGCAAAACTTTACTTTTTTCAACATATAAAATACTAACAAAAGAAAAAAAGTGCTTATTTTCTTTTAAAGTTGATTTTTTAAATAAATAAACATCATTCTAATGTTTAAAAATTGAAAATGTAGTTTACCTCGCAACTGCGTAGATGAATTCTGAATACGCATAAGAATAAACACAAAACACTGCCAATATTATTTGGCAAAATTATGTATTGCCAATTGTCAAACAAACTTACTTGCAGTAGAGCACGGTGACAAGTCAGAATTGAACTAAACGCGCTATTCTTGACGGAAGTGAAATATTAAACAGCACTGTATGGGGCATGTAAACGATGAATGCTGTCAATGTCAAAAGTGACAAACGTATTTGATGCTAATGATTAAACTTGCCTGCTTATGTTAAACATCCGCTATTTTTTGGAGTTTGGCGGGATGATGCAAATTTATCAGGATGTTGGTTCAATTGAGACCAAAAATGTACCATGAAATGTAAAAACGGAATTTTTAATACATTATTTTCAACGTTTAGATACGTGTTCCAAAATATTATCTACTTTATTGATAATTTTTTGATTTTAGTATTTGATAAAAATTAAAGTATTTATTGAAAAAAAAATTAAAACAATATTTTAATAATTTGCTTAATGATTACAATATATATGTATCAGCTATATTGATCACAGACACTTTTGAACAGTAGAACCGTTAAATTTTTAAAATAATTTCTTGGATAAAAAAAATATTGCGATTGTGTATTTAAAATATGTCAACCCCAAAATACTGCTAAAACGTATTCAATATTTATCTTTTATTTATTAAGAAATAACATTGACTGTAGGAACACATTACGGATTCTAATTTTTTAATTTGCAGGGTTTCGACACATCTCTCGCCTCTTCCGCATCATGTGTACATCTTTGTATTCATGTTCGTAGACTTTAAGAGCATTTAATGTCCTTGTACTAACAAATGTGGGCTTAGTGCATCCCCTAGTGTCAACTCTTTTCAATCATAGACTTTCTTCTCTCGTTCTTTTACGTAAACACTACTTACAGACAGATAATGTAATGACTATAGTAGATTAGGATTGGAACAAAGACATTATGTATTCTCACTCAGCGGAGTAAAATGTCTTAGTTTTAAAATAATTAATAAAAGTTTACCACTGAATCGTCAACCCTCCTACCATTTTCTGTTAAAAAAGTGACGCGTTAGGTAGTATAAAATAAAAAGATGAATAGGATTATCATTTTATTATTGAAAGATAGGACAATAGTCGAATTAATACATTTATAAAAATTAACGCTGCTGCGTGCTCTTCGCGATCTGTTCTTTCAACATGAGAATACTGGAGCGTTGCTCCGGCGGTAGCAGAGCTATCTGCTCGTCTGACAGTTGCAACACTTGCATTATCAGGGCGGCCTGCAGACAAAAATAAATTGGTGTTAATTTCATAGTTGCGTGGCAGTGTTAGCTCGAAGGTTTTTAAAAAATCACGGCATAATATGAACAAAGAGGATGACGTATTAGTACAATTACATCTATCTATATAGATATATTAAAGAGAAAGTTTGTGGGTATGTTCCATATAGGCTCCGAAATGGCTGGACCGATTCCAATGAAACTTTCAGGGAATCTTCAGATTGACCTGCCGAGTAATCCTGTAAAGTTTGGGGTCGATTGGCGCACTCCTCTTTTTGAACTTATACAGCTTTTATTTACTATCATGATATTCTATTGTCTTATAACACAAATTTGTATTGACACATGCATTGTGTATATTTATGTCATTATAAACCATACTGAAGTACAATGGAGTAAATTGAAGTATAATAAATCCCTTAATTATAAGAAGTATATCGTATTTACTGATATGTACATGGGTGTAGGTAATCTTCACCTGCTCAAGAGAATAGAAGAGAATGAATACGGAGAGAAATGAATAATTTAATATATTGTGAGAGTTAAATTAAATATTTAATTATGTAAGTTTATTGTTTAAATAAAATAAAGCAAAATCTAGGCCGACGAAGCGTGCTGGGTACGCTAGTTAAGTAAATAACTTACTTTCTCCTGATCGGAAGCACCGGACGGTATCCCCTGGATTGTTCTAGCCTGAGCCACACTTGGCATTCCCGGTGGCATTTGTACTGTAAATATGAGAGTTACTTCTTTGAAAATTTACAATTAAAAAATATTAATCAAATTTTCTGTAAGGAAACCTTGCATACGGAGAAAATTAAAACCCCATGATATACTGAAAACATAATGTTTATGTATTAGAATATTTTAACTAATAGTACTATTCTATATCTCAGCAGGTCCCAAATGTGACAGGTGGTCAGCCCATCACCATACACTGAACACAAATTTATAGCCAGTGATTTTTTGCACTTAAAAAGTCAAAAAACGGCAACTCATTGGTACAACCTGGGGTTTATTACTATTACTCTATACATTATATATGTAACAAATATTAAGTTAACATTGTTTATATTAGATTGAAAATTGTTGAAATAAACTTACGCTGCGGCATCTTGGGTTGAGTGCGCGGGTCGTTGGAGCGCATGCGAGGGTCGGCGTTGAATCCCTGAGTGTTTGCGAGACGAGGATCACGAGGGAAGATACTGAAAATATAATTATTATTAACATCATTTTATTCAAATACTCACGTTACTGCATAATTGTCATACTGGTGTATGTGTAAAATATTGATAACAATAATTTTACATATACATAAGCACATTTACTTTTATTTAATTATCTGTAATGCCTTGTTAACTATCTGTATAAATGAAAAAAAAAATGGCGCGGGGACTCATGGGGATATCATCTAACTTCCATTTTCATCTTAGACGTAAGAAATAAGTGTATGTGTTTTAAAAAAGACTTGGCTTAAAGGTCTTGTTACCAAGCCATAAAATATTCAACAAAAAAAAATCTGTATAAATGGGGCTTGGTATTGGTGTGTAATTTACTATTACTGCAAAAACCATGTAAAGCATAGAAATGATACATAAACCATGAAATGCAACGTGTTTTTAAGTTCTAGTATATAATACGTACATTTACTATTCATCTGGATTCTATATATTTTTATGTGCTATTCGATTGACATGTAATTCTATTGTTTATAATCCAATATAACATTAGGTTTTACGATTAGAAGGTAAAATAAGCCCAGTGAAACTAAGGCGAATCAATAGTAAATAATAAATATACAGAGTGGTTCTTCCATAATCCAATGATTGGAAGTTGTTATTCCACTGCTGGTATTAATGAATTTCAGGTTTTTGGAGTCACATACATCACAAACATTCGCAAAATTTTTGCTTTGATAGCAAGTTTGGTCCCATTGCCGGCACCAATTAAATTAATCTGTAATTTACTTTGTTCTTGACGGTATTTGAAAAACATTGGCAAGTGTGAGAATTTTATCCAAACCACGAAATTTCCCGATCCGTGAATTATCGATCTTAAGAGAGTTTCCTTTTAGATACTTATAGTTTACTATATAGATAAAGAAATTCTGCGCTCAGCAATTCAACATAAATATAAGCTTTTAAACTCCTAAAAACATAAGAATAATAAAATATTTTGATTTTGATACATAGATAAGCTGTTACAGACATGTTCTGACTATTCACATTTGTAATGAGATCATGGTCTTGTTAATGCCGGAGCTTTGCTTTACTAACTGAAAGGTGGCAACAATCTTAAGGTTATTAACTATATTGGAGTAACAGGTCTTATGGTTAGTTTAGCTTTCCAATGTCCCATAGATTATCCATGAAACAAACTCTGAGGCTGAACCACAACTCTGACTGAGTTGTCGACTCACTTCGCTCACTCAGCTTCTCGTTTTTCATTAAAAATATATATATATATAGATGGTGTGTAGTATGTATAATAGGATCCTATTCCTATAATAATTTTGTGATTTAGTCAGAATAAAGATTGGTTAGATTTTAGCTCATAAACGTAAGGACATATCTATGTATTCAAATCATTTTAAGAAACAGTTGAGAATCATTACAATAAAACTTACATGTCATATGTCTCCGTGGTATAGGGAGGACTTGAAAACAATTTATCAAAATTTGTATATAAATCAGTGTTAATGGCAACATTATAGTTTTTATTGTATAAAATAACAGACATTTATAAAAATACATGAAACAGTTACAAATACGGGCTAAGACAAAACAAACCTTGGAAGCAAGAAACACATAGATAGATGGGTACAAAACAGTCTCAATACATTTATATATATAAAAGAGAAAGTGTGTGGGTTTGTTCCTTATAGGCTCCAAAACGGCTGGACCGATATCAATTAAACTTTCAGGGAATCTTCTGATTGACCTGGCGTGTAATCCTGTAAAGTTTGGTGACGATCGAAGCACTCCTCTTTATGAACTGTCAAACAACTCGTACGTCGTACTTTTATTTCTGACATTAACTTGAGCCCAGTATGATTTTGTATAAATAATTTAATATATTGTGATTTTTAGTTGAGATGATGAGATTCTAGTCAGAACATCTTCTTTATATATGTTATACAATTGTCATATAATGCAATATTACACGACAGCATGAATTAAATCTAATATTGGAGAAGTAAATATCATACTTGTCCTGTGGTAGTGGTGGAGGTACTGGATGAGGCACGGGGGGCAGGCTGCGCATATCCTGATCCAAGAGGGGGGGTAGTGGAGCTCGAACGCCACGTAGATCCACGTCTACCATTGAACCTCGAGCTGGGGTAATATAATGTCATATTGTAATTTATATATACAATGCCTATTGAACTTTTGAGTAGTTAACCCCCTACTCCCGCCCGCCATTGACCTTTGTCTCAGCTGGGACCGAGAGGTCGGGAGGACTTAGATGATAGATTCGTCGTGGCTAACACTTGAAGAATTACCCTCGACGTAATTCCTAGAAATCCGTCTTCAATGACCAGGGAAGTACCGTACCACCATCCATTAAACCTTATAGATGTTCGAAGCGACGTTTAAATACATTTATTCTTAGAAAGGAAGAAACGGATAGCATTTGTTATCCGGTTTCCAACAAAGTAGGTTCGCCCAAATGGATCTGATTGAGGAAACTGATTAGTACAATCCGCCTAGAATGCGAACCTCTACTTTTTAGATTGTAACTCTAACACTTAAGCAATAAGGCTATAAATGTTATTTTACATATGTATAAATATGGAAAATGAAGTTATAATTATATGTAGTACTTACGGATATATTGATTAGGCGGTGGAACGGGTTGCTCAACATTGGTGGTTGCACTGAAAAATTATCATCATAAAATTCATTTGCAGCAAAGAATATATCCTATTGTTACATCCCATCCCATTATTGATCACTTTAAAAGTGCTATTAATATTATATTGACTATATTTGCACTTGATGTTTTTTTTTACAGGGTTTGGGGTTTTACACTTTTGGTTATGCTTTTTACCTTGCTGCGGAATTGGAGGTGGATAATTGTTTGATAGTGGCGTCTTGTCACCAGGCTGTAAAATTGGTGGCACTGGATTGGTGGGATGAAGCATATTCTGAAATTTATAAATGAATAAGGCATCAAGTATAATCACTGCCACTTACACTTTACAGTTCCCACAGTGTATACAGAACTATTTTGGAGGTGTCAACTCCAGCTATTGGCTTGTTTTATCCTCTAGATTATTTTGTTTAAATTCAACACAGGCAGAGGCACCATTATGGCTACTGCTGTTAAATCAGCCACCATAAAGTGGAAAGTACCACAACCCAGCACAATACCAACATAAACCATTCACCAGTTCACTAATCTTTAGATTGAGTTATCATCATCTAGTCTAGATCAACTTACTTGGAGTTTGCTTTAAGAGGTATTGACAAATAATATAAGTAATTACTTATTAAGTAAATATATATTTGTCAATACCTCCATAAATGTCTATGTCTATTTCCAAGATTTTTTTTGGGTATCTTATAATAATTGTCAACAAATCTATTTATATGTAATAAGACTTACAACCGCAGTAGCAGGGTCCACAATTCTCATTATCACTTGTGCCTGGAGTAGAGCATAGGCCAATTGAGGGTTTTGAAGTAGCATGTTCCTGGCTTCTGTGGGATTATTCTGAAAAATAAAATATTTAAAAATCAAAACAAAGGGTTGTCTCTCTTACGGCTTAGTCAGCTTTACTGGTTTATAATACTGCAACTTACCTGAACACAAAGTTTCATTTGTTTCATAAGTTCAAACATTTGTTCTGGAGGCAAAGTAGCCACAGCTTTACTTATAGCCTCGGGCGCTTTCTCGGGATCTACTGGATCACCATATGGATTTTCAACCTGCAACAAGATTATTTAATTTGCATGTAGTATGGTCTGTAAACAAATACTATATTTTATGTTAAGAAATTTCAGAAGATTGCATGTGAGTAATGTATAGTGATGAGCTTGAATGATAGGTGATAAACTTAACTGAAAAGTGGATAGCAATTGACATATATCTATCCAGCCAAGGTATAAGAATATACAAATTTACATCCCTAATCTAACATCGGAGTCCTAAAATGAAAATTATTGCAGAAATTAAAAGACCCTCACGATCTTTATGCCAAAGTTACATATTTCTAAAATAAACCTATGATACAGTTGTAATTAAAATTATAATGATTGTGTTAGGCTATACCTGTGGACCCTGCATTAAGGCTTGCATTTCCATTCGTGATTTCTCTGTACAAGCATTATCAACCCGCAGCGATCGGCCACCAATTTCATAACCATTTAAGTTTCTCATAGCACTAAGTGCTGTCTCTTGATCCTTATATTCACAAAACCCATACCCTTTAGGCTTTCCAGTCTCTCTATCAAATACTAGTTTAAAAGATAATACAGGCCCCACTTCGCTGAATATATCTTTAAGTTTTTCTTCCGTAGCTTCGTAAGGAATATTACCCACTAAAACATTAGAAAATATAGTAAAAGAAAATGTATAAATTATAATTATACTAAAGAAATCCATCGTTATTTACCAAATACCGATCTCATAGATTTATCTATAATACTTTGCTCTTCTTTTTCTTTACTTTTATCCATTTTTACTAAGTTTTATTCTTTATAGTCGATTACTAAAGTAGTATAATACGACCAGTATTGGTTACGTATAGGTCAGATGTATGCTTCTTTTCGTTTTCAAACGCCGCTTAGTTGATAAAAGCCCAAATCCACAACAAAAACTTTTGACGCTTAATGGTTATTTTGTAGATGTAGACTATGTATATAAGAATAAGTAGACTATAGTTGTATTTAAAATTATAATGATTGTGTTAGGCTATACCTGTGGACCCTGCATTAAGGCTTGCATTTCCATTCGTGATTTCTCTGTACAAGCATTATCAACCCGCAGCGATCGGCCACCAATTTCATAACCATTTAAGTTTCTCATAGCACTAAGTGCTGTCTCTTGATCCTTATATTCACAAAACCCATACCCTTTAGGCTTTCCAGTCTCTCTATCAAATACTAGTTTAAAAGATAATACAGGCCCCACTTCGCTGAATATATCTTTAAGTTTTTCTTCCGTAGCTTCGTAAGGAATATTACCCACTAAAACATTAGAAAATATAGTAAAACAAAATGTATAAATTATAATTATGCTAAAGAAATCCATCGTTATTTACCAAATACCGATCTCATAGATTTATCTATAATACTTTGCTCTTCTTTTTCTTTACTTTTATCCATTTTTACTAAGTTTTATTCTTTATAGTCGATTACTAAAGTAGTATTGGTCGTATTGGTTACGTATAGGTCAGATGTATGCTTCTTTTCGTTTTCAAACGCCGCTTAGTTGATGAAAAAGCCCAAATCCACAACAAAAACTTTTTGACGCTTAATGGTTATTTTGTAGATGTAGACTATGTATATAAGACTATGTAGGCTATAGTTGTATTTGTCTTGATTGACAGTGACATAATGGAATGGGCAAAGCTAAGCACTAAAATGATACCGCATGAATTTCAAAGTTGTAATATATCACTAATTAAGTTTATCCACGATTAAAATAAAAGAAATGTTATTTTGTTATTTGGTTTCCAAAATATCATTTCATTCAGATAACATACGTAATAATGATAACGTTATGATTATCTGTACAGTCAGTAATTATTGATCTTACATGCCTTGTCCTTGGACATGTTAATATCTATCTATATTCTATCATTACCATTGTCTTTGCCGATGTGTTGAAATTTTCCAAAGCCATTCTCAATTCTCTAATGAGAATACATAAAATTTTTAAGACGGCATAATTTTCTTTTTTAAAATTTCCATTTCAGTGACATATCTCGCAATTACTAAATGTCTTAAAAGTTATTCACTTGATAATACATTCCTTCGAAAGCCATTTCCGTACAAGTGTAGTGGTATTGATTTTGTTCAATGTTGCGATTAAATTAAAATGCTCCAAAAGTTTTAAACGGTAAATACTTAAAAGAGTGGGTTCAACGACATTGAAAATATCGTCGGAATGAATTTGGATAATTCGCCAAGAGAAAATTTATTACCCTTGGACCCTGCCGGCACCGTAAGCCCTAAAGAAAAATATAACAGTATGAGGGAAAAAAAGTTGTCAACTGCTTCGCTAACAAATAACGAAGGAGCGCGTCCTAAAGTGGTAACTGTAAAACATCCGGAATCAAACAAACCCAAACCGACCGCCAAGAAGAACAAACCTATCCAAGCTGATTTGGATGTGATCAAGGAGTTCGTGCGATGCCGTGAGGAAGGCGTGAAGCGACTCGATTTAAGTAAATCTAGCATCACCTCTCTACCCCGAATGTCAGGGACCTGACACATTTGGCAGAATTTTATTTATATGGAAACAAATTGGTAGCATTACCTGCAGAATTTGGTTGCCTATCCAACTTGCAAACTCTAGCATTGAATGAAAATTCACTAACAAGTTTGCCTGACTCTCTTGCTAATTTAAAATGCTTGAAGGTGTTGGATTTGCGTCATAATAAATTGAGTGATATTCCAGATGTTGTATACAAGTTGACCTCCTTGACAACACTTTTTCTCCGTTTTAATAGAATTCGAGTAGTTGGTGACGGTATTGCTAATCTCACCAACTTAACTATGCTTAGTTTAAGGGAAAATAAGATTAAAGAGTTATCATCTGGAGTTGGTAAATTGGTCAATTTGGTAACATTTGACATTTCCCATAATCACTTGGAGCATCTACCACAAGAAATTGGCTTTTGTGTCAATTTGTCTACTTTAGATTTGCAACACAATGACTTGCTGGATATTCCGGAGACAATTGGAAACTTGCAGTCATTGACTCGTTTAGGTCTGCGCTACAATAGATTGAGTTCTATCCCTGCAAGTTTAAGTAACTGCATACACATGGATGAATTTAATGTGGAAGGCAATTCAATCTCTCAACTTCCCGAAGGGCTTCTTGCCAGTCTCAATGAATTGACAAGTATTACTATCTCCAGGAACTGTTTTATGAGTTACCCTTCAGGAGGTCCTGCTCAATTTACTAATGTGTTTTCTATTAATCTAGAGCACAACCAAATTGACAAGATACCTTATGGCATTTTCTCCAGGGCTAAAAATTTGACTAAACTCAACATGAAAGAGAACTTGCTTACTTCTCTGCCCCTTGACATTGGCACGTGGACTGATATGGTTGAGCTTAATTTAGGCACAAATCAACTGGTTAAATTACCTGATGATATTCAATGTCTTCAGAACTTAGAGGTGTTGATTCTCTCCAATAATATGCTAAAAAGAATCCCATCCAGTATTGGCAGCTTAAGAAAGCTCAGGGTCTTAGATTTGGAAGAGAACAAACTGGAAGTTTTGCCAAATGAAATAGGATTTTTGCATGATCTGCAAAAATTAATTGTGCAATCCAATCAATTAACTGCATTGCCTAGATCTATTGGCCATTTGACCAACCTTACGGTTCTTAGTGTTGGTGAAAATAATCTGCAGTATTTACCCGAAGAAATTGGCACTCTTGAAAACCTGGAGTCGTTATATTTAAATGATAACCTTAATCTATGTAATTTACCATTTGAATTAGCTCTCTGTGTAAGCTTACAAATAATGAGCATTGAGAATTGTCCATTGACTGCTATCCCACCTGAAGTTGTATCTTCAGGCCCATCATTGGTCATTCAATATTTGAAATCCCAAGGGCCATATAGGGCTATGTGATATCAGGAAGACCACACCATGCCAAATAAGAACACCTAAGCTTGACTATGTCAAAATCACTATGGCTTGTCTTGAATATTGTCTGGCAACAGCAATTGAAAATATTCATATTTTGTATGCATAGTTACTTCAGGTGTATTTGGTTTTTAAAATATTTTAAAATGTTTTTCATTGTAACCTTTCTGAAAGTAGTGTTGCTTAAACACTTTGAAATGCTCATGTCAACAATAACCTATAATTATTATATTATAATGCCAGTATTCTGTTTATAGTTGATAATATTTATATCTTTCTATGCTATAATTAATGTTTTGATTGTTTAGAACAAGAAGGATATTTTATATCCTTATTATGAATGTTGTATAATAAAAAACTGAAAAAATCTATAAAAATATCCATAAATGTTAGTATGATTTATGTTAATGTTATATTTAAGATGTGTCTATATGTAATTATGCATTGTAATCGTAGAATAGTAATCAAACATGTATCCATTTCTTGAAAATAGTTTGTCTTCTAGTTGTTACTGTTAACTATATAATACATGGTGGCCAAATCACAAGTGCTTAACACTCGCAATGCAATCTTAAGTTTTAATAAATGTGTCAATGAGTTAATCTACTTTATAATGGTAATGAAACACCTTGTTTCTTCTGTTATTTTGAAAGGTAATTGACATTTTTTTTATGGGTATAAACTAGCTCTTGACCACGACATTTGATATATAATATAGTAAATCTCTGCCTGTTAATGAGATATCCATTAGATATTGTATGTGGATCGATGATTTCATTTCAACCATGCATTTTAATCTATTGTTATATATGTATAATATAAAAATGTATAATATAGTGGCAAAATTAATTCTTTATATAAAAATACCCTTATTGTTACTACTTGGATAAAAATTAATTATTATTTTCTACATCTATAATAATTATTATCTTGTAATTTGAGTTTTTGCTAAACAATATGATAAGCTTCACAGCATGTTATTTGTTTTTTTTAATGAATAACATTATGCAGTTTTAAACAATCTTAGAACAACAATAAAAGGATATTTGTAGTAGTTATTACCAATAAAAATGTAAGTTGACATTTTCCTAAATTGTTGCATTTATTATCTGTATAGTTGTTTTGGACTTGTATATAAATACTTCGTCGTTAATATTAAGATTTATTTTAGAATTTAAAGCTTAAAAATCATAAATTGTTTAGTGGAGGTTTTTAAATAGACTAAGAACTCTTTTACGAAACTTTGTTTTAAAAAAAAATCTTTTGTTTAAATTTAAATTGGGTGCATAATATTATGCATCAATCATTTTTATGATTTTGTGGTCTCATGTATTTATTCATACAAATTAGATATACAATTAAATAATCTCTACTCTTATGGAATTAAATGTATTGTAATTGTTTATATAAAATTCTAATTGTTAGAATTAGCTTTTACTACTTGAGTAGAATGCGTTATATTTTAAATAAATAATGACGTTTAAACTATCTTTATTGTATTCATCGTTGGTCATGTTAGTTCCTTGGCTTCCGTCGTGCATTAGTGCGCCACAAAGTGAGCACTTTGCACATAATGCCAATTGTTCTGTTAACTTTAGGAGCTGCGCAACTATTTGGTATGTGGAAAACGTTCATTATTGCGGTCAGCTTATGAGTCAACTGAATTGGTGTCATTGCATTTATCATACCTATTACGGGCCATCTACCAACTACAAAAGAGGATTGTTTTAAAAGTTTAGCGGTCTCATTTTTCGTTAATAAAAAATCAAGATTTTACTAATACCAACGAATCGTTCGTAATTCAGCATTCGGTCCATCTTCAAACTTCATTAATTTCTCATGGTTGTACACGATCTCAATAGATCTCAGTCTATATTAAAACCGATCTTGTCGCATGTGTACGTTTTTATTGACTCTGTCGTATCTATTGGTAGTAAATATTTTCATATAGTAGAACCTCTTAAAGTCGAACAATTGTCAAGGCAATTGTGCCTCCATACCTCAAATGTCTTGGATTCTCTCTTGAAGTTCTATTTCAAGGGGCTCTACTGTTTATCCATACTGTTTTTTAAGTTACTGTAATGAACTACTGAACAATAGATGGGTTTTATAACAAAAGGAAACTATACTCATTTTGTAATTGTAAAACAATGCTTCGAAGTTTTGAAATAGAATTACAGCAAATGTTACAAAAAAAATCATTTCATATATTCGATTTATATAGCAATACCACAATTATTTATAAGTGTAGTATTTGATTCTCGTTTAATTGCCTGTTTTCCACTGATAGCGATTGTTTTCGTGACATGTATGTGTTAAAGAAATAAATTACTTGTACAGAAAATGTGTTCGTTTATTTCAGTAACGACTACAACTACCTTAATTATATAGAATACAGAAATACGCGCACATACAGCAGCAATTTAGTCTTTCCTAATATCATGTGAGTATAACGCATTCTAAGTAAAATCTGAGAGCCCCAAACGTTTATGTCAACGAGCATGCCGCTTACATTCGAGTAATTTGAAGGGATAATCGCTACGAACACCTATCAGAACTATTGCAGTTTCCGATCTGATATTATATAAAGCTAAGCCGTCGACTCCTCTTACCGGTAAAACGCAGAAGTATTTTTTTAAAGAATGCTATTAAAATTTCGTTATATTACAAACTATCTTGCTAACCATACCAAAAAGTGAAGTAGACGCTTCACGTCATTCGCATGACTAACGATATTACATTTCGCAGACGCAATAACTTTTTGGCCTAATGGTTTCGAATACGGTCTGTGAATCGTAAGGTCGTGGATTCGAATCTACCATTCGACTATTGACGTGAACCATCTAGCGCAAGCTTAATTGGAATGGTTACCAAGAATGTTAGTAATATTTCTGAAAAAAAGAAATATTGCTAGCTTTCTTTTTTTTAAAAAAATGGACCACTAATGATTTAATACACGATATCCCATTCATGCAACAAGCCGTAATTTGTTAACGAGTGTTTTGTGGGTCCTAACCTTATCCTAGATTCTGTAGATAAGAAACTTTACAAAGATATTTGTAATTCTTATTTAGCCCGAAAGTTTTTACAACTTCACCGGATCGGGAGATGGCCGAAGTTTTAGAGATCAACCTGAATCTCCATCTCTGTTCAATGTAAATCAAAAGTAACTTAGCATAAGGGTCTTCGGGTAAACTCAGCTCATTGATGCGATGGTCGGTTGCTTCAATCGGATTACGCTTTAAAATTACGGTTATATGATGCTGTGTGTGCCTATTGCATTAAGTATTTTAACATTATAGGGTTATATTAAATAATACAAAAGTATTAAATTTAATAATTTATGAAGTGCAAGTAGAATTATTACACAAGTTTCATTTTTAAATTGCGCATTTTAATATAAATAATTGAATAGTTATATACACGTTACACTGTAAATGTAAATCAAAGCAGTCTATAAAATATTTACGAAAGATCGATGCGATGTAATCGGATCATACTAAATGCTTTGTTACCCTAAAGCTATGTTTTTCACATACAAAAATATTTTGACCTAATAAATCACTATAAAACACACGATTTCATCACATGCCTATCTAAAGACAATACAATACAAAACTAAACAATACAATATAACTGAAATCGTTTATATCATATACGAATACTTACGAAGATCAAGAAAATATAAACTCAGACTTGCTCGAAAGCTCTATATTAACAAAATCAAACGACACATTGAGGCTCATTTATTTGCCTTTAAACACTCAAATGTCAAACATATTCAATATAAAAAATAACCTGTTGGCAATATTACAAGTCACACGAGTCCCCAGAATATAACGCAGGTAAGATATAATTTGTCCTTACATTTACGCGCCTTAAATTGAATGTTACACATTGAATAAAACTAATTCTGCGTTAAAGAGAGTTATATATAATTTTAAAACAAAAAAAATGAGAATACCAAAAGAACAGCGATTCTTATCAATGATAATTCGAAAGGCTATTGCAAATACTATCAGGGCCCCGAGTTTTTTATTTGCCAACGACAATTCACTATGAAACTAACCTATTACAATTCAATTGTCATTGTGCCTAAATTGTTTTTACTACTTTCTAAGCAAATGCTTGACTACGATCCCACCTGTTGTTAAGTAATAGTGAGGCGCACTAGCTTAGTAAATGCCTATTCACTCTACTCTTGAAAACACCCATATTGTAATCGGAATGAAAGACAGACGCGAGCAAACGATTCCAGTCCTTTGCCGTACGAATAATGAAAGACGTAGCAAAGCGTGTTTGACATGTAATTATCATTTTTTTTAATATTATGATTTATTAATTGGAATGTATCGGCATATTTCGACGACATTATGTACGAGTTAATCAAAAATGAACAATTAAAACAATATTGGAGTGTCAGTGGTAGACCGTTCGAACTTACCAAAACTAACAAAAATCGACATCTGTGATGTCACTGAACGTTCATTTTGACACAATGACAACACAGGTTTAGCAGACTCGGAGCCCTAATCGAAGTCATGCAATTAAAAACAAAAATAAAACCGAGCACACCGTTGTGAGAACTGAAGATACTGTGATTATTCTGTGACACAAAACAAAATTTAATAATTAAAATACTAACTGCCACAATTTTTTTTCCTGTAAATAAGACATAATGGAACCTTATACCATGTCACGCGTGCTGTTCTCCAATTTTAGAAAAAAATTAAATGTAAAATTAATATTAAATACAGATAAAATACGTAAAATGTGTTTTATTCTATTGGTAAACCTTATTGTCCATGAGTCCATGATTAAATTCTTGTTAACAATATTATAAAGCTTCAAATTAAATTTTAATTGTCATAAGAATATATCATATTTATTAAATAAAAACCAAGCAACGTGTATTACAAGAATGGGAACAGATGTGGGAAGAACTTTTTAGTCACTATAACGTCGTATGGTTCATTACTTCAAGGTCAATGACACTTCATGGCATAAAGTTTATTAAATACACGTGGTTTTATTATTAACCGACTTCAACGAGTATATTTACGAGTAAAAACAAAAACCGACTTCAAATCGAATCAAACGCTATAACGCGCCCTATTTATGTTTATGAATTATCGTAGGAATATTACGAAATCAAAAATAACCAGAACGTAAGCAAACTTTCATCAGACTACACTTAAAGTACATCCTTTACAATGAAAAATGAATCATCGAAATCCGTTGGCGTGATATTGAGTTATTCGTCCATTTGTGACGCACATACTTGATGCAAATTTAAGGCTTGTATGATTTTCTCATAAATCCCATTGATAGAAATTAGACCTAAGGAAGCACCAGCTTTCAAATAAAAAATAATTATCAAAATCGGTTCCCCCAGAGCAAAATAAAAAAAAAATTATGGGGTAACAAAGATAACCTTCAAGAAACGAGCCTACTCCTTCCTCAAAGGCCGGCAACGCAGCTGCAGTTCCTCCGGTGTTATCGTTTAAGATCACGTGAGCCGTGTGCTCGTTTGGTCATGGAAAGCCGACATTTAATACTTTATTAACGGATATTTGAGTCGGTTTTTGTTTTTACTCAAGAATGTATTATTGTGATCGATATTTATTAGTTTTATTAATCTTTTTGTTAATTTGAACGTTCAATCGCGTGTGCTAACATTTGACGCTTTTTGTAGTGATGGAATGATAATTGATATGACTGTAATAGATCAGTTTCATAATGAAACGACGCTGGCAAATAGGAGAGACGGGACCCACGTGGGTTGCAAAACAAACAGCTAAGTATATGACCCTGAAGCCGGCAAAAATGTAGCAAATTATTAAAGGGCAACTGGTAAATGAAACATGGGCTTTGTTAATGTCAAAAACCCTGAAGAACCTATTATTTTCAATTAATTAGGCTACAGGGTGAATAAAATATTTCTTATAATCAAGACGAATTTTAAGGTTATGTAAATATGATAACTATAGCTGCAAATAAATCAACAGAATATAAATATAAAAAAATATCATTTAAGTTCCCACGCAAATGATACAAATATAAATACGTATCGTCTCTATCGAGCAAAAGGAAATAGACAAGAAAAATAAGAAAGACTAAAATTTAAAGACAGAATAAAGACTAAGAAGACGTAGTAGTAGTAAGACTCAGGAAGAAACAAAAGGACAAAAAATAAGTCCAAGTCTGCGAGAGTAGGACGTTGCCAGCCTATGCTGTCCTGAAGAAAAAATCTTACGTACTTATCTGAATCTTATCTGAAAAAAAGTATTACGGACAAAATCAATAATTTTAAGTAATTACGGTGAACCTTTGTCGTTTGTGTTCTTCCTAACAGCGTACAAATTATTCAGATAAAAGGGACAATATTATAAAATTAACGTTATCGACAGCATATTTTATATATTTATAGAAAGAAAAAAAATAACAATCGTTAGTAAATAGCAATACGTCTATCTGTATAAAATTCTATTATTCGCAACTAATAAGTAAACTTGAGTATGGTTAATAGACAATAACTAGCATCTACGTTCAGTCCTTATTCACAAGTTCCACAAGAGTAATAATTAAATATCAAAATGTTCGAGTTATTTGAGGTTCGTTCGCGTGTTATAAAAATAATATTATTAATAAACAGTTCTTATTGAACAGTAACAATTTGTTTCCAACCGCGTTTAAGTGATTTTACGGCGTAAAATTAAAATTGTAACTTACAATCTATTCATAAATCTTTGGCATTCTCCATTCGCTTACAATATACTGAAGCGTAAATAAAAATATTCATGTGATGTTCATCATAGATATTAACATTCTAGATTTATCATAAGCACTAATAGATCGGCTGCCATCGAATTCTCGGAACAAAATTAAATCAAGCGCTGCAACAATACTTGGAAACCATCTAATGCTTAATGCTATTAAATGTAGTAAATATTAAATAATCTCTCAAGTCCTTTAAATCCTACGGGGTAGACAGAAACATGTTCCAATTTTCATCATATTAGATCCCGTATGTGTCTATTAATGAACCCATCCCCATACAATTCGACGACTTATTAAGCTTGTTAAAAAACGGTTAGTCATTCCTAGCTATGTCTACTCAACTACAAAAGACGTGAAAGATTATTATAATTTTTTATAAATTTTCAAGCATAATTATTAATTTATACGGAATAAATTAACGCATTCGCGGTTCCAGTAATCACGGCCAAATTTATGCGGTTTGTCAGTCTGTAAAATAAATCGGAGATTAGAATTACTCTTTGAGGTGATTCAAAAATAGACTAACAATATATACATTTTTTATGTTTGAAATCTTTTAACCGATTTTTACTGTACAAAATGCACATCGGTCTCGTTAGCCTAGTAATTTCTCTGGCTACAACGCACTTCATATTCAACACAGTAACGTATGCACACAACTGCACGGCGACCGAAATAGGCGGCCGGACCACTCAGAATTTTTTTGACTGAGTTTCGTTGTTAGCATTAAGGATACTATTTTAGGAGAAATGATCACCATTAAAAGCATTTGTGTATTCCATTTACGCCAATCTGCTAGTTTATAATAAATCTTTGGTTAATATACAACTAAAGTCCAATCTGAAACCACAATTATGGCACACAATTATGTCATAGAATATAATAAAAAAATACACAGATAACACACGTGAGAGTGAAAACAAACTATAGCACTGTTGGACAAATACCGTGGTAGTTAATGCAACTGCGTCCAATGGTATAGAAACATATTATTACTGTCGCCTTGAGATTCCTGCGCGCGTTAGTGTCATTAATGATAATTTGGTCGCGGTACGTTATTTACATGATTAAACACTTCCTCTGATGTCTCTTCTGTGGCTCTGGTCTTAAAACCGCGCGCACCGCTTCGTCGAATACCTGCAATAATATAAACACCATAGTAAACATCAGTGTTTTACTCGGCAAGCAAAATGTGTGACTGTTTCAATAAAAACTATTTCGTGGAATTGAGCCAGTAGATTATATAAGCGTGGTGACAAAAATTGTTGATAAAAAAAACCTACGCACAGCTAGGTAACCAAGAGCCCCGGGGCAAATTTAAAAATGCTCTCTGCTATGTAAACTGATTAGGTTTTATCAAATAAAAATATGAAATATACAAAAACTTTAAAAATGCTAAGCTACGTAAGCTCTTTTTTGTAAATACAGGCAGGTAATAAAAATATTAAACTGTAACAACATTAATTACAATTAATACTTGTTGTAGATTTGCCTAATAAAACTAAATAGAGAAGCTTCAAGGGTTTAGTATATAAAGGTCGGGTCTACCAACGGACTAAATAACAATTATTTTGACCAATTTGGTGCTCTTCTGCATTTGGGCAAGAACCTCAACATTGGATACCTTATTTGTCCAGCTTTTACGGAGCATCCTCCGTCCATCATACAATAACTAATTAATATAAATAAGTAACGATTATATATGTATACTAGAGTTAAATTTTCTCTTCTATATACATATATATTTTATGCAGTTAGCCCAGAGGGTCTCACTACTTCGAGAACTATTCCGAGTAAATTAGCATAATTTCTATGAAAAAATAAGAAATTAAAATAGTGACATGAAAATTAAAAGAATCTAAGACTAAGGAAGGATTAATACATTTTTTAAAAATAAAATACCCAACATCCCATCATAAGTGTCAAAGTCAGCTGTTCCACTGGACGGCCATATTTACAATAGGTTCACAAAGCTCCTTAAGTAAGGAAGCGTCTTAAGTTAAGGAGATTACAAAAGGATTAGTAACTGTTTGAAAGCTTAAAATGTATTAATTAAACATTTCCGGTGTTTACATAAAACGTTATATACGTATGTTTAAAAGTGACCACGATGACCCAGCTTCAAAAATGATGCTTTCACAATAAAATTATACGCTAAACTAGAGCCTCAAGCTACGCTTTTCTTTTCACACGATTTCACACCACCATTCTAGATTCTACCAGCCTACACTTCTGGAGTAAGCCCCCAATCTCTGTCTATGTATAAAACATATGTTGCTTATAATGTATGTTGGATATTTCACCCTGAAAGTTTTACCCCTTTAATTTTCGTCACAACATTCTCATTCAGACCACTTATTACTATTGTAAACATGTATATTTATCATACTAAACATGAATTCCTCTGCAGTTACTTCCATCCTATTACGTAAGTATCGGATGTAGACAAAGATATAATTGTTGATAAAAGTATAAATGTTTACTGATTATGGAAAAAGCCGGAATAAATTTGACAACCGGACAGATAACAAAACAACTATTTCCGAATAGAGAGGGCGAACGTGAACCTATATTAGTAACATGACAATGCCTTTAATAATGAATATCTTAAAATAGTAATTATGCCAAGCATTTACGTTCAGAATCCCGAATTAAATTACTTAATTCCAAGATTTGTTTAATGTCATGTGTTTACATTTCATCCATATTTTTTAATCAATCACAAGAAAAGGGTCATATCATCTAAATTTTTTTGTTTGAAAGGTATGTGTTCGGCTTTGTAACTTGGCCTCCGTAGATTTAAATATTATCTTAGCAATTACATGAAAGAATATTCGATGATTTACATATTAGAAAATTTACTGCAATAGAAGCCTAGATAAGTACTTAGTCACATCAAACACTGATGTCGAGGAGCAAAGAAAAAATAGGTTAAAGATTGCTTAATATAATTATAATACTTTGTTAATAAAAGAGAGTTGGCTGTACCAGTTTAATGATTGACTCACCAACTCTCAGTTTTTGTTCTTACTCCTAAATATCCTTGTATTCTCTTTTGATTTAAGAAGACAATAAAATGTATTATTTGTCTTCTGAAAGATGGCAAAAACCCATCTTTATTACATTTCCAGACTTTAATGTTAAGTGTCTGACAGCTCACATACCAAGAGATGTGATAAGGCACAATAATTCCAACACAACAATTGCTTATGTAGTAAATGTTCATTAATAATGAATAATCTTCATTAATTCATTTATGCAATGGCTGATTGCCATTGTTAACCTAAAGGATCTTACAACATCACTGCGGGCAAAAGCGCAATATGTAGTCTGGCAAGAGTGCTCAATGCACTCTAACATGACATGTATTCTGCTTTTCATATCTATGCTGTCTCTGATTGCTCTATGAGAAGCTGTCAATATGCCACTGATCTTACAATTGCATTTAATTTATATATAAACGAATAAGTGATAGGATACATTAATATTTTAAATATACATAAAACGAAATGTCATTATTTACACACCTGCTTTAATCCGCGCTGTGTCAAGGCTGAACATTCCATATATTTTACAGCTCTAATTTTGTTGGCCAACTTCTGGCCCTGTTCTCTCTTTAAAGGGGACATACCCTGCTCTGATAGCAAGCTCAATGTCTCCCTGTCATCTCTTAAGTCAATTTTTGTACCTGACGACAAATTAAAATATCATATTAAAAATTAAGTTGTGCAAATCTGCAGGTTATGCATAAATATTACAAAAAATATAATCTTGAAAAAAAATTATATACTGTGCCATGATTTGGCCCTTTTGGAAAACCTATAGTTGTGTCTAAAGCAAGATTTAAAATGCCGTTTGTAGGCTACAACAAAGAAACATATAAAATGGTTCAGGCTGAGTGATTTAAAACTTATGTCATTACTTAAACCCAGTGAAGTTGTAAAAAATCACTAAAGGCAGTCAATGAAAAGCACTTTTAACACAATATTTTAAGTACCCATATGAAATACACAATGAAGTATTGTTTACTTGACTACATCAATAGAGACATGATTAATTCTTTAACAAGTTGTCTTTAGATGGCGAAGTTATACGAAAAACCCAATGGAGATACACTTGACCACTTTAATGAGCACTAAAATTACGGAAATTTAAAATGGTATAATAATCCTGGTAATTATTTTAAATCACAATTATCTCACCGTTATTTTTCTAGACTGCTCAATTATGCTTAATTAAATCTTTGCATTAATATTACGAAATGCATTGCATGCCAGTTTATTGGTGTCCAAATTGTGTTTTATTTAATCACTTCACAAGACACTAAGTGCCCAAACCACTTTCACTTATTTCAAAATATAATTTATCTTAACACTGACTGTTACACATAACGCAATCAAAATAGTTAAGATATCTGTACATTAAATATAACACATGAAAAAAATATATAAGGAGGATGCAGTAGAGACTATTAATTATAATTTTAGCAAGGTCTATTAGGTTGCCTAGTTTCTATCCTAATAAATGTGCAGAGGTATTTGAATTGTTCAGTTCAGGAAACTGATCTGTCATGCACAATTGATGTTTTGAAAAGAATAAAAGTGCATTGTGGGATAGATAGATTTTTATGCTCAATTTGCAAAACCATTGCCAACAGATTTTTGCAGAAAATATGTTCAGGGTGAAAGTAAATATATGGGGCAAAAGTAATTATGATAATCATTTCAAAGATACATATAACAATACAAACTCCACAGTACAGATTAGTACCTTTACTTGGATTTTTATTTCATTTTACAATATATAATCTGCAACAAATTAATAACATATGTCCATTGGCCTTAGTAAAAACTTTTTAATTGTATTATTTTACTTACCAACTAAAATAATTGGTGCATCAGGACAATGATGTTTGATTTCTGGGTACCATTTAGATGTAACATTTTCATATGAAGAGGGACTGAAAATGACATTGCATGTAAAACCTCATAAATTTTGTACATAATGTGAATTGAAAGTTGTTTTTATGTTAATATAATCATTACCTAGTTACACTGAAACATATAAGGAAGACATCTGTTTGTGGGTAGCTCAATGGCCTTAGTCTATCATAATCCTCTTGTCCTGCTGTATCCCACAGGCCTAATGATACCGCCACACCATCCACCACCATAGGAGCTGAATAATTATCAAATCTAAAAACATAAACAGATTTAAAATAGTTTTTATACAACACAAAACGATTACAATAAACACTATTAATGTATTGATACCTATTATACAAGAGTATTATTTATTATAATTAGGATCCAATATGAATAAATCTTTGCTTACACTGTAGGTACATATTCGCCTGGAAAACTGTCCGTTGTGTATGAAATAAGCATGCAAGTTTTTCCAACAGTCCCGTCACCAACAACCACACACTTGATAGGCCTTCCTGAAGACATCTACAATGAATAAAATATTGATAAATAAAGGCCAACCTATGAGTCACGGAAAATCGAAAATGCAGTAGAAACTGTTTGCGTTACCTTGAAATGAGGTATTTTAAATTCAGTCCACTTAAGTTATATTTATTGTACCTTTTGACAATGTTTTGTACGTGTTTTTCTGTAGTAATTTACGACTTATTAATCAAATTCCGAACACAATATTGAAAAAACGCATTGAATGATGGTTGGTGTATTTTAATATCCATAGATAATACATACATTTTCATAGTTATCGCAGCAAAGCATAGAGTTCAATAATGTTTTTCTTTTTTTCAATTTCAACGACACAGTAGAAATTTGAGCGCAGGTAGATCTGAATAGAAAAAGAGTTTTTAAACAAAAAACGTCTGTTGTATTTTGTGGGATAAATGGTAATAAAATAATACCCATAGGATTTTCATGATTTTGATTTCACCTTTTGAAATGTTTCAATATGTTTGGAGGATTTAAATAAAAGTAATAAGTAGGTAAGTAATAAATGCTATATAATAATAAAATTCAATTTTTATTGATGCATTGTTATTATTGCAACTGCTAACTGATCGAGTGTTTCTATCTTCTCTAGCACCCTAGAGTTTTTTGTAATTCTTTAATTCTTTGCACTAACTAAAACATAATTAGATCAACAAGTAAAAATTTATATTTTCTTTAAAAACTAAATATAATCTATGGTCTGTGATTCATTCATCGTGGGTGTATGCTCTTTGATTGTTATTTTTCAGTTTTACTCACCGTACTCATCTATTATCTTTGTTTTAGTTTGTTTCGGTCTTATTTTTTTAGTTTTATTTATATTTATTCTTTCTTAGTTTTAACGTACGCATTTAAGTGCACGTTTTGTTAATACATCAACTTAAATTTATTTTTTTGTTTATCACAAGCTATAATCTGATAATAAAAAGGTAAAGTGGAGCTGAAGAAGTAATCGAAACTGATAACGCTTTGTGTGCAAAATTTTAAATTAGCTATCAACTATTCACAATTAAATCTTTAATTTAATTTTTATTTGTAGATGAGCGATTCTTGTGTGGAGACTACAGAAGCTCCAGCATGGTTATCTAAGCTTGAGAGTCAGCGCGAAAAATTGAGCAAAGCCCGGTTAGGTCACGATAGCGGTGCGGGCGCCCCTTGCAATTCTTGCGGTAAGTTGAGCTTAAATGATAATTATCACTTAATATTTTTAATTTTAAGTGAATTTTGGTACAACAAAAAGTAAAAACAAGCAACATTTATTCAAGCTAAAAGGAATTCAAACTTTAGACCCGGTACGATTCGAAATAACCATCCTGGAATAGTCCTTACACTGATGGATAAGTTTAGTTTTTTAAAATTTCACTTTTAGTGCATGTGAAATGTTTTTATTTTATTAATTTTATATAGGTCCAACATGCCCTGGCTTAGACCTACATTTTTGGCGAAAGGTATGTAGATCATGCCACTGCAGTAAGGATGTGCATGATGTACAAGATGATGACCTATCTGGTTGGGCCCAGTTTGAACTCCTAGGAACAGCTAGACCTAAAAAAGCATCATGTAAGTATATTAACTTAATTATTATTGATTAATCAATACCACTTCTAGTCTAAATGAACTGCTAAATAGACATAAATTATTGCTTACCACTGTTACACACCTTTATCATTCTTGCCTTTGTAGAAATATAAATATTTCAAGGCAATATTTAGCAAGGGTGCTATACTACCACAATTAGGCTGGCCTATTTCTGCTGCTGTTATGGTGACTCTATCACTGTTGAATAACTTTTTTTGCAAGAAGATAAAAACTTTTCACAACCAATTCTACTACTAATAAGTACTAGTAAAATTATTTGTAACCATTTCAAAAGATATATCTAATTAAGAGTTGAATGACTTTCTTTTGGATTAAAAACCAGAAATTTGTTAGCTCGATAACACCATAATACATAAGGCTATAGACTAAATATATAAGTGTATATTTAAGAGATAATTAAAATATTTCTTGTGTTACTTTAAGTTTAAAATTGCCATTTATTATTTTTTCTTTTACTAACAATAGAATATTAAATTTTATTTTCACAAACAATAAGTTTAGCATCATGGTTTGGAATTATTTAAAAATATATATATTTTGGTCGTACAAAACAGGCTACATTGGAAAATAAATCATTAACATTCTATTAAAATTTATTAACAGCTCTGTTGGACTATATCTCTGCGCTGCTCAGAATAATTTATATATTATTTTATATTACAGTACCCCTGATTAAGATCCGTGGTGTGACAGATAAACCCGTAAAACTAGATTGGGTACCTCCCAATGCTTCAACAGAATTGGTAATTATAATACACTGATTATTATGTATTCACATGCAATTAAATTAAATAAAAAACCTTATTAAGATTGGAAATGAATATCTTTATTTGAATTTTTTGAATATTTAATTTATTAAAATAAAAATGTGTTGCATTGTGCCAAAGTATTTTAAACAATTTTGTTTGTTTAGTGTGGTAAGGTTTATCTTAGGCCCCTTTGTGACAAGAGTTTGTATGTTTTTAGGGACAAATTTTAGCTTTTGCTTTTTTGCTGTAAGAAACACAGGCAACAGACTCAACAATACAAGTTACTTGCGTTCCGAATCCGCCCCCATAAGGTCAAGTCAAACGCGTCTCCTATAGGCTATCATTATATAATTTTTTTCATATTATTAAAGTAATACTATAGTATATTATTGATTATGGTCGCAATTGTTTCATTCGGAGACCCGAATTTACGCAATTGTGTAAGACTATTAATTAATTTTTATGTATGTTTTCTATAGGTGTCAGAGTACATGTCATGTTTGGGTCCGTTGGCGCCAGTTTCGGGTTCGGCGGCAGCAAGGAAACGTCGCGCTCAACTTCGTACTCAGCTACCGCCCCACGATGTCGCTCCCGCTGCACGCCACGACGCTACCGACCAGGAGAAGTCTGAGCATACGGTGAGTTGTCATTTGCTGTGGCATGGCCCTACTGTTGAACTGTTTAATGTGTCACCAGTCTTGTCAGTGTGCACGGTAATTCAATGTTTCTTCAAATTTACTCTTGGTAGACAAAAAAATATTGATCAATTTAGAAAAGCATTCCTAATCTTAGAATAAAAAAATTCCTAATCTATGAACTAATTCAATACTAGGAATAAATTGAAATTTAAAATCATTTCAGGAATACATCACGCGCATCAAAGACCATGTTGTGGGCATGGGCAATGTGGTAAGAGTGGGTCCTTTACAGAATGGAGAAGTATATTCTATTGAAAACAGTAAAACTCATGGTGCCACCAAATCATATGCATTGCCATTAAAAATATCCAATGTTTCACGAGGGGTTAAATATAACATCGTCCCCAAGAATGCTTCCGATAAGAAGCTTGTGTTGGATTTGCAGGGCAATGTGGTTAGCAGTGCTGCTAACTTGCCTGATTACAAAACAAGCCCAATACTTAGTAGGATTGTTAAAGATAAACTCAATGTTATGCGAATTGAATCCGATAGGATTAAAAGTGCGGTCGAACACGGTCCTGTCTATGACAAACTACTAAAAATTTGTCTGATTTAAATATGCCAATTTCTAATGACGTTTACTTACAACCTATAAAATTGTTCCGGGATGAGTATAATAAAAATCCACAGTTCAGAGATGAGACAAATGAATTTGTTAATAAAGCTCTAGGAGCTCAGATAATGGCAGACTTATGGCCTGCAAGCAATAATAATGTAATGGGCTCCGCTAAGATATTGGATAGCAGAATACAAAAGGGAACAATTTTCGCCCCCAACGGTGAGATATGGAGCTGGAAACATGAAGCAGTTACTCCAGAGCTCAGTGGAACTATTTGCTCTACGAAGATAAATCCACAATACTCAACTTCTTCTAAACCTATGAACCAAGTTGAGCCTCAGCAAACTGCTCCGTTGAGGGAATACCTTAGAACACATTCAGAGGAGGAGCTTCCACCACCTCCTTTACCTAATTACAATACATATCCTGGAGCGATACCGCAACCGCCTACCGTAGATTTGAATGCTGAAAATCATAACAATTTGCCGGAAAATTCTTTCCATAGCATTGCCCATCCTGTAACCAACTATGCAGAACAAATTGATCCAATACTTACTCAGTTTGCTGATATGTCTTTGAGCCCTGCTGAGTTGGAATTCAATAGAAAGTTGTACAATGAAGGAGTTCCGTGCCAGCGCTGTGACAAAGCTATGTTTGCTGGAGAGGTAGCTGTGAAAGCGGAAAGAGCTGGTCAAGAAGCGATTTGGCATCCGCAATGCTTCACCTGCTGTAAATGTGGCGAATTATTGGCAGATCTTGTGTATTTCTTTTATAAAGGGGAAATTTATTGCGCGAGAGACTTGGCTAACGTTCTAGAAATACCTCGTTGCGCTGGCTGCGATGAATTAATTTTCACGAGACCGTATACTGCAGCTGAGGGTCGTGCTTTCCACGTGCAGCATTTCTGTTGCTACCATTGTGATGCACCGCTTGGTGGTAAAAAATATGTACCGGATGATAAAACTGGTCTGCCAATATGTTTGTCATGCTACGATCAATATTATGCAGAGCGATGCCGAGCTTGTGGCGGTGTCATCGGTCCCGAACAGCAAGGGGTGTCGTGGAGCTCTACGCATTGGCATGCAGATTGCTTCATCTGCTCTGGACGGATGTGTGGCAAGAGTCTACTTAGTGGCAGGTTTGTTGTTAAGCAGGAAATGCCTTTCTGCAGTGTGCCTTGTGTTCAGAGTAGAATTAAATAAAGTTTTGTTTAGCAATTTTCCACAATGTTCAGGTGTTAAAGATTAATAATGACACCATAGATTTCATATTATACAAATCAGGCTTTAGTCTGAATGGTCCAAAACGCTCTTATTAACTACTATGCTTTTGTAAACTCTCTAATCACTCTCTAGCCATTCCTTAGCAAAATCATTGAATTGTGTTTCCAAAAGAAAAATGATATTGGCCTCCATTAAGATTGTAAAGTTAAAAAGTCAAACCATACATTATCACCATGGCTATAGTGAGATGGCCAGAATGGAAAGATGGTTATTCAGACTAAAGGCCCAATCTACCATATAAAACTAAGTTTGAAGTTTTCCAGTAGTTGTAAGTTTGTACTCCATGGCTATTTTATATATTTTTGATATTCAATGTTGTATATATATATACAAATTTTATAAATGACAAATTTATTGACTGATTAGATATCCATTGTTAAAGATATTTATATATGTTTTGGTGCCATGTATGTGGTCGAGTTAACATTTTTATTTGCTACTATGTAAAAATGTCCATGAGTCCACAGTTGTTAAGAGATTATAGTATTTTACACTGACTTGTATAAAGTGCAAATTTGGCCACATACAGAATATCATTGTTATCTTTGGGGTGTGTCTCTTCGGCTCATTCCATATTATTGTTTATAAACGAAAGCTTTTCGAGTTGTCAATGAAGAAGTAGAATTAAAGGATCATTCGGTCTGTGATGTTTCTGTACTGATACAGGCCAACCAAGGTAGTCAGAGCACATATGACCTCCTGGTGTTGTAGATGTGTCTGTTATGTCGATCCTTAGTGTTTGCCAGTATATAGAAATAAAAAGGGAATTCTTATATTTACAGGAACTTATATTTGCACTATAGAGATAACTTTTTGTCATGGTCCAATTTTAATCTTTTATAATTTCTGTTGCTTTGAGTACTCTATTCATGTATAGTTTGTGAGGATAATTAATGAGATTGTATTATACAACAATTATAATATTACGACGTCGAACACCTCTTTAAGGCATAACCATGATCACTGTAAAGTACTCGGAACGTCGGGTCTAAAAATAAATGTTAAAAAGTATATTATTTGTAATGGTTATTCTAGTATAAAATTGACTAGTATTTGACCAACAATAATGAGAATGAGACACAGCTCAGAATACTAATATATTCTGTGCTGTGTCTGTGTAGCTTTATCGAAATGTCAATTATTAATAATTTGTAGATTCTCAGAGGAATTATTTTGGTAATTTAACCCTATTAGAGTATACACTGACTGATCACGGAATAAAATGGAGCTTAGATTATAAGGGACCAATACCATTACTGTAAGTTTTAAAATTGAAATTTAATTATTATAGAAAAAGTATTCATATTTTATACAATTACAAATCATGATACAATGTCAATTGTTCTTTGTAAAAAAAAATATATTTTATATGAAATTGTTAAACAAAATGTATTTTATACAATTTGATGATATAATACATATATAGAAGTAAACAGCATGTTATATTTTATAACCTCTAGGATGTCTGTTAAAATTATAAGTTTAAAAAAAATGAGTAAGATTAATGAGGCTTGATTTTTATCCTAGTAATGCAACCTGTTATGCAAGCATACTGGATACAGATTACATTAGTATGAGATATGTATTATCAAGTCTTATTTTATATTTATACTAATAATTGTTTTATATACATTGCTCCAAATTTATATAAAAAGTGAACATGAAAACTGACCAAGCCTAGGTTCACTCTTATCTTTCCTATATCAGGAGCTTTATGACAATATAAACTATAGGAAAAAAATCTAAATATTATATATTTTTATGATAAAAGGGAATAATCATAATTATTTTTATATTTGCATTTATATCTATATGTCTAAAATTAGAGGATTATGATAAGCTAGATATTATGAATATGAAGTGTGTAATTGTATCAAATTTAAGTGAGTGATATTAAGTGGTGATATGAGTATTTCGGTACAAAATACTGTGCCATTACTATATAATTAAATGTCTAATTTAACAATAAAGGGAAAATAAAAAAAAATGTTTTATTTATTTTGACAGTTTGAGTACCTTTAAATTGGGTGAACAGCAGGATAATAGTGGGGTTTCGGCAATTCTGCAGGACATAGTACAAAAGAGAAAAAGGTGAGCCAAAAAATGGACAGATAAGATCATAAACCATTCACTTGTATCAATAATAAAAAATCTGCATGATAGTTATTCTTTATGGAAGTCAATATGTAAAGAATCTACACTAATCCTTTAACTCAAATGATGATAGAAAGTATATTTACCAGTAAAATCAAAAACCGTATTTCAAAACGAATCAAATGCTATTACACGTGGACGCCTTCTTTGTATAGTCGAATTATCGTTGGAATCCTTAGATGTAACATCGTTGCTGGATTTTCTTCGGCAACTTCTTCTCCCAGCCAACGCTTCCTGAAGTAGCTCTCAAAGTTAGTTTAGCTTTTGATTATCCCTCAGATCGGAATGCTTACGCGTAACATAGTAAGTGTCGAGTTTACTGGTGATAGAGGTTCAGGCTTAGCGACTTAAGAGCTATGCCACCTCTCAATCCAGTGAAGCAGTCAAGGCCAGCTTATGTGGCCAATCTGTGCATTTCATCGTGAAAAAAAATATTGTAGGAATATTATGAAATAGAATTAATCAAAACCTAACCAAACTCTCATGAAGGTACCTTTGAAGTACTCTATTTACAATAAAAATTAATCATCCAAATTAGTCCACCCAGTCAAAAGTTATTAGGTAATGAATGTCTTATTCTTTTTATTTCATTTATTATGGTTGGTTTTTGAGTTTAGTATTGGGCTGTGGGTGTCACACCATGTCTCGGGATCCTACTCACATTCTTAGGCAAGTCTTGGAGTGGATCTTAGGAACAAGGAAACTTGGTTGTGCTAAGCAAATGTGGCGGCTATCAGTAGCGGCAGACTTGAAGATGATTGTGTTGACATGGCTTGGGGCAAAACACCTAGCCCAAGACAGAGTGAAATGGCGACACACAGTGCCCCCTCAGCCACCGTCTGCCCCACAGCGGGGAATTAGGACTATAAGTTGAACAGGCTATGGGCTCACCTGTCACATATATCTTAACATGTTTGATGAATAGCAGTTCGCTCTATCTGGTAAGGTTACTAGCATTAAATGAATGTATTTTTAAAGCAATAATGCTTATTTTCTTCACAACTAAATGAGTATAATTTTTAATTTTGTTTTTTTTATTCTATAACTATTATATTCACTAAGTTTTTGGAGTGTTACAAACACAAATTATAAATTTTTAAATTAAAACTTTACTAAACTATTTTAACCAAGAAATAATTGATCATTTAGCACAATGAATAAAGAAATATTCTACTAAATTCATCATTATCTCAAATAGACAAGACAATTTTTATTAATATTTTATTTATGATTAAGGCTATATGAAGAAAATAACGAAATGTGTATTACAGTATGTTAATAAAGTACTTAAATTAAAAAATTAAATAAATTGTCATAGCAAACAAGCATTATTTAGTATTATTATTACTTTGTAATGATCATAAAATTAAGCTGACATTTGCAAATTGGCCAAATTACTCTTGAGTTTATTAAGATTTATCTGTATAGCGCTTTGTTGGTTTTCTAATGCTGATATATGTCCGTCTGTCCTTTTAATTTCATGAGAGATATAATCCATACGTTTGGTGACATTTTGTTTTGCGTCTTGCAAATCTTGCTTAATCAGTACCGGTCCGATGAGTTTGTATACTTCTGCATCTTTCTTAAGCAACAAGAGTTCTTCTTTAACAGCCTTATTTTCATTTAGTTGGGTTTCTAATTTCTGTTTCTGCAGCAAGGCCTTGTTGTATTCTTTTTGCACACCATTAAATATCTCCAACTCTTTTTGCATCTTTTTCTGTATTTCTTCCGCCATTTTTAGGTAAAGTTAAGTGATTAATATATTGTTCGTAGATTTTTACCTCGAATAGAATTTCAGCAAACCTGACATTTGACGTAATTATTTTCTAGGTTATGCTTTTTGCTTATAAGAGAAAATGGTATTTAACATACAAAAGATAGAGTCTATTGTAAAAGTTAGTTCTGTAAGTTAGTTTATTGTGTTATTTTTTAAGAATATTCCTATATTATAAGATTGATGGGAATTATACTAAATAGTATTATTATCATTGCATATTCAATACTTATAATTAGGGCTGCTATAAGTACCATGTACAAGTTTTTTTTGTACCGAAGTCGCTACAAAGCAAAGAGAACAAAGAGTATGCATTATACAATATGATTATTTATTTTACTGCGTATATCACGCATAGCTACTTATAGGAACGAACGGTGGGACAATACGTTATGCAATGTCCGCCCATCACATCTACTCTCTGGTGTAAGAACCAATTCGCGATTCCATTCCAACAATTACATGCACTGAGGTTGAAGAGGTATTAAAAAAATGCTTACATGCAATGCCACTGGTTCAAACAGCATACCTAACTTGGTTGCCAGACGTTTCTCCGATAACATCGTATGCCACCTGACTATAATATACGTACGTTGTACGAACAGCATATCCTAGCTCGATTACGTGCATTCATGGACTTGCGGGTGCTTTCTATACCCGAGCAGTTTGGCTTCCGCGCCAAAAGCTCATGCACTCAACAGGTGTTCTCCATCAATTCGCACATTCACGTCCCTTATTAGCATGCATACGGGAGCTATTTTTCTGGACGGGGCGAAGGCATTCGACAAAGTCTAGCACCCCAGGCTTATACAAGCTCGAGGTGTCTATCTAGTGCACATATATGAAAATATGTGTGGTATGTCTAACCGATTAAATGGCTGCTAGTAACTCGACTTACTCGATTACGGTCTGAGGGCGCCTGAGACAGCCAAAAGAAATAACTAATGACTAACAAGTGATTTTATTAGGTGTATGCTTTTTATTTTATTTATTACACCAACACAATGAACATTTTTAACAAACAGTACATAAAACAGTGAAAAGTTGTGAAGTTAATGCCATCGCAGTTATAGACGTAGACTGCAAGCAATTAAGTGGCGAGTGACAATGTAACATAAAAATAAAAAGAACACAAAAGTAAAAATAGACTATATTTGTAGATTAGTGATTGTTTATACATACTTATACTAGGAAAAAAGAAGTCGACATCCTCCGTTTTTGAAAAAGAGTTGAATTCTATACTAATTCTATTTAAGGGCGCATTCTTACCTAGGTTCGATCTGAATAAACTGCTTCTCAATAATTGGTATCGTGAAGGTCTAGGTAACCGCGACGGTACAGTAAAAGCTACGGCGGAGAGAAGCTCAGGGGTGTCAAAAATGCCATTTGCAACTTTATAGAGGAATGTGAGGTCTAGCATGCGTCTTCGATCCGCGAGTGAGGCTTTTCTGAAATAATTTAATCTCTGTTGGTTCTTATATCTTTTAAATTTTGCTCTCCCTGGTAATATTAAGTAATAAGGAAATAGTTGTAAATAAATATGCGAAGTTTTAAATTAGTTAAATAATTTAATTATGTACGTACACAAATATATATAATGCTTTTAATTAGAGATTTTCGCCGTATTCTAGTGTCCACATGTAATTAGCATTGGGATCTCCACTTTTTTCAGCTTCTTTCTGAACATTTTCAGTCTTTTTTAGAATATTTTTTAATGTATTATGAAGTTTTAATTGTGATGGGTTACGTTCAGTTTCTTGTATCTTTTCGGACCTCTGCTTAAAAGAGTTTTTTCCAAATCTTTCCCGAACAAATTTGTCATAAAGATCTTCGTTATCTTCGTCGTCCTCCTCTTTTTTCTTTATTTTACTGTTTTTGTTTTCATAATCATATTTATTATTTTTGTTGTAATAGTTATAAAAATCATCATATTTATCTTTCACTTCTTTAGCCTTTTCGTCAGATTTATCATCTTCATAATGGTAGAACGAATTTTGCTTTCCATCTTTCTCTTTCTCCGATTCAGAATCTGGAACCTCATAAGCAAAAGACAAAATGTCTTCGGGTAATTTTATTTCTGGGAGTTTTATAGTTAAATCATGGAATTTTATATTTAACTTATCGTCATATTTGGGATCTATCGGTGACAATGTATCTAAAGTACCTTCTTTATCATTTTCTTCTTCGTCTGAATCATTATGAGTAATACCGAGTGTGCTAATATTAGTTTTGTTTGATTTCCTTTCGTTTGCATGATTGTAATCTAATGGTATTCTTTCAAACTGTTGTTTAACGTCAGTTTTTTCGAAGTCTCCACTTTGTGGCGTAATTATCTTTTTATTTGTGTTTACATCTTCTTTTCCATCTAAAGTCACTAATTTGCTATTACTCTTTAAATTAGAGTTTGTTTGTTCTTCAGAATTTTCTTCATTTGATTCGCTGCTCTCATTATTAAGCTCCACCACAGGTTTGACTTCTTCATCATTGATATGCGTTTGTTTTTGGTTTTCATTACTATTTTTCTCTTCATGAGAATTTGTTTCTGTGTAACGTTCTTTGCTTTCGGTACTTTTACTCTCATTACTGTTTTCCTCGCTTGTTTTCAATGTCTCCAAAGAGCCTACAGTGGTTTCGTCACTGTTCTTTTCTCCTGAATAGTCTCCTGGTTTTACAACATTTACTGGATTAAAATTGTTGAAGTCTTGCTTCAGTTCTCCAAGTTGCTTAGTGTTGTTATCTGCGTTAACTGCTTCGTCGCTATAAGATTTTTTAGATTCTTCAGTATCATCTTGGTTAGATTCATTGCTATTTTCTATAGACGCCTCATTAGAATTATCAGTAGCCAGAATTTTGTTTTCTAAGTATTTCTCGTGTTGTATTGGCTTTAATCTCACCGAATCTTCATTGCTGTTTTCGATAGACGCCTCATAAGATTTATCAGTCGCCAGATTTTCATTTCCTAAGTATTTCTTGTGTTGTGTTGGGTTTAATCTCTCTGAATATTCTTCTTTTTCTTTACTCCCATTATCATATTCAGAAGAAGCAGAAGAATTAGGAGTTTCTACGCTTTGGTCATGTTCCACACTGCTTGAATCATCTCGTACGCTGCGATTATCATCCGAATCACTAATATTTACTTTTTTTTTCAATTGGTATTTATTACCTCGATTGTCATCGCCTTGTAGATATTCCTCTTTAAGATTAACAGTATTTGAAGATGGGTACAATGTGGAATTTTTTGTTTTCTGGACATCGTCGTTTTCTTCATTTAACTTTGCACTCTCAAATTTTATTTCACCAACAGGTTTTCGTACATCGTTGTGTATCGTCTCTATATTAAAATCTGCTAAGTCCGAACTTTGAACAATTTTACCAGTTGGTGATACGGGTAAAAGTAATTCTTCTTTGTCTTTATCTTGATGTGAAGTTACATAATCAACAATTACTGGCAGAACTTTTTTGTTCAGAATAACGTTAGGATCGGATGAATTGAATGATCTTTTTCTTCTTTTCAGTTTATTACGAAAATGACCATTAGACTTTTCAGGGACTTTTATAATGTCTTTTTTCTTGTAAATGTATTTCAATAACGTGTCATTATTCTGACTTTGCTTTACCATATCAGATTCCTGAATGCACGGTTGATTTTCTTCTTTCGTAACAGTTTCTGTTAGAAACTCTGTACCATTATCGTTGTTATTTTTTTCTCCTATTGCAATACTTTGTTCCTTTAAAGACAATACTAAATTGCCACAGTCTAAATCAGCTACTTCATCGCTAACAGCATCTTTGATAATTTTTGTGTTGTTATGATTTTCTTTTAACGATACGTATGCTTCCGTTACCTGTGAATATGTTCAACAAGCTCTTTCATAAAATTCAAATACGTACATTAAATTCTTATTTTTATAAAGGCTATAACAGTCAATAAAACAAACGTTTTATTCTACATTTTATTTTCGAATTTATAGTGTATTTACAAAAGGTACATTTAATGTTAGGGTTAATAATATAATACGCAACCTTCACTCTAAAATAAATAAAAACCAACAAATGTATTAACATGCTTATTTTAATGTTTGTGTGCTGCTATACCTACTTCAATATTATATTATCGTATTTATATTAACGTATAGTTAGTTATGCATAGATTAATATTTAACTATGTTCTTATTGAGTAACTTAAGTACTTATATAATACAGGCAAGAATACCATTCATACTCGTCGTATAAATTCATACCTCCAATGTATATGTGCAAATTTGATCTACAGACCAGTGATAATGTTTACTATGTTATCTGTGAACATAAAAATACAAGTGTTATCTACATTTATTGCGGTTCTTTATTTTCTATGGATAATTGGGTTAAAGGTCTTGTAACCAAGTCACAAATTGCAAAAAAAATCTATGGTAAACTACACCATTTAAATAAAATCGTTTGACAGCACGGTGACAAGACATTCTAAAATTGTTTATATGACAAATATAACTACAGAATTGCTCAACTATATAAATATGGCGATTAACCAGTGGCCTCTTCTTCTAAATACATTTTGTACAAAATATTTATATTAAACTAAGGTATAAAATAACCATGTAATTACTACCCAGTAATATTGAACATGTGTAAATGTTCGTTCTACTTAACATTATTGAGATGTTATTACGTTTTTTACCACAGACATCGTAAATAATTAAAAATGTCACATAAATATTCAACATTTTTTATCTAAATAATTGGACTGAATAGATGAAACCGAATAAAAATATTGCTTATGTAGGTTTATTCGGATATTTTTACTACTAATAAAATTTGTAATTGAGAATTTGCCTGTTTTTTGTGTCATGAAATTTTTCAATTAATTTGATTTCATTTACCATTTTTAAATTAATTCGAGGTCTGTGGTGGTTATTTGGATTGAAAAGAGATTTGGAAATAAATGACATGCATGAATGTTTAAATCTTCGTCTCTATTCAATTTCAATTACATTAAATTACAGTATACTACTACTATGACTATTGACTACAAAGTTTTTAATAAATACTTGGTGCTGGTGTGACTACTTCTTTCCCAAAAACGGGTTATACGTGAAACTACTCACAAACTGCTTTGCTGCACCGTGGAACGGAAGTGGATCCGCCCATTTACTAAAGTCCATTTGCGGTATAATACCACTCCTACACGGCACACGAGGGTTTCTGTAAGTTTAATAAAAAAACAAACTTAATTAGTAGATATGTAAATGTGATTAATGCAAAGCGAATAAAAAAGAAATTAAATCGAAATAAACGACTTAAAATCGAAACAAACGTCGCCACGTTTCATCCAATGTTAAACGCATCAAATCTTATCTTAAATCTTACTCGCGGACACTCTTTCATAGTTATAATACGAATTCTGGCGCCTATGTTCTCTTTCTTGTTCACATTCGTACTGGCTGTCGTCTTGACCTAGTCTTGGATTGTCAAAACCAACCAGTATAACAATAAGCATGCATTTTTCTATACAATTTTTTGGAGTCCCTTGGTATTTTTCCGGAACTCAAGTTCCTGTGCCAACATAATCCAATCGCTTAGTTTGAACTATTACTGGGAATCGACGCAAGAGTCCCTACCACGGTTTGGGCGGTTATTCTAGTCGTATTAGCAACTGAAGCCCGAGGGAGTGGAATGATGACATGGTTGCTAGCTTTTATTGAAAGCTACACATTTCTTACAAACGATCTGAATGTTTTTAAAGAAAGCATAGAACATGTATCTGTTATTCTGTGTCATAATTAGTCGAAACGAAGCAGTTTTATGTTACTTACAGTTCGTGATCCGGTAACACCATAGGGTAGAGCTGAACGGTGTCAATGATATCAGTGTTGTCACAGATAACGCGCGCGAGTCGTGATTTCCTTATTTCTGACAGTTGTTCGGGAGTAAACGACGATGGTTGGTTCGGTAACTCAAACCTAAAAATTAATAGTATTACATATTAAAATAAGGCTAATTTTAGGTATTTTATCAATGGTTAATTTATCAATAATCATATGTTGTCAGAGGTGCGTCAAGGCAGAGAAATCTCTAAAGAGAAAATTAGCTATAACTCTCAACGATAAATTTATTTTATCTAATGTTACTTTTACTAATAATTATAAAGATAAGCAAACGTATCAAAAAATGTTTTAAGGTTTCAATATCTTACCAGAATCTGTCACCACGTCTGGAGTAAGAAAATTGTGTAGCGATGATGCAAGCAAACGTTGGACCCAACATGGAACCTGGCAGAGGACGTTCTGATACGCCACCAGACCACAGATCTACATCAATTGGATGTTCGAATATAGTTTCATATTTTCGTACAGTCTCATTAGGCATTGAGCCGAACAGTTCATCGAAAGATTCAGCACCAGACAAGCCACAGAACTTTCTGAATTCCATATAACCGGGTAGACCGAATTCACGGCCTCTTTGCATGTTGAACGACACCAAGTCCATTCCAAACCGAGCGCCCACTTTCTTGAATAGATGGTTCGTCACCTCTTGTGTGATAGAGTCGTCCATAGCCTGTGCTACTTGGTTCATCAATCCCATCACGTATTCGTCGAGAACCCCAGCTCTGTACAAGTCGTAGGGTCTACGAATAAGATCGGATAATCGTTTTGATGCTGTAAAATAAAATGACATCATCAAGTTAATGGTCGTGGGTCAGCACTCTGTGGTATGTTCGTGTCAGAATGGTGTCACGAGGGCCCATAGTCTTTTAGCCTAGGCCCAATTGTGTACAAATAGAGACCAGCATTGCCATCATAGTGGTCGTCATGCATCATATTTGCTAATTTTAACAGTAGCCTTTTTATTAATTGATACTATTTTTTACCGACGGCATACCACTGGCATTCTAATCGTATGTGTTTAACGTATTTCTCAATGACGGAATGATAATTGACATGACTGTAATAGATCGGTTTCATAATGAAATTGAAATGGCACGAACGTGCCAAATGCTAATTCACAAATAAATAATGTGTATACATATTCGCTTTAAGGCCGAACTGCACTGGGTGGACAGCGATGCTGGCCTTGACTGCTTTACCGGATTTAGAGGCATAGCTCTTAGGTCTAAAAAGAACTTTAACTTCAAAAAGAAACAGATGTATCATACCAATAAATTTGTGTGCCTTTGACCATCTTTCTACGGCCGTTGGTAAGAGAGAATGTCCAAAGCGGTATGCAGCAGCTGCGAAAGACGCGAGCACGTCCGGGTTTACTTCTGGATCGTAACCATTCCAATAACCCTGCAAAGGAGTATTTTGTCTATTAAACACTTATCAGTGTAAAACAAACCAATGTCAACTTTCATTTAAAATTTATATCACTGTTTACAATAACCAATGACAACAGAACCACTCGTCCAGTTTATAACTGCCGTTAAAAGTTATACCTGTTTCTCCAGCACCAAACCGAATTTTTCCATAACGTCTTTTCCGAGTAAAATGGGTAGAAATTCGTTGTATGTGATGTGTTGTATTTCAGCGATATTGATCCTTCTTGCTTCTTGGAAGAGGGTTTCATCGTCCCAGTGAGGGTTGACACCTGCTAAGCCCTCTGCGACGCGGTTGTGCTCGCGAGCCATTAATGTGTGCATGACGGTTAACACCAGTTGTTCGTTCACACGAATCTCACCTGCAACGTTGAATTACATATAATAAAGCTGTTTCTGTCTACCCCGCAATCATCATCAGCCTGTGTCTATCCGCTGCTGGAAATACGCCTTCCACCAAATTCGAACCTTTGCTCTCCGTTTCTAGCCACTTCTGGCTATCCTTATACGGTCGTCGGTCAATCTGGCCTATGCGCGGCCTCCATTCCAAGACTTCCTACCCCATCTACCGTCACTGACTCGGCAGATGTGGCCGGCTTCACACATCAACTTGCTGACTTTAAGAGCTATGTCGACAAACTTTGTTCTGCGTCGGATTTCTTTGTTTCGGATTCTATCCCATAGTAATACCGAGCTCTTTCCATCGTGTAATATATGGATGTAAATAAAGCGAAAGAAGTATTTGTAAAGATGTTAGAATCGTGCATATTATAGAGCTTAAAACTAGTGGAAGTAAAACCATAAATTAATAATTACCAGCTTCGAAACAGTACATGTTCTTGTTCGGTCGGGTGCAACCCTCGTCGGGAATGTCTAGTTTAAGCGGAAGAAGATCCTTGAGACCGTACTCTTTGAATACTGGATTCATGCGGAGGAGTCCGCCATATCCAGTACGCAGTTTTCTGAAATAAATGCACCATTTATTTGTAAAGAATATTTATGTCGCAGGGAAAGGGCCTCAGTAGCGACCTCTGCTTTCGCATGAATGGGTTTCGCAAATTACAAACGCAAACGTATACCTCATACGTTTGCGTTCGAGTTACGTGATGACGGTTTAACTCCAAATAAATATATTGTCCACAACGCTACTGTAATTCTTTGGTATTTGCGGCGTTGATCACTTAAAATGTGAGCTCCAATACTGCAATCATGGTTGTGCCACAATTAATGTTTCGTGATATCGTGGTTTTCGAGTTTTGCTAGTTTTTGTAATATGCCGATTTAGTAGGACTATGGTTTTCCGATGGCTTACCACTGACAATCGAATATTGTTTCATTTATTAGTATTTGGTTATGCCGTATACGATACCATCTTTCAAATATGCCGATACGGTTCAATTAATGTGATATAAGCATAAATCAAAAAACATAACCAATGTCCAATGACCGATTATTATGAATAAATAGTTTTGGTACATTATTTTGATTATAAATTTTTTATAAAAAATATATACTTTGTAAAATATATAAAATCTTTTTATCTGTTGTTTGTAATAAGTAACCATTAAACGGACCAAGCCATAAATTAAAAAAAAAAACATTAAACGGAAACTGTTAACTCTCCGTAAGTCGATTTCTTACCCACTAGACCTTTTGAGTCGGAAGAGTCAAAAATTACAATTTGTAAAATTTTAAACTTTAACTTTTAGCTTTAATGCTCTTAAAGATGACTTCGTAATATACATATGTAATATATACCATATATATATATGTATGTAATTAAACCAATGAGCTCGGTTATAAAAATATTGTAATATTATTTGCTAACGGTTCATGTTATGTTAATGGTCTTCTTAGCAAATGATTTCTTAACGTTGTTTACACAAGCGTTATTTATTGCCATTTGCATAAGTGAGTTATATGTTGCAGAATTAAAGTAACACGGTAATGATAGGTCACTTCAAATGTTCTTTAATCGATAAATAACCCGTCACACAGTTCATTAAGTTGTCAGACTGAATTCACATGTGTATAAGATGTATGGAAAAATATTAGATTAGATTAAAATAATAGAGATTTAATATATTTTTATGGGATTAGCAGAATTGCTATGTATTGGATTCCGGTTTCGAGAAACAATTCGACTTATCGAGGTTCGATTTAAAGAGGTTCTACTGTATTATAATTTATTTACATTTTAGTATTATTTATTTTAAGAAACAAAGTCTACTTGATCGAATATTTTATAGTTATAGGTTAGCTGATAGCAGATTAAGTGGCTTTGCAAAAGTATCTGTTCTGTGAATGGTCTAACCGATTGATTCAACTTTTTTAATTGATTTTAAAACGGTGGCGGTCCTCAATTTTTTTAGTGTGTCATCGTGACGTCATTAATAAAACGATTTATTTATACAAATTTTACTCTATTTAGTACCTGATCGAGGTTGTCAGCGATTTAGTGGTGTAAATATGTGTGCATGTATCTCTGTACTAATATTTTTTAGTTAGATAATGATCGTGCGTGTGTTTGTGTACAAAGTATTTCAATTTTTTATATTATTTGGTTTCAATTAGATAGTTAGATAATGATCGTGCGTGTGTTTGTGTATTATGTATTTCAATTTTTTATATTATTTGGTTTCAATTAGATAGTTAGATAATGATCGTGCGTGTGTTTGTGTATTATGTATTTCAATTTTTTATATTATTTGGTTTCAATTAATTAAATTTACTCAATACTTTTACTTTTGTAATTATACTCAATACTTTTACTTTTGTAATTATACTCAATACTTTTACTTTTGTAATTATACTCAATACTTTTACTTTTGTAATTATACTCAATACTTTTACTTTTGTAATTATACTCAATACTTTTACTTTTGTAATTATACTCAATACTTTTACTTTTGTAATTATACTCAATACTTTCTTCTATGATTTATCGATCGACTAGAAATAACATCGAATTGGGAGCGTAAAACGTGTTGCGACGGTAATACCTTTTATCTTGTAGAAAGATGACCTACTAAGATCACCATTCAACCATTGATTAATGAACTAAATTGAATGCTTTCTAAAGCAATTTGTGAAGGTTATGAACATGATCATTATGTAATTACCAACATTTCTTATTTTAGTAGATTTATATTATTAGATGGGAATTTAAAACGATAGTAAGAAATAGAACACTCAGAAAAATATAGCTTTTAACGGTACGGTCGCGTAATGAGATGTAGTGAAGAGTAAAAGACAAGAACCGTTATAGAAATTAAACAACATTCAATAAAGCTAATGCCGAGAGCAGACGATCTAGATGGAGAAAATATTCAACAAAGTTAAGGATATGGATATTTCCCCTTAGATGTTAGGAGCGGTGCTACAGTTTAGCTCATGATTGTCGAGCAACCGACCGAGTCGTGGTTCAGCCCTCTCTCAGGCGCCCTCGGATCGGAATGCCCCGCGTAACATTGTAACCGTCCAAGCCGAGGGTTACCCCTCGAGAACTTGTCGGTGACACCGTATACGGTGTTTCCGTCGATAGCTCCAGTCAGCGTGTTGAACGGATTTCTTGAACCTAGAAAAACGTAAAAAGTTAATCATGAGATATGTGGTAAGGACGCTTAGAATAGCTAAAATAAAATAGCTCACACCTCGATCACACACTGCAGGACTTCATCCTTATGTTGTGAACGTGTATTGTTCTTAGAGCAGGGGACTGGAATAGTTTGGCCGCGTCTGTCTTTCCTTAATAATAATAATAATAAGCCATTTAATCGGTTAGACAGACCTTCCGATTATAATGTAGGTATATACCATCCAAGAATGCATTTCCACTTAACATCAAGTGGGATCGTAGTCAAGCACTTGCTTCGATAGAATAAAAAAGCCCTCCTTATTAGGTCTTGCATATGACAGGAGGTCGAGGTCTTGTCTTTTTTAAGACATGTGAAGTCCGTTAGTCCGCAACGAGGCCGCGTGGCGGACTATGCCATTTCACTCCCTTTACAAAGAAGTTTTAAACTTTAACTTTTTAGCTTTAATGCTCTTAAAGATGACTTCGTAATATACATATGTAATATATACCATATATATATATGTATGTAATTAAACCAATGAGCTCGGTTATAAAAATATTGTAATATTATTTGCTAACGGTTCATGTAATGTTAATGGTCTTCTTAGCAAATGATTTCTTAACGTTGTTTACACAAGCGTTATTTATTGCCATTTGCATAAGTGAGTTATATGTTGCAGAATTAAAGTAACACGATAATGATAGGTCACATCAAATGTTCTTTAATCGATAAATAACCCGTCACACAGTTCATTAAGTTGTCAGACTGAATTCACATGTGCATAAGATGTATGGAAAAATTTTAGATTAGATTAAAATAAAAGCGATTTATTACATTTTTATGGGATTAGCAGAATTGCTATGTATGAGATTCCAGTTTCGAGAAACAATTCGGCTTATCGAGGTTCGATTTAAAGAGGTTCTACTGTATTATAATTTATTTACCTTTTAGTATTATTTATTTTAAGAAACAAAGTCTACTTGATCGAATATTTTATAGTTATAGGTTAGCTGATAGCAGATTAAGAGGCTTTGCAAAAATATCTATTCTGTGAATGGTCTAACCGATTGATTCAACTTTTTTAATAGATTTTAAAACGGTGGCGGTCCTCAATTTTTTTAGTGTGTCATCGTGACGTCATTAATAAAACGATTTATTTATACAAATTTTACTCTATTTAGTACCTGATCGAGGTTGTCAGCGATTTAGTGGTGTAAATATGTGTGCATGTATCTCTGTACTAATATTTTTTTAGTTAGATAATGTGTGCGTGTGTGTTTGTGTACTATGTATTTCAATTTATTAATTTTTCTTCTATATTTGCTTTCAATTAGGTAGTTACATAATGTGTGTGTGTGTGTTAGTGTTCTATGTATTTTATATTTTTAAATTTCTTTGATATCAGTTGGTTTCAATTAGGTAGTTACATGTGTGTGTGTTAGTGTTCTATGTATTTTATATTTTTATTTTTCTTTGATATCATTTGGTTTCAATTACATAGTTAGATAATGATCGTGTGTGTGTTTGTGTACAAAGTATTTCAATTTTTTATATTATTTGGTTTCAATTAATTAAATTTACTCAATACTTTTACTTTTGTAATTATACTCAATACTTTCTTCTATGATTTATCGATCGACTAGAAATAACATCGAATTGGGAGCGTAAAACGTGTTGCGACGGTAATACCTTTTATATAGTAGAAAGATGACCTACTAAGATCACCATTCAACCATTGATTAATGAACTAAATTGAATGCTTTCTAAAGCAATTTGTGAAGGTTATGAACATGATCATTATGTAATTACCAACATTTCTTATTTTAGTAGATTTATATCATTAGGTGGGAATTTAAAACGATAGTAAGAAACAGAACACTCAGAATAATATAGCTTTTAACGGTACGGTCGCGTAATGAGATGTAGTGAAGAGTAAACGACAAGAACCGTTATAGAAATTAAACAACATTTAATAAAGCCAATGCCGGGAGCAGACGATCTAGATGGAGAACATACATATCCAACAAAGTTAAGGAGATGGATATTTCCCCTTAGAAGTTAGGAGCGTTGCTGCAGTTTAGCTCATGATTGTCGAGCAACCGACCGAGTCGTGGTTCGGCCCTCTCGGGCGCCCTCGGATCGGAATGCTTACGCGTAACATTGTAACCGTCCAAGCCGAGGTTACCCCTCACCCGGGAGACCCTTGCGTCGAGTTACTAGCTACTAACTTTTAACTAAAATACAATTATTTTAGAAAAAAATAATAATTTCACGGCGCTGTGTACTAGGCCTACGGAGCTATAGGCTATTTCATTGTGTGATTTTTTAATTATGTTTTAAGAATTTATTTAAAAAAACAGGCGCCGTGGAGGGGCGGGAGGCCGTATACATGTTCACGGCGCCGTGTAATTAGCACTGAATGTGTTCTAAATAATTAATTGAACATTATAGTCATATATAGCTAACATTCTATGATAAAACTTTTATCGAAAGCATTCCTAAAAAATGAACGAAGAAATTTAAAATTACAAAAATGCTTTAAAATGCTACAGAAGTAAAACTTCTATAGCTCCATCTAAATGTATGTATTTAAGTATGCATAATTTATACAGATAATATCACACGCATGTTTGTTCTATTTGTTTTTTCTATCTGTCTTGAACAATCACGAAAATGCGCTCGCACTGTTCTATTTTGTCATATGTGATACAGACAATAAGCCTGCACTGAGTCTTAGATGTAGGAACTGGTTATGAGAGAAAGAAAATGTCTCCCCTACAACTTCTTTTCGTCTTGCCCGATCACACTTTCTGTAACGTATTCACTAGATGAATCCACAAGTCAAGCATCAAGAAGGTTTACTTCAAAAAAGACTTACTAATGATTGATGGGTGATTCGACAACAACAGAGAGAGCATAAAGATTGTAAGGAGAGAGGTACAAAGTCCGGTTGTTTACGAGCGATCCGTGTGCCCTCGCAGCCGACACAATATTCCGCACCACATTGCGCAACCTGGGGGCACCGGCTACACGTAACGGATAGACTTTCGCCTCTCACTGCGGCAGACGATGCTGGAGTTAGGGCCGTCAATTTTATAAGAAGTAAACACTACTTTTTTAAAAGTAAAACAACACACGCTTGACATGATGCGTAAGCTGGTAAATAAGAAGGTAAATGAAAAGAGATATAAGTTAGTGAAGATAGAAAGAGAAAGAGTCAAGTTTGTGCGGTGTAGCCCTATTTTTTTTTAATGACGAACTACACAGATTGGCCAGAGAAGCTGGCCTTGACTGCTTCACCGGATTGAGAGGTGGCATAGCTCTTAGGTCGCTTAGCCTGAACCTCTATCGCTAGTAACTCGACACAAGGGTCCCCCCGGTGGGGGTAACCTCGGCTTGGACGGTTACTATGTTACGCGTAAGCATTCCGATCCGAGGGCGCCCGAGAGGGACGAACCACGACTCGGTCGGTAGCTATTTCACGAATAATCTATTGTAAGCCTATTGTCTGCATATATAGTGTACTGTATTGTCTGCGTATATATTATACATTATATATTATATATATATACATACATACAGATGGAGCTGAAGAAGTAGCTCAATGCAATAAAAATTATTATGGCAGATTTTGTACAGAATAATTTTTATAAATGTCGAATTCTATGAGAAAAAAGTGACTGACGTATAAAGATTACTGTTGCAATCTAGCTCGATCGTAAGTAAATATAAAATAAATTTTTGACTTAAACAGACTTTAAATTATTTTTAAATAAATAATGTTAAAGAATAAAGCAGCAATATAAAATAAGCGCCGTTGTGTGAACCCTAGGTCGAAGTGAATCTGGTCACACGCTGTAATGTCTTGCCACGGTCGATTGGATAATTTAATATAAAAAATATAGCCTTACCTCTCACTAAACGCGTGAAGTTTACGTGTAGCCTGTTATGTGAAATAATTGATGCGTCAAATTTTATAACTAACCGGTTGTGCTTATGGTGTATGATCGTCGTGTTATGCAAATTTGTACCTGAGTCTCGCGTGCTTTTAACATTAGGAGAGTAAACAGAAATATCATTGACTATTCTCATTTCACGAGATATATTAAGCCACACTTGACAAGAGCTCCTTACGGTTAGATGTCACCGCGTCTGTCGGAGACCGTGGCACATTCTCGACATAATAACAAATCGTTCTGCAGCGACCGTCAGGGTTGTAAGTAATTTTATCCGATAGTGCTACATGATCTAATTTCCCTATCTCAGTTCCACCACCGGACTTCTAGACGCACTACGGGATTTCATCCTTTTATTGTGAACATCCCTCAATCCCATCATTATTCATGCGACAAAGAATAGTTTGCCTGCGTCTGTCTTTCCCTCCGATTAGAATGTGAGTATTTTATTTCAAGAGTAGAGTGAATAGGCATTTACTAAGTTAGTGCGCCTTATCATCCAGGGCTTGCATTTCCACTTAACATCATGTGGGATCGTAGTCAGGCACTTGCTTAGAAAGTATAAAAAGTAAAAGTGCCGTATACATACAAATATTCAGGTGTCTACAGTCTGTATTGGGAACGTTTCTGGAGTTTCTTCGGCCACTTCTTCTGCCAACGCTTCTCGAAGTGGCACTTATAGGGGCTCTCCTCTTTAGGAGTAATCCGGCCTTATGTGTCCATTTACTCCTAAAGAAGCTTAGGCTAAGCAACCTAAGAGCTATGATACCTCAATAACCCAGTGAAATTTTAGAGGCCGGACGTTACACTACATATTTCTCACGGTAATTTTATGTGAAAGTAAACAGTGACATTTGTAGCCAGAAGTGTCAGTTATAAATTGCGCAAATCGACCGCAAGCGACCGATTGTGGTCGAGACCAGACATCGAACTCGATATTAAGCTAGTTTGACGAGTTGCGATTCACACGTGGTGTGAAACGACAAGATAATCACCTACACAGAACAATTGAATCGTACGTTACCGCTGAGACCTTGGACGATGTGTTTTAATGCATCGTTTCGAAATTGTAAAACATAAATTGCATAGGTGACGATTGAGTTGACAGCTTAATAAGTCAGTGATACTTATTTTTACGTAGTAAGCTCGCAACCCGAATTCAGTCCCCGGTGCCGGCACCAATGAATTTAGATAGATTCGATTTGCTCCAATTTTACTAAATCTAAAAGTGGGCGGCCTTATTCCTATGAGCATCCTATTCTAGGCTGTTGCCTATGGCATAGGAGAGGTAAAAATAGATAGGGCATTACTAAAGTTATTAAGTGTTGTTTGTAATAAGGACAGAGCTCAACTGATTTTGGAAATAAATATAAGCAATACATATAAAAATATAAATTTACATATTTTACAAAACTTACCTCATACATTAATTATTTATATATGACAGACTATATGACAGACGTACAGATGGAAAAAAGGGAATTCAGCTAGCGATTTTTCCGAGAAGATGGTTATGCTTAAATTTAAAAATAGCATGTAAGTTTTCCTTTTAAAATCACTTGGTAGACCACAGGTGCGAAGCCTTCACAGCAAAAGAAATTGACTGTTGTAATTTTTTGTGCTGATTCACCACGTTCCCGACGGTGTAGGAAAACATCGTGAGGAAACCTACATGTTTACATGTTTCTATGACGACGTGAGGTCTGACAATACGGACTAGGGCTGTGTGGCAGATATCGGGTAACTTAACGTAATAACTCCTCCTGGTTCTGGCGCGAATCTGTGAAGGCCTGTACCCAACAGTTGGTCGTATATAGATTGTTACATTACCAATAATAAGAGATATCGATTCTCTGTTCACTTACCCAGACGGCAGCCGGGTCTCGGAGACGGGAAACCACGCACAAAGTCCATGCACTTGACTCCGAAAAGACGGTAAAAGTAGTCGTCCTCTGGTATTCTGATCTCGTTACAGTAAGGATGCTTTAAGTGCGGTGGGCGTTTGCAGCATTCTTCGGGATCGTTGCGGTGTACGGGATCTAGAAGGGACAGTTTATTGTTTATATGCTGAAAAAGCGGTTTTGACTTAGGCGGTGAGTATTTGACTTCTAGTCTAGTCTAGGGCTAACGTTTTTATTGTATGTAAGACATCGAAAAACAGGAAATTCCGAGAATTGGAACCCCTAACCATACCATTACAGAACGTGTTTTCATCACAGAATGCTAACAAAACGACTATTACTAACATTCTCGTTAAACATTCGAATTATTTAAGCTTAAACTTGAGCTGAGGTGGTTTACGTCAATAGCCAATAACGGTGGATTCGAACCTACATACTACATCAAAATTTAAAAGATATAAGCATCTTGTATTAACAAATACCTATAAAAAGTGGCCGGCATTTGGCAACTGTTTTACCTTACCTCCTGTCATGTTTGGGCCTAGTTAGCCCCACACCAGTGGGGCGCCATCTCTCTGGACCGACGACCTTATAGGGATAGCCGGAAATGGCTGGATGTGGAAAGAGGAGGATCGTATATGTTGAAAGGCATTGGGGAAGGCCTACTTCCAGCAGTTGATACAGTCTGATGTTGATGATGATGAAGCTTAGTGTAAAGCTATTATTAAAGTGATTGATATCTTTATCCCGATTGTGTTTTAAGTATACGTAAGTAAGGTAACGATTTGGATTACATATTGTGAAAAATATTCAAAGAATGTCAAAATCGAGGTCGCGTTGGAGTACCACAGTAATGGGTAATAAAAATTTTATTTAAAATAAAAATATGTAATAGTTACTTAATAGTTATAATGATGTAACCTTGTTTATTTAGTTTAATGCACTGTCATTAATATTAAAATAGCGGTCAGATTTTTAAAAACATCCTCGCGTGGCTTAGCGAGGTTTAGACAAACTCCGGCCGGTCGTTGGGTTGTCCTGTCGCTGACAGATCCGGGGCACCCCGCTCATAACGGCTGATGGCATTCGCGGAAGGTTTAATGGGTAGCGGCTGCCCAGGCCGAGTCCCACACATCCCTCCGGGCCCACCCAGGGTACCGGAGGATGGTCTATAAAAAGATTCCCCCGCGTGAACAAAAAAAAAAGGTTTAGACAAACTCGCTAGGCGGTAGACTTCCGGTAGAGTCAAATATATGAGTAACACCTCTTTTGATGAGTTCGAAATAAGAGATCAGAGTGGATTTAACTAATAATTTATAACCTATTTCAAAAAAAAGAGGTTCTCAATTGGTTATTTTTTCAACCGACTTCAAAAGGTTATGTTTGTTACCGCGTAACTTTCGCCTTGGTAAACCTATTTGGTTGTAACCGTCCAAGCCGAGGTCACCCCTCACCGGGGGGACCCTTGTGTCGAGTTACTAACAATAGACGTTCAGGCTAAGCGACCTAAGAGCTGTGTGACCTCTCAATCCGGTGAAGCAGTCAAGGCCAGCCTCTCTGGCCAATCTGTTTAGTTCGTCTTTTAAAAAAAACCTATTTGGATGATTGTTTTTTTATTTGAAAGCTGGTATCCCCCGTGTGGTCATTTGGCCCAATACTGACAGTGGGATCCATCGTAATATTCCTACGATAATTCGGAAATACATGCGTCCGCGAGCAATAGCGTTTGACATTTAATTTGATTTGTAGTCGGCTTTTGTTTTGCTCGTAAATATACTTGTAAATGTTTGTGTCTGTCATTTATGAACCAATATTTGAAAAATGAAAAAGATTCCTACATCGCATTTAAAACGGAATCAGTATGCATACTACTTGGTAGTACTACTATGCAGTAGAACTACAATCGAGTAGTAGTGGTACTCAGACCTAAAAGATAGTAGGCAGAGATCACGGACTTCCACTAAATACGACCTTACACACATCTTTCGCTGTATATACATCCATATATCCTTCCTTACATAATCGTCGGCTATTTTTCTTGCTCCATTTTTAACTAGGGCGCCTTCTACCGACCCTAGCATACACTTTTACGGTATAAATTTTCTTTTCCATTAGAATCCGTAGAACATCTACTGCGGGACAATAGACCTCCTTTAATGATTTTTCAAAAGGACTGGATGTAAGCGGCTTCCAACTGCGTTTTGTGAGCTTTTATGAGCCTTGCAGGTGGAATGTCCTACGCTGCGTATGCCTGTCCGTGGTCTCCAATTTAAAAATTTTCGGCTCCATTGTCAATCCTTACACCAATTCATCCATTCTATTTAAAAACTAAATATCAACTTACCAAGTGGTGTTCCAGTTAGTGTATAATCGTGGTCCATGAACTGGCCCCAAGCGATGACCATGACGGTACCGGCGTGATCGTGGAAACCGTCATCTGGGTGCATGGTGCGGGATACCACACGGGACAGGGGGAGATCGCGGCCGGTGTGCGAGATGCGTGGCGCGTTGATGCCATCCGAGAATAATGGACCGATTAACCTGTTTAAGTTATAAGCAAATAACATAATTATAACATAATAAGTTTAGCTTAATATTTTCTTGTATGCCATTGGTGGGTAAACTACGGCCCGCGGGCCAAATCTGGCCCGTTAAAGCATTTCATCCGGCCCGCCAAGACTTTGTTTTGTTAATATTTTGATGTGTTATTGTAATTTTTTTTCTGTTTTATTTATATCAGTAGTGTTTATAAGGTTTAAAACCTTTAAAAATTCTCGGTTTGTTTGAATAAAAATTATAAAGTCGTAAAATTTTACGTAAAAAGCCAAAAAAATAATTGCCATCAACAATTTGTGTAATTTGTTTAATTAGCTTTAAATTATTTTGTTAAGTAGATTTTATAAATATTTTTTGGTCAATTTTTGGCCCCTTTTAAAGTATTTTTTAAAAATTGTGGCCCGCCAACCAAAAAGTTTGCACACCACTGCTGTATGCCATCGCCCTTCATTGGTATTGTATTTCTCGTCCATACATGTTGCTTGGTAGAGATCGACAAAATGAAATTGGAATTATTCTTCTTCAAACTTCAAATATTTTTTGTCCCTTATAAAAGATAAATGATAATAAAGATAATTTTAATTTTAAAAAACTACAATGGCTTTTATTTTATGAAGAATACAAATATTGATGTTACACTTCTTTAGACGCTTTTAAAAAAAATTATGACTGAATATTTAAAAAGCGCAAAACCAGTGAAAACCATTAAAAACGTAATATGTTAAGTGTTAAGTGCACCAATATTATTGAGGTTAACTATCCGTACGTATTATTTTTTTTATTTAAATTAAAATATTATTTTCTAATATTATATTTATTTATTTATTTTTCTAATTCAATCTGAATTTTATTGAGTGTATTGTCTATCCTTTTACACTCCTTTTATAATTTTATTATAATTAATTCAAAACTATTTTTTAATGATACACATTTTTTAAAATTAAAATTGAACTATACTAAAACAAGGTAGGAGATGATTCACGTCAATAGTCAAATCTACGGTTTGAACTTAAAAGTATCAATAGTTTAAATATAAATAGGTGTGGTAAAGCTATTGGCATTAAGCTATCAATAGCCTAATGGTTTAGGGTACGGTGTGCGAATCGTAAGGCCGTAGGTTCGTATCCACCATTTGACTACACAAGCACAAGCATAAGCTTGGGTGGAATGGTTAACAAGAATGTTAGTAATATTTCTGAAAAAAAAGAAATATTGCTAGCTTTCTTTAAAAAAAAACCTTTAAGAGACAAAATGTGATCATGTGTTATACCTTTGGAATGGCGCCATGGTAGCGCCCCAAGTAGGATGCTGCAGATTGTTGCAGAGACCGTCGAACCGTCGGTATTTGCCAGCGCGGCATTCCACGTGCGAGAACACAGGCGGGCACACTTCTCGTATGAGCGTGCGCGATGTGTCTATCAGAGGCAGTCCCTTCTCTATCTCTTCATATGTCAGACCGTATCTGGGAAAAGAAAATAGCTTTTATTTATTATGTCGCGGCTTAGTTTTACTTTCAACCGACTTCAAAAAAAGAGGAGGTTCTCAATTCGTCTATATGTTTTAATTTATTTATAATTTATATTTATATATTTAGTAAAAAGGTTATTTAGTTTATTTTACCTTTTTTCATTTTACTGCGCCCTATTTATGGTAAAATATATAATAATATATAATATGGAGGTACAAATTGATGACACCTCCAACATATATCGTTATATTTTAGCCAATTTATGCAAAAACTTAACAAATGACATACAGATAGATTTTTTTTTTTTTTTTTAAATGAAAAGTGGCAAACGAGCATACGGCTCACCTGATCTTAAGTGATCACCGTCGCCCATGAACATCCACAGCACCAGAGGAGCTGTAGGTGCGTTGCCGACCTTTGAGATAGGAATAGGCTCGTTTCTTGAAGGTCCCTAAATCGTAAACGTTCGGAAACACCGCTGGCGACAGTTGATTCCACAAGTTGACAGTGCGTGGGAGAAAGTTACGCGAAAAACGTACAGTCGTTGAACGCCAACCATCAAGATGATGGCGGTGGAATTTGGAATTCTGCCGAGATGTGCGGTAATGGAAATCGGTAGCTGGGATGATTCCGAACAATTCCTCAGAACACTCCCCATGGTAAATGCGATACAGGATGCAAAGAGAACCGACATCTCTTCGCAGACTCAGAGGGTCGAGTCGATCGGAAAGACCCTGATCGTCGACTATTCGAGCAGCTCTACGTTGTACACGGTCAAACGGAAGAAGTTGGTATTGGGGAGCCCCGGCCCAGAGATGCGAACAGTATTCCATATGAGGCCGTACTTGTGCCTTGTAAAGTTGCAGACGGTGGGCAGGCGTGAAATACTGTCTTGCTCTACTGAGTATGCCAAGTTTTTTGGAGGCCAATTTGGCTTTGAAAATATAAATAGTTTCCTCGAGAACCGCTCTATGAACTAGCACAACATGAAAATCAGCCACGTAGCAGTTTTTGAGTTTATCGTGAACAGACAGACAGCGGGCATGTTGATGTTTTATACTGTGGTTCGTTCTATTATATATATGTATAGTGAAGATTAATAATACTAATTAACTAAGTCAGTGCTGTTCATTAATTATGATACTATAACCACGGTTTGTTGAAGTGTTAAGATTTAACCGCCTTGTTAATTAACCACGTTTATTAACTAGGTTAATTTACTACAAAAGTAACGAAATGCCAAGGCCCCTCGCAGTTATTAGTTGAAATATTTTAAGGTACTTTCAGTGTTATACTTAAGTTACACCAGCCATAAGTACAAGTTGTTTTTTATTCCATGCGAAATTGAATACGCGTATCGAAGATTACTAATTAGTTTGGCCATGTATGGATATGTACGGGTTAAAATGCACTAGCTAGTATGGCGATGGGCATAAATAAAGTCTAATAAGTTTAGCAAATATCGTGTAGCTTTTGTTATCACTGTCTACTCAGCTACAGTTGAAGCGTTGTTAGTGCTTAAGGAAATAAAAGAGAGCGTCCGTTCGTAGTACATCTTGATATTTTACTTGCTTGATATTTTTTAGATTAAAAATCTTAAATAGACTTCCGATCTGTTTTTCCCGGTTGTATCAATGAATTGCCCTTTTTTGGGTTTTTAAATACAGCAAAATATACGCAACAAAATTTGTGTCCGATGTATGACGAAGGACTCATCACTTGTCACATATGGGACAAACAGATAGGCCCGCAGCCCTGTAGTTCTGGGCTCTCAAGAATAAAACTACGGTATCCCCTGCCTGTCGTATAAGGCGACTAAAAGGGGCCTCGGGTTCACTGGGCGACAAGGGTGGGGGCCTGAGTCGTCCACCAAAGTGGACCCGGGAAGAAGGCGACATCGGCTGGCCCGTGTCGCCTTGCGCTGCGAGGGCACAGGGGGGGAGGGAGTAACGTCCCCGGGACGTGCTCTCCTTGAGCACAGTGCAGAGGGGCTCCGGCGCGTTCCACTGGAGATCCCGGAGCCCCTCGTCATGCACCGAGGAAAGGGCCACCGGGGAGGTTTTAGTGGGTAAGAACCCCACATAACCGCCGCCTTCCCCCCAGAAGGCGGGGTATCTTTCTGAAGATTTCCTCCCCGTAAACAAAAAAAAAAAAAAAAAAAAAAAAAACAGATAGACAAGGTTGCAGACGTGGGAGCCCTAGTATATTAGAATTAAAATTGTACGTGAAGAATAATTATATTGAATGGTTGGTTCATTACAACTGTGACTCGCTAAACAGAATTTTAATTCTCTTGTCATTCATCTTTCAATCAACCATTCAATTTGTTACAGTACATTTGACTTATGGTATGGTAACACTTTTGGAACATTTCTATTAGCAATCGAGTTCAATGACGAAAATGGAATGTAGTTCAAGGTTTCTGCGATATTATTTATGATATGTCATGCCTTCAAGTTTCAAGTGTTATTTTAAATTATACTCTGGACTGCGTTAATGGACAGACCAAAACGCAACCAAGGATATTCTGCTGAGCCTTGACGGACGTACGTAAGACATAGATGCACGGGCGTAAAGTGACTAATCTTTCGGTAATTTCGGAAAGCTTGCTCAGGAATTACATGGTCTTATTTCCGTTTCGCGTACTGCTAGATTTTATCCTTTTATTGTGATCATCCCTCAAACTCAACAAAAATCAGAACGAAGCACTTCCGTCTTTCATTATTCGTATAGTAAAGGACTGGAATAGTTTTCCCGTGTCCGTACTTTCCTCAGATTACAATGTGGTTGGTGTTTTCAAGAGTAGAGTGAATAGGCAAATACTAAGGTACTGCGCTATTCTATCCAAGTCTGCATTTCCACATAGCTTCAGATGGGATCGTTGTAAAGCCGTAGCTTTGTAAGTGACAAAAAAAATATCTAAGAATAAAGTTGCCATGTGTAAAAATGCAAGTATGCGAAAATAAAAAATGAGAGCAGGCGTGTATAGTCATTAACATAATTACGTTGCGTGTTGTAACATTGACCGAATAAAAATATTTGGTCATAATGTTTTACGTTCCATGAAAATGAAATTAAAGCAAGAAAGGTCATGTACCCTTAAATATAAAACACAAGTTGAACTTTTTGTTGTTTATTTAATCTCTGGTTGCCACATCACTTTAATGATATTACAGATCATGTCGGTTAAGACAATTCTCAGTTATTAACGCAATAAAAACGAAAAAATCTCGTTTCCAATAACAGAGGAGAGCTGTACGAACGCTGTGTATTCCATTTTTACGAAGAAGTTTACCTAATATCAACAATGATAGTGTTTCGATAAAAGCTACTGGACAAAGTAGTGGTTAGGCCGTCTCTCGTATTCGGATCGGAATACTAATCCCATTAGAGTAACCGTCCAAAATAGAGGATCAGACTTAGCAACCCAAGAGCTCTGCCACCTCTCAAATCCGGTGATACTATTGCCGGCAGCTTCTCTGGCCAGTCAGCATAGGTTCGTCATAAAAATACTTCACAACAAATTTACAGCGGAGAGCGTCTCGAATTATCGGTCACTAAGTTCTTTCCGATCGATTTGATTTACGTGCTAACCAAAAGAGATGCTGTAAGTCTACACATTTTTGGAAAATGTCAAATCAATATAAACAGCCGATTTTAAAATTAGTTCATTGCTAAACATGTTGTCAGAAATTATTTTCCTTCGGTAAAACTCGAATCTTTATCGGAATACGATGACACTCGTACTGGATTATCGTATTAGATGAGTGACATTTTCATTTCCATTGATATGGAGCTACTTGAGAGAGCACGATAAATACGAACTTTTCCGAAAAATTACGAAGGAAAATCTCACTTTATCTATTCATTACTCTTAATTCCATTAATAAATATAGTTTAGCTTTTGAAGTTTATCAATTTTCTCAAAAAATGAAACGAAAAATTTGTATTTATTTTACGTTTTGTTTCTTCAAATTTATCTAAATAAGTATCTACTCTACACAATAAAAAAAATTGCTTTGGTACTCATATTTAACCTTGGTATATTTAAGTAGCTGTCGATTTAATAAGTAGATAACATTCAAACGTTATGTATTTTAACACAAAGATTGAACTTTTAAGCTGTTTTAATACGCTCTATATATTGAATGTTGAACCTTGAGATGTTATTAAAGAACAATGAAATAGATCAATCATAATCCCAAAATAAATCTTCTATATGTAACGCATTTAGACCTAGATACGTCTATCACGTGAGATTTCATACACTTTTAACCTTCAAGGTGATACGCAACGGTAACTTTAATGGTATAAATGATACTCGTAGTAACAAATTCTTAAATTAACTAAACAAATATTATATTGAAAATACTTGAATGAATGAGAATGTTAAAATATCACTAACATTCTTGTTAACCATTCCAATTTTTTTTTATGACTTCACCGGATTGAGAGGTGGCATAGCTCTTATGTCGCTTAGCCTGAACCTCTATCACTAGTAACACATACAAGGGTCCCCCCGGTGAGGGGTAACCTCGGCTTGGACTAAGCTTAAGTTTGTGCTTGGAGATGGTTTACGTTAACAGTCGAATGGTGGATTCGTACCTACAACATTATAATTAGCAGACCGTACCCTAAACTATTATGATACTATAGATGCTTAACTTGAAAAAATGCTTTAGAGCTTAGCTGTAGTTGTGTGTGGCTACTTTTCAATCAATGTTTTTGTATTTGTATTGTATGAAGTAGAGTATTACAACCACTCTGACGTAGGTTTATGTCTCTTCCCTATTTTAAAAAGAAAACAGACATCTGCGGTCTATCCATAGACAGGTCATTAACGTTCACATATGGGACTAATAAGCTTGTTGGAAAGCGAACGGCGAATACTGCCTTTGCCTGCTAGGGTTTAAAAGAGCTTATTTTCTTTACTTTTTATCTTAATAAAAATCTAAATAAAATAAAAAAAAGGCACGCTGGTCGCACGTCACAGTGTACATTTACACTGCGCATACTGCCCATAATATGTTTCAATCATAATATAATAACGAATGTACCCAAATACACTCATGTTTAATGTAATTTATCTATCTATTTTAGTTTACAAGTTTGTTATTCGCATTAAATCTTTTTCCATCGCGAAATGTGTTAGAGAAATATTTTTATGTTTTGAGATAGCGCAAGATAGGCAACAGCAATACTATCAGCATTCCTGTAATGTGTAATGACATAGCGATATACTGCTATAAACTTTTAGCTGAAGCACGATTAAATTTAGCGCGTGAAGTTAATTTACAGTCTTATCTAAATTTAAATAAACGAAATACCACTTACTTATCACAAGATTTCTGAAACTTGAAATTGTAATGTATTAATTTACGGTATAAATTCTTACTAAGGACGAATTTTATGGTGTGGATTTTAAATCTACTATATAGATGTATGTATTAATTTTGACGTCTCAGTTTCTAGAAATAAGTCGTGTTACGCAGTTGTATTGCGGGAATACTTTGGGAAGAGCAATGCTTCTAATTGTTTTAAACGCTTAATCGAAATCAACTGTTTAAAATTTTCAAAAAACATCACAAGGATTCTGTTACGTGTCGTGAATAATATATATAACCTTGGTTTAATCAATTGGTTTGACTCAAAGAAGATAAAAGAATGGATTTCATGCTATGGTCATAATAGATGGCAACCTTGTTGTTGTATATTGTACGTCATTAATTTAAACCAGGATAAAGAGAGCAGGCAGCGAAGGTCAGATAAATAATGATCGGTCAAAAAATTAACTTCTCATTATGTTCCATAGCGGAACACGAATGAGGAATTCAATACTTCGTTTGTTCAGATTGCGTGCTTTGACAGTAATCGTCTTGAGTCGTGGACACTGGGATCAATTTCGTGACCGTGATATAACCTCTTTGGTCCGAACACTGAATAAGATATCAATCGGAAGTTAACATTTAAATGTACTTAAGGTAAAACTATTGTTACGTATTTTTGAGGTCCCGACGTTTCGAACACTTTAAAGCGATCTTTTTCACCTTGATCGTAATCGTTATAGAAAATAATTTATCTTTTTTAACATTTTATTTAAAATTAATTAAGCAAAGTATAATTATTGCTAACTGAAATAAATTGTTTTTTTAAATTAATTATCCTTAAAATAAATTAAAACATTTTTATTTACTTATTTATAATTCATTAAAAAAACATAAACTTAAGCGAAAAAGGATATCTTACGTAAACTTGGTTAATACAGTATTTTCATTAAATTTTATTTTAGTACTTAGTGTCGCCTACATGTGGAGGTCAAATTTCAGTTAGCCAACGTTGTTATCTTCCGAGATTTTCAAACTTTCTTAACCGACTTTTTATTCCGACCCTTTATTTTTGCTCACGAGTGTATAATGTTATATTTTAATTAAAAAATATGTAAATAATATCTATGATGTAATAATCTTAACTTATATTTTAACAGTTAAGTTGTAACTAGTGGAATAAGTGAAAGTAGTTGAATTTAATAAGCGAAGTGATCAGCATATTTCTTTTGTCAAACGACTTCAAAAAAGGAGCAGGTTTTCAATTTGTCTGTGTGTTTTTATGTTTGTTACCTCATATCAATTGGTAGAACCGATTTTTTTTTTGACGAACTAACACAGTTGGCACAGAGAAGCTGGCCTTTACTGCTTCACCGGATTTGAGAGGTGGCACAGCTCTTAGATCGCTTAGCCTGGACCTCTATTAGGTGGTAACCCGACACAAGGGTCCCCCCCGGTGAGGGGTAACCTCGGCTTGGACGGTTACCATTATTACGTTAGCAGTCCGATCCGAGGGCGCCCGAGAGGGCCGAACCACGACTCAGTCGGTAGCTATTTTATTAACAAAAATCTATTGGGACAATCTAAGCTAAACTAACTTATATGCCACTTCGGGAAATGGTAGAACCGATTTTGATGAGTATTTTCTTATATGAAATCTGGTGCGTTCTATGACATCGCACAATGGCTTCCACGAGAAAACCATATAAGTCTTAAATGTGCATTATGTTTGTGCGCGATAAATGGACGAATAACTCTATAACAAGTCAACCGATTTCCATGATTGTTTTGTTTATTGGAAAGGATGTACTTCAAGGGTAGTTTGATGAGAATTTGTTTAGGTTCTGATTAATTCTATTTCGTAATATTACTTATTCGGAAATGTAAAGAGGGCGTCCGCGCGTAATAGCGTTTAACATTTGATTCGATTTGAAGTTTTTTAAATGAAAAGTGGCAAACGAGCATACGGCTCACCTGATCTTAAGTGATCACCGTCGCCCATGAACATCCACAGCACCAGAGGAGCTGTAGGTGCGTTGCCGACCTTTGAGATAGGAATAGGCTCGTTTCTTGAAGGTCCTTAAATCGTAAACGTTCGGAAACACCGCTGGCGACAGTTGATTCCACAAGTTGGCAGTGCGTGGGAGAAAGTTACGCGAAAAACGTACAGTCGTTGAACGCTAACCATCTGTTTGTTTTTGTTCGTAAATGTACTTATAAATTATTGTGATCGTATCCAGTGACGAAACGACAAGTATATTATTGCATAGGTACTTACGTTCTGGCCAGTTGGATTGAGATATCAAGGACTAGTTCGCCAACGCTAGCGAAGTCTTCTGGTTTCCAGTCGCCCTTTGGCTGCGCCACCACTGCGTGAAAAAAATTACAGTGACTAATTTAAATTACTGTTCTTGTATCTACTTATATCTGGTTGGGGCTGGATGGAAGCTTCTTTCAACCGGTACTTTAGGGAATTGTTGGGGGAGGCCTAACATCAGCAGTGGATATCCTACGGCTGAAATGATGGTGATCTACTATAAATATAAATAATTACGTTGAGTTGTGTGTTTCTATTTTTACCAACGTAAGCATAATATAAACACATTATCAAAATCGAATGATAACGATGTCTTAGCTCAAGTTTTGTTAAAAAAGCATTAACCTGTAATGATTAATTATTATTTCTTTTGCGCTATTCCATTTAACTTAAAAATTTTGTTTTTTTTTGTTTTTTTTTTAGTTATATTTTTTTAAATGTCACTCGCCATTTATTCATTGTATTTAGTCTTCACCTATAATGCGATGCAACAATTCCATTATTTTTAAATTAAAAATTTTCATTGTATTGGTGTTCGAAAAATAAACAACAATTACAAGTTGTGATTGTATAGATGTTACTTTTGCGAACATAAGTAATGTTGAGCATAATGCTACTAATTACCAACTTCAAAAAAAGTAGATTGTATATTTTTAAATTTTAATGTATGTCCACTCATAGCGCGGACTGAACCCAGTCTCCCGGTGAAGTCGTGTTGTCGGTTATACTGCCCAAATGATACACGGCACACTGGTGCACCTTTGGAACCAGGTCACTGTTCCATTCAGTATGGCAAATGGCGCAAAGACGGTTAATTTCCCTGTCACCTACTTAACTATGCAAACAAAGATTCATGTTTATGCACCCACATTTTCACACATACGCGTTATTTCGCCTGTTTCCGTTCACTGTTATCGTGACACAGTTATAAATTTCTCACGTCAGCACGAAAATGCATTGAATGAAAGGTAACGATGTTTGTAGATTAGATTTAATATTTCATTGAACTTGTTTATTTTTAAATTCCTTTTCGCACCCCTCTACGTACGTCCTTCGTTCTGATCGACTCTTAGCTGTATTGTGTATTTCCCTGACCTTTTTACTTTTATGTCTGTTTTCGTGTTTTCTTTCTTTGTTTTATCTTGTGTAAGTTCTTATTCCGTCTACTTTTTATTCCTTAGCTGTTAACATATATTCCCTACGTCATATACGTCTATATACGTCTTAGCTTATTATTATCTATTTATTTATTGCTGCTGTTTTGCTTACTATTGTTCTGCAATACATTGAACTTGTTACGTGCTTGCTATATTTTTTAGGAGTCGGGCAAACAAACTAAATGATCATTATCATCAACCCGAATCAGTCCACTGCTGGACACAGGCTTTGCCCATTGCCTTCCCTCATACAAGATCCTTCTCCTTCATCCCTGATCCTCTGCTCTCCGTATCCAACCAAAACCCGATATCATTATAAGATTGCCAGTCCATCTGGACGGAGCGCGCTAAAATATAGTTGACATACGAATAGCTAATTGGAGTTACTTCGGCCACTTCTTCTCCCAGCGCTTCCCGAAGTGGCACTCAAAGTTAGTTTAGTTTTTGAATGTCCCTCACATTATCAATGAAATAGCAACCAACCGAGTCGTGGGCGTTCCGATCCGAGGGTGCCCGGGAGAGATCGGAATGCTTACGCGTAACAAAGTAACCGTCCAAGCCGAGGTTACCCCTCACAGGGGGGGGGGGCTTGTGTCGAGATACTAGTGATAGAGGTTCAGGCTAAGCGACATAAGAGCTATGCCACCCCTCAATCCGGTAAAGCAGTCAAGGCCACCTTCTCAGGCCAATCTGTGTAGTTCGTCAAAAAAAAAGAGTAATTCTTAAAGTTAGCGAGTTGCATTGGCAGGGGCTACATCTGTCGAGTTTGTGTCGGCAGGAGAGAGGAAAATTTTTAGGTGGAGGGTCGGAGAAGTGTAGGACGCACTTCCTCCAGATGGACTAACAAAGTAGCCGGAAGTAACTGGATGCGGAAAATAGGCCGTATATGGTGGAAGGTATTTGGCAAGGCCTATTTTCAGCAGTGTATTAATACGGGAGGATGATGATGAGTATAAGTAGTGTTTATATTATATAGTATCCGTACTTACATATTCTGTTCCTCGCGTCAAGGTACGCCTGGTTAATAGCGTCGTAAGTAATGCAGGTGTGTTGACCTTCGTAGCCGCTGGAACAAAACAAAACAAAGTTACGCAATTTAATATTAGACAATTTCAACGGCAATGACCTTAGAGTTATTAAAGCTTTTACGTATCCAGATTTCAGCTAATTCTCCGATTATCGGCTTTTCGTACATTTAGCGACTAATCGGCCATTCTCAACCCATATATATTATCAAATATTCTAAGGGACATAGTTGCGAATTCTTAAGGGAACTGATGAAAAAAATCGTTTTTAGTCAATCATCCCATTAGTAGTGAGTATTACAATATAACTGGTACAGAAATCACATAAATATCATTTTAATTTGTTTATGATATTATGTTTAGTAACTTGGACAAACAGTAAAATTGACTAGATTGAACAGTTGTTGAATTTGACCACAATGTTGTTCGGATAATCCGGATAAGTGGGACATGTTCGAGAACTCGGACGTATTCGGACTATAATAAAATTAGTCTTCTCGTACCGGCCATGTTAAAAACCCTTCACACTAACAACGGAAGTCAGCCATAAAAATAACAAATCATAAAAATAAAAGGACTATGCATTAAAACCTCTTTAGAGAGAAAGTGCTGTGCAATTTATATATTTATACAGGCGACTACTTTGCTTTCATTAAAAAAAAAACCAGGGCATTAAATGTCAACGAACTTTGGCACCGAAGTTGTTTACGTTTTAACTGCGTTGTGTATTAACAAACGCATCGATATTTTACGCAAACTCTCTTTCCGGGTAATGGAATCACATGACTTGAATATTTTTACATAGAATTATGATTAAATGAAATATGTCAATAGGTTTCGTAAAGGGCGTTTCGTTAGCTTTGTTGAATAGTTGTATTTTAATTAAAAAAAAAATAAAAACATTATTAACTAACGTAGCTACCTCAGTTTGCTTTTAAGTTTTACTATAAAAGTGAATATATTTTTAGTGATTTCTTTTAACATGAGACTATTTATACAAATAAATAAAATAGGAGTGTCTGTTTGTAATATTAAAATAACCGTTCTCTGAATTAAATACTTAAGAATGTACTCGTATATATACAGTCTCTCTCTAGTGTCGGTGCCTCATGTCTGAGGATCGTGGTCACCATCAGGGTTGCACTTGGAGTGGATGATTTGCCTCCACCGGCTTCTGTCCAGCGTCTCTAACAGCTCTGTAAAATTTGGAGGACGACGAGTCTTTTACCTGATCGGACCACCTGTCTGTGTGTTTTTTTTTACAAATTTTGTCTGTATCAGGACCCACCTTACAGTTCCGGCTGGAACAGCTGGACTGATTTTGACGGGATGAGTAACTACTTTTATTTAGAGAAATTTAAATAAATACTTTTAAATCATGGGTAATACCGCGGAGGGTGGATAAGACATATATATATATACATATATATTTACATACATATAGATGGTGCTAAATAAGTCTTACTTCTGGCTTGTAGTCTAAAGCACACCTTTTTTAAATTTTGTAGTCAATCGATGGAGAAAGAGACTTCTATTGCGTACTGTTTTATATGTGTGTCCCTCGTTTCTGTTTAAAATGTACCAAAAATACACCTTCAGCTATTTTGTCTTGCTTACGTTCAATAATTTACGCCTGGCAACTCATCATCATCATTTCAGCCGTAGATCATCCATTGCTGAATATAGGCCTCTTATGAGGTTGTCAGACAATATTGTTCGTCCTACGCTGCGCTTATTGGTCCATGGCCTCCAATTAAGAACTTTTTGGCCCCATCGGCCATCTGTTCTACGTGCTATGTGCCCTGCCCTTTGCCACTTCAATTTGCTTATACGGTGGGCTTGGTCGGTTACGTTCGTTCGTCTACGGATCTCCTCGTTCCTAATACAATCACGTGGAGTCTGGTAACTCGTGGCTCGTAAAAGAAGTAAAACTATGACACTGTTACCAAATGGTATGTGAGCCTAGATGTCTATTTAAGGGCACACAACTTTTCACGTTGACTCTTTAAAATGGAGGTGTCTATGGATTGCCACAATCAGTAACTTCATCTACGTGATGTTAAGTAAATAAGGAAGTAGTTTTCGAGAACTTTAAGTCAATTCAAATTTATTCTTTGCAACGTGTTAAAGGCACCATTTTGCTCTTTAAGGGCCGTCTACATGTTAACCGCGCTAGGCTTACTTACTTTTCCGGTTCATTTCGTTGAGTCTATACGTATTATATAAACACTATAATTGTAGTTATGTATTACCGAAAATGATGACTACTAAGTAATGATTACTATTAAATATCAAGCAGAGTGCCGTGCAATTTTAAATTGTTTAAAGAAAGCTTCGAATATGATATTTATACGTAACGCATACACAGTCCAGTTGCCGGCATCTAGCCCATTAGGCGACACACAGAAATATAACAAACCTCCGTTTCATGTCAGTATTTTTTGAGTGTGGCAGTTCCTTGATCGTATCAATAATAATAATAATAAGCCATTTAATCGGTTAGACAGATTACAACACATATACAAATTAACACAACAAGTTAAGCGCACAGTTAAAAATGAAAAAATAAAATAAAAAATAAATATATATATATCACTAAAGACCCAAAAGGTCCGATACACAAGGCTATGCGTTGCAACGCCGAACCGACCGGGTTCACTGCTCAGCATAATGCTGATTATCCGAGGAGGGTAAATCAGCGCTGGTATTCTGCAGAAACCCATTTTAAGAAGCAAACAGATGTCAGTAGCAAAATTTTAACAAAGTACGAATAACGTAAAAGCAAGTAAAACACCAGGGAAACATAAATTGTATATAAAATAGAACAAAATAAAATAAAATAAAATGGGGAATTAAACAAGACGGAAAAAGAACGCAGCCAACCAAAATGTTCAAATTATCAATGTGAAACGGAAAGTAATTAGCACAAAATGCCTAGGATACGAACCCGCAACTGTAAGATCGTAAAGTCGTTCAAACCGTCGTTAACGCTTAGCCAACTAGGCTGTTAAAATAAACAGCTCCAGTGTTTTGTGGCTCCCAAATTTGCCTTTGAGCTCAGGTGTCCACGGAATTAAACTTAACATTTCAACGCCGATTTCGATACTGGTTGTCAGAAAAAGTTTTCTTAAAATAAAGAGAAACGTCAAATGTCAGTTGTTATAAATAATGCATGTCGCTCCTACGCGGTGCTCACCATACCTCTTTGTTATGTGCAGCGAGTATAATTTATCATCGAGTGTACGTCTGGCTGTTTCGTCGCTTTATATTATTTAAAAAAATATAAATCCTTGTCCGGTGATGAGGCTTAGACGAGAAAAGTTGTCTTTCATGTTGTTTGTGATCACTCCGTTATGTAATACGGTCGTAGGACATTATTTTTCGCATTTTATACTAATTGTTATAACCTGGCTCGGATTCAAACCTTTGTTATAATTGAAATAAAAATATTTTTAAGACTATCAATGTAACATGTCCACTATTATGAACCACCGAGGCATATATGATTGTTGTCGCAACATTCTCTTTCAAGCCAACTATCCACATAGATTTTTATATCTAATTAGTATTTATATAATATATGATCTATATACAATTTAAGTAGTAATACATAAAAAACCATATCTATTGGTACTTTTGTTTTATAATTTCTAAGCAAGTGCTTGACTACGATCCCACCTGATGTTAAGTGGAAATGCAGTCCTGGATGGTAAGGCGCACTAGCTTAGTAAATGCCTATTCACTCTACTCTTGAAAATAACCACATTGTAATCGGAAGGAAAGACAGACGCGGGCAAACTATTCCAGTCCTTTGCTGTACGAAGAATGAAAGACGAAGCAAATCGCTTCGTTCGGGTGTGAGAGATGTTCACAACAAAAGGATGAAATCCCACGGTGCGTCTAGAAGTCCGATGGTGGAAAGGGGATGGGGGAATTAGATCATGTAGTTCCTGAGCACACTCTCCAAAATGCAATCTGTAGAAAATCGAAAGGCCTAGCTACCTTACGCCTGTGCTCAAGACTGAGCAGATTGGTTTATAATAATTGATTGGTTACTATGATTATAATATCCATACCTAATATTAGAAATAGGAATGATTTGTTTGTATATTTGCACGGGATTACCTCTTAAACTGCTGAACCGATTGTAAAAATTCTTTCATCCCAAAAAAGCTACATTTAACAGACGCAGCATATTGTATATTTTATGTTGTATATAGATTGATCGGTTTTATTGTTTCGAAAATTATTTTATCTTAGAATTCGTTCTCTTTGTTCTAAAAAACTAAAAACACAGATTCATCTCAGCGTGTAAAATTGAAACATACAGGCAACGCCGGGCATGGAAAACTAGTGTTATATAAAACTGGTCATATTGAATATGATCAGGAAGAAGAAATCTAAACCGGAATTGAGCGTGTGGATATAATACGAGCAGGGCGTGACCGATGCTGTAGAAAGTGGACGAAGCTCATATCTCGACTCGATTTGTTGTGTGAATTTCTACAATATGTCAACAAAAGTGGACGTGCACGTTAAGTCAGCGGTAACGGTACCGCTGATTACGTTCTAGTGACCATTGTACCAAGTACAAGAAGCTATTGACCGTTAAATATTATCCTTAGCTTTATTCAAGTAATATTACGATTAATATATATAATTTTAGAAGCGTCAATAGCCCAATGGTTTCGGGTACGGTCTGCGAATCGTAAGGTAGTAGGTTCGAATCCACCATTCGACTATTGACGTGAACCATCTCCTAGCAAAAGTTTAAGCTTAATTGGAATGGTTAACAAGAACGTTAGTAATATTTTCTGAAAAAAAAAATATTGCTGGCTTTCTTTAAAAAAAAAAGTATATATTTTTACGTGCCAAGTTCATTCAAGATTTTGCTATTTATGTTTACTCAAATTGATGTACAGCCGTGACAGTTCAGTGATTAATCGAACGAATTCTCAACCGACTTCAAAACAAGACGAGGTTCTCAATTCGACTGTATTTTTTAAGTTTTTTACCTCAGAACTTTCGACTTAGTGGACCGATTTTGATTATTCTTTGTTTATTTAAAAGCTGTTGCTTTTCGTGCCAATGACATCCATAATGAGAAAATCATATAGACGTTAAATTTGCATTAAGTATGTGCGAGATAAATAGGCGAATTACTCAATATCAAGCTAACCGATTTTGATGATTCATTGTTTATTGGAAAGAATGTACTTTAAGGGTAGTGTTATTCGAGTTTGGTAAGGTTCAGATTAATCAAAGTGGACCCGGGAAGAAGGCGACATCGGCTGGCCCGTGTCGCCTTGCGCTGCGGGGGCACAGGGGGGTGGGGATTAACCTCCCCTCCCGGGACATGCTCTCCTTGAGCACAGTGCACAGGGGCTCCGGTGCCTTCCACTGGAGATCCCGGAGCCCCTCGTCATGCACCGGGGAAAGGGCCACCAGGGAGGTTTTAGTGGGTGAGGATCCCACATAACCACCGCCTTCCCCCCAGAAGGCGGGGTATCTTTCTGAAGATTTCCTCGCTGTCAGCAAAAAAAAAAAGGTTCAGACTAATTCTATTTCCTAATATTCTGTCCAATATAATTTACGTCCGCGCGTTTAACGTTCGATTCGACTTGAAGTCTGTTTTTGTTTTTACTCGTAAATACACTTGTTGATCGTATGGTCGAGGGTGTTTTTATATATTATCCACGTGTTTTCTTTTGTGAAAAAGAATACTTCCTAAATAGTTTGTGTAATAAGTTTAGTTAAAACGGACAGCGATTCCTGTCTTTGTAATAAATAACGATTCCTGTCTTTGTCTACCCGCATTTGATACTGGTATCTGCGGCCCCCAGTAACAACGTGCCTGATAAAGTTACCATATTAAATTTTAAAAATAAATTTTATAATGAATATTACGACGTTAAGTAAATATTAAGCTTTGTTTATTACTACATTACTAGTGATAGAAAACCCTTTATGCTCGCCAAGTATGTGGTCATAACTGTCGTCGCCTTGTACGTGTTCATACGGTGGAGATATTTAGTACAGTCAGGTGCTTAGCTAACGGCCTGACCAACTCAGATATCGTATGTTCAGTGCACACAGCCGATACTATTTGCTATCGGAGATACGCAGACTACGAAGCTGCTTTTCTAGCAAGTGATCTATACAAAAAAAAAATTAAGTTTGTACCATTCATTACAATATACAATTTGCTTATTTCTGGAAAGACAAGTGGTAAACATGGTGGTACCATCACATGAATGTAAAAAGCATTCTTGTGAAGAAATGCGAAGTTATAGTCGAAGATTGTCTAAGAGAAATCAATTGACAATATTACGTGTATTATCATTTCGGTAGTAGAACATCCACTGCTGGGATCGACCCTTCCCAACGATTTCTAAAAGTATCGGTTGTAAGCGGCTTAAAACCAAATTTGTTCTGTGTAAGGGAGCTTAAGTGGTAAAGGGCTAGGAATATAGTGGGTATAAAAGTTGCCAACTTCAACACGATGTTCGCTAGACGACAAATGTCACCATTCTTATACAGATTCTTCATCGATTTAAATCAAATCTTTTAACTAAATATAAGGCAACTAAAAATAGTAATCAGAATATATTTTAAAAATAAATTATTAACAATGTACTACAAGTACCTTTACGTCCACAAACCCAATGTCTTACAAACTCACAACCACACATCTCCATACTCATGCACACACGCACGCATACTCGCACACACACAGTCACATACACACACTACAAATCTATCAAATATTCCTCCACAGGTTTATATACTTATCTAAATTAATACTTGACCAGAGACAAAATAGCCTAATATTGTTTTTTTAATAAGCTATGTACACTACTTCTGATAACGTAATGGGGTGGAAGGTTGATTACTTGAGACACAGGATCCGTTCTAGTTCAAGTATCAATCCACCGTAATCTTTCTCTTGTTCCAAATGTGTAGTATTTAATTATATAATTATCTTAACCAACTACTGTGGATTATGGTGAGGAATAAATGACTATGATTATGAAAAGACCGAAAAGTTTTCGATTGGTCTCCTCCCAAGATCAAGAATCTACAAGCGTAAGACGTCCAACAATATGGTCTAGCGACTTATAAAGGTACGTGTAGACTGGATTTAAAATGAATATTGAGTGGTTTTTACGACATTAATCACCGTATTGGCATCTTGAGTTTTAGGAATGAGTAACGTCCTAGTTGCTACGGTAATCACATTAATCACGGCTTCGTTATTTAACTACATTTATCTGTAGACGAATAAACTCTTGTTCACGCTGATTGTTCTAAGAGATCGGTAACCTTTCAATCCAGTGTACGGTATACAGACATTAAAAAATCTCTGTCACTAGCTACTTTTGCATCGGTGTGATGTCGAGGAAAAAACGGGCTACCTTTAGAATTGTAAATAGTTTATTCGTATTCTTGCAAAATTATTTTTTGATATACTATTTTCAATAACATTGACGAAGTTGTAAAGATAAGTAAATTTTTGAAAGCTTGACACCGAATCACAGTTATGTACATTACAATTTGCAATTTCATTATATTTAGAAATGACTTCGTCTGTTTATATTTAGATAAAGCTGTGAATTCTAATCTGACTAAACAATACTCTGGAAAATTATTAAGTTGAAGTATTCGAGTTCGTTTTTAATTACAGACGGTTTGTACCAATGAGTTCCTTTTCGGTTTTTTAAGTACCAAACTCATTTGGTAAAATTTGTGGTTGTATTTATATTATATATACCATACTATATGTAATCATATATAAGAATATTTATGTTTTTAACTTTTCTTTTTCATTTTTATTTCTCTTCATTTAGCTTGGATGCGTTACTTTCTGCACAACCCTAAGGTAGACTGCCAGAAAATGCCTTTTGTCATTAAATCCGCCATTTTGTAACCCTTTTTATCGCTTGGAAATAGAGAATAATCAAATAAATATATCTATTTATTCTTTATTTTAAATATAGTAATAATAAGTTATTTTAAATTGTAAATATATCATATACAAAAACATCTTTAAAAAACGGAATAAGTTCCATGTGAACTTTTATTTTATCTAAAATTGTAACGGTAATGTATCCAAAAATAATGTTGTACAAAATATGCCCGAAAAAATAGCACGTGCGGTAACTGTGCTACAAAAAATAGCATTATAAGCTATTTTTTGTAGCGCGTTAGTCAACCAGTCCACTAAGATTAAGCGAAAGGATTTGAAAGTGAATGCGGTCGGGCCACTTCGAGCGTTGCCTAATATAATGCGTGCGAGATGGTAGCATTGTTGATGGCTGGATGTTACCATGGTTACGTCATGACATCGGGTCAGTTCGTGATCGAGACAAACTCCGCGATATGGTACAAGTAAGTAGTTAAACTTTCGATACGCAGCCATTATCTCTATTGCTTCTTACGTTCTCTCTCATCTTATTAGGTCTTTGAAATGCTAATCATTTTGTGTTTCAACTGATCGAGCTTAAGCACTGGCAAGGTATTCACTTTTGTAAAGAGAGAAGAGATTAATTAATGTAAGTATACAATAACTATGTATAGCCGTAATCGCCACATGGAGGCATATATATAAAGCTAGCGTCTTTATCTTCCGAGATATTCAAACTTTCTTAACCGACCCTTTATTCTGACGCTTTATTTTTGCTGATGAGTGTATGTCTCGTATGGAACAATGTTATATCGATCAGATTGACTTCGTTATAAATAAAGGACAGATAAAGAGTGGTCTTAACCGACAATTTATGTATACGCATTGATGTATGGATGTGAATGAACTGAAAGAAGTGTGCCAGGATCGTACTGGCAGATCTATTAGCGTCGGTCTTTAAAAAGGTGTGAATGAAACATGATTTTACTCGTAGTGCTGTACATGCTAATGTAAACCCTTTTCGGCATAAGGACTTTGTTTATTTTTTATTTAATATCGTTCATTTATATATACTTGTTTCATTTCTTGTGTCGAATAAAGGTTTATCTATTCTATTGTAAGTGTCAGCCCTTAATCTCTGCTTAACCATCTTATTTTTTAAGGATGTATTTGTAGAAAAGCAAGTTCCTAGCTTACCATTGACCGTTGTGTATGTTTAACGTTTACGCAATGCAGCCTTTTTAAGAACGCTAGCAATATTTCTTTTTTTTCGGAAATATTACTAACATTCTTTTTTTTTGTTGACGGGGAGGAAATCTTCAGAAAGATACCCCGCCTTCTGGGTATGTGTATGTGTGAAGGCGGCGGTTATGTGGGGTTCTTACCCACTAAAACCTCCCCGGTGGCCCTTTCCTCGGTGCATGACGAGGGGCTCCGGGATCTCCAGTGGAACGCACCGGAGCCCCTCTGCACTGTGCTCAAGGAGAGCACGTCCCGGAGGGGAGGTTACTCCCTCCCCCCCTGTGTCCTCGCAGCGCAAGGCGACACGGGCCAGCCGATGTCGCCTTCTTCCCGGGTCCACTTTGGTGGACGACTCAGGCCCCCAACCTTGTCGCCCAGTGAACCCGAGGCCCCTTTTAGTCGCCTAGTACGACAAGCAGGGGATACCGTAGTCTTATTCTTGAGAGCCCAGAACTACAGGGCTGGATTACTAACATTCTTGTTCCAACCGTTCCAACTAAGCTTAAGCTTGTGTTAGGAGATGGTTCACGTAGTCAACAGTCGAATGGTGGATTCGAACCCACGACCTAACGATTCGCAGACCGTACCCTAAGCCATTAGGCTATTGACTACTACGGTTGACGCTTATGTCTAAACTATAATATCTAATATAGATAAATATGTGTCGAAAAGTGAAGGGTCCTGTATTTCTACACACGAAGACTCTAATAGTAGCTGCATGAAAGGCGACGCTGTTAACATTCATGTTCACGACAGCCACATAATAGTTTACGTAAAGATGAACGTACATTCACGAGTGACGTGGATTTTGTAACCGCATAGCATTACCTTGCACGGAATCATTTGAGCTAATGAGTGTAGACATAAAGAAATCAGCCATTAAAACGACGCTTAACTAAGAATAGTGTCGGGGAAGTGTGTCGTGCGACTGTGTCAAGTTTGTGTCGCGTGACGTAACAGTGACAGTGGTGTTCCATGACACTGAATTTCTCCAGTAAGGTGTCGATGACAATGATATCTTCTGGAAGGTTAGAAGATAACGAGGGCTAGATTATATTACATGTAATACAAATCGGCGGCGACACGGGGAGTCATTACTCATGTTTACTGATGCTATGAAAGTAATTTAAAATAAAAGCTTCAATAGTATATTAGTTTAGGGTACGGCTGTGAATCGTAAGGTCGTAATCCACTATTAGACTATGGTTGTGATCCATTATCTATTCATTTATTTATATTTTGAAGAACTACCTTGTTACTTTGTCTCTACACAAACTTAACGCAAAGAATGCTTTTGGCATTAAGTCCGCCTTTTGTATATTTTTTATTAATTTGTGCAAATAGAGAATAAATATTTTGAAAAATACTTACAAGTTTCCTTTAAGTAAATTGAGGCTGTAGTCGTAGGCAGACGAGCGTCCGGGGCCGGTGAGGTACAGTGCGCAGTCGCTGTCGGCGGGTACAGTCAGCGGAGCCACTGAGGCTAGTGGGGCCAGCGCTGTGGCGAACGCTCCCCATAGCGCTATTATTAGCGCCCTGCAAAGAACAACATGGTTAACAATGACGGTTAATAACAAGTATAATTACTAGTATAATCAACCGTATACGTATCAACGTTCAATCACACAAGAATATTGTTCACACACAAAGAGTCACTATTACGTGCGAACGTCCCCTTCTCTAGTCTAGTTGTGATACCTATATTATTTTTCTTCTTCTATATTCACTACTTTTGATTATGTAATGAGGTGGAGGGTTGATTACTTGAGACACTAGATTCGGAGTAGTTGAAGTGTCAGTCCACCAATACCTATCTGTAATTGTCTCTTGTTTCATATGCATATATATTTAATTTTAAAATTTATCTTAAGTTACTACTGTAGATTACGGTGAGGAATAATTGATTATTATAATTATTATTCCTACTCGTTGTCGATAGTATTGTCATAAACCTACCTCAATTTTTGAAGTTCCCTTGTATATCTTCCGACCCAAGATCCTACGCCAATAACATAGGTATGGGATCTAATTGAAAATAAAGCCATTCAACAAAAAAATTAAATCGGATTCTGATGTATCAGGGCTAACATGCACTAATAATTAAAAATATAGACTAAAAACCTAAACCTCCTCCTTATTTAGAGTCAGTTAAAATATATCATAATTTAGCTACAAGTTACGTTAATTACAAGCTTAAATGGTACTACAAATTTGACGGTAAAAGAAAATATCGTGAGAAAACGTGTTTGTATTTTATGGGAGAAAGCAAACGGGCTAGTTGCTCACCTGTTGTTAAGTGATAAACGGCACCTACAAACTAATAGTAAAAGAATTGCTGGTGTGTAGCCGACATATTTAATAAAGAGTTGAAGCGCCTCCGCATAACTCACCGGCTGTTATACTACGCTGGTATTTTGCGAGGTCATAGTGCTTTCTCATTTGTGGGCAGAAGCTGTTGCCTAGCCCCTACAGCTGTTATTTTTTTAATATTACAAATTCTAAAAATTTTACGAATGAAATATGTTAACATTGTTTTGACCTTTCCGAAATATGCTAGAATATAGGTCAAAAGTCGAATTATGGATTTTAACTCAAGAGCTTATGTTTCGTAGATCGCATACGAAAAGAAGAAATACGAACGTTCTTTTTTTACAAATATTACTAACATTCTAAGCTTAAGCATTTTAAGAGATGGTACACGTCAGTAGTCGAATGATGGATTTGATCCGTACGTTGACGATACGATAACCTTCTGGGAGGGGGTGGGGGCGCTAAAACCCTCCCCGGTAGCCCTTCTTTGGTGCATGGTGAGGGGCTTTGGGATCTCCAGTTGAATCTCTTCTGCACAATACTATACAGCACGTCACGGTAAAGGTTAATCCTGCCCCCCAGCACCCTTCCAGTGCAAGGCGACACGTGCCAGCCGATGTGGCCGATATGGCCCAAGTCCACTGTAGCGGACGACAAAGGCTCCTTGTCTCAAATGTAATTGTATATAATTTATATAATCACGTATATCATCGTAATAGCATTGGTTACACACTAAAAGGGTTAAAATATTCGGAAACTAGTAACATATCGAGGCTTGTCGGAACCGTAAACAACAGAAATATTTAAACTCTGCCTAGATACCTCTAAAGCGATGGCGTGAGTGCTTTTATTTATTAATAATGTAGTTTCGTAAATTTTAATATTTTCATTATTTTAGGCCACTCAAACTCTTATGGCATAAATTAACACAAATTTTTAAAACAAATTTTCTCAAACAAATATAGGTTTAACGGCACAGAACAATCTAGAATCACTTGTAACCGAGAGTAAAAAAAGCTTTTAAAGCATTTATCTTGTAAAGAGGTTGTTGATAAATATTCAATGATTCAACGACCGGTCAAACCTAGTACGGTACATGTTAGCCGTATGCTGGGGCGATAAGTTACGAAGAATATTATCGTGAATATATATTAATAGTATGAAACCGCGTAATTAGATACAGCGTACTGCACAATCACCGAATGTAGGCCGAATGTATCGAAACTATTTGTGAACTCAGTTCTTATGACGTACCTTGTTTTGTACTTGTACATTTGTAGAGTTAGAAGTAATCAACCGAGGGGTTAAAAAGCCTTCAACACTATTTTTGTAGAAAATATGACTCCCTGCAGAGAAGTCCGTTACCACGCAGTAGTGTTCTGGATGAGAGCTACCCTTTTTTTGTTGTCAGGTTGAGATCTTCAACAAGATACCGGACGGCGGGGTTATGTGAGTTTTTTACCTGGCCTCGGTGCATGATGAGGGGCTCTGGGATCTCCAGAGTAACGCACCGGAGCCCCTCTGCACTATGCTTTTAGGAGAGCACGTCTCGGGGGGGACGAATTATCCTTGCCTCCCCTGTGCCCTCGGAGGGCAAGGCGACACGGGCCACTTTGGCAGACGACAAAGGCGCCCTTGTCACCCAGTGAATCCTTGAGAGTTACCCTACTGTAACCATTGTGCATTAGGCATACGGGGCGTTACAGAAGATTACTTTAATTGGTAAAGAGGAGCAACTATCAAATCAAAGTTCGAAATATCATAGTTATATTACGAAGTTCTGTCGCCTGTATTCTGTTTCTTCTTCTGTATTCGTGTTCGTGTGTGTTTGTGTACTGATAGTAACGTCTAATAACAAAACGGTACAACCGCATTAACCGCTAATCTGCGTTTTATGTCAACTTATAATCTTGGCGTCCCGTCCGTCACGTGATTGCTCATTTAAGCGTCTTATTGATATAATATAGCTTATACCGTTATTTATTTACAAATTCAGGGTTATAAATAGGATTCAACCGACTTGAAAAAAGGAGATTACAATTCTTCTGTAAATAATATGGATGAATGCTTGTTAATAGTTATATTGTTAAATAATGATGACCCAATATTAAGTAAGTTCTCCATGGGGGGTGGAGTTGCTCGCGTCCGTAGGAGATACTTGAACCATGACACCCTACACGTGCCCCCCGGGTAGTGCTAAACGAGCAACAAACGTCGGTAGGCTTCGGCCTTACTGAGGGTTCTTCTGGGCGTCCCTCTGATTAGCAGAGGGCGCGCCAGAGGGACGGAGGGCGGGCCCGGTGTTCACTAACCCTGTCACCGGGCAGGTGGTGTGACTACCCAGTCGCACCACCACTGCCCAAATACCGTAAACCGGGCGGAGTGTCGTTGATCATGTCTAGCGGCTCTGCCCGAGCGGGGTCTTGCCTTAATTGGCCGGGCCGCGAGGAGAGTACCTCTATAAAACTCCCCAATCCCAAGTGGTGAACACAGCGCGACGGGATGCATGGTTGAGGGCTTGTCAACCGTTACTGTACCGCGGGAACCTGCCGCCACCCGCGTGTAGGTATACCTTCGGGTATACCGAGGCTTACCGGGGCAAGGAGGCTCTGCCCCGGTGGACTTTATTTCCTGCCATAATCGTGGGAACTATATGGATTTAAATAAAAACAAAATGAGGAAAGCAGGAGGGTGGAGGCCCTTTTGGGCGCAGTGGAAGGAGACGGAGCCGGGGCGTCGCAACGCGACCCCAGAACCGGCCGGTTAACGGCGCGCAGTGCTGCGCCAGGAGGGAGAGCGGTGGGGAGTCGGACTCCTCCATAATGTCTGTCGCCTCGAGTAGGTCTACGACCTACGGGTGCGCAGAAAACGGCGGAAGCCTGAGTCCCCGCCGCCCGGCCCTGCCGAGGACGATGATGGCATATGGGACCCGTCGGTGGCCCCGCAGCCAGGCGCTCAAAACCAGTCTCCCTAGGCCCGAAGATCTGGCCAGGAGATGGAGGAGAGAACCACCGCGGACCTGGGCGCGTGCATCAGGACCGGAGTCAAGCGGTGGAAAAGGTCTCGGACAAATCAACCAATCTGAAGAAGACGTTTGTCCACGACCTACGCCTGGCTGCCCGGAAGGTGGAGGCTGCGTCGGTGGAGCTCGCGCGGCGAGTGTCGCAGCCCCCCCACAATCGAAAGGCTAGAGCGGGAGAACGCCGAGCTTCGGGCGCGGCTCGCCGAGCTCTCCGATAAAGTGGAGAAGCTAACGACAGAGCTATGCGTTCTCCGCGAACGAGGTACGCCTCCTACTCAACCTGTCGCGGGCCCAAGCAATGCTCCGCCTGCCGCTGGCCCGAGCAATGTTCCGCCTGTCGCGGGCCCAAGCAAAGTTACACCTGCCAAGGGCTCGAGCGAAGCTGCATGTTTTGCGAAGCCGCTGCCACCTGCCCCTCTGCAAAGGGCAACTTTGGAGAGCCGCTTCATGGAGCGCGTAAGCGCGCTCATTGACAAAAAAGCTCGCAGAGCTTGGGACGGTACTCGCAAGACCTGCAGCAGGGCAGGCCACACCAGCAGCAAATACGTCTGCCAAGAAGAGAGCCGCCAAAGACAAGCCGGCCCAGCGACCGCAGTCGAAGGCCTCCGCGCCTGAGGCGTCCAAAGCCGCCCAAACGTCTCCCGTGGAGGAAACGTGGGCAGTGGTCGCTGGTCGGAAGGCCAGGAGGGCTGCTGGCCAGGTGACGGCCACCAAAATGGCGGCACCGACACCGAGGCCCCAACAGAAAAAGGCGGCCCCCAAGGTGGCAGTGAAGGCCAAGGTGCAGAAGCCAGGGAGGCTTCCCACCTCCGCGGCCATCACTGTCACCGTGCCGGAAAGCGGTGTCGCGACATATGCCGACGTTATGTCCGCTGCCAAGCAGCGGATAAAACTTAGCGACTGTGGCATCGACACCGTCCGGCCGAGAAGAGCAGTCACAGGGGCCCTGATACTGGAAGTATCGGGCCCCGACTGCTCTTCCAAGGCAGACGTACTGGCAAATAAAATGCGGGAGGCGCTGGCCGATATGGACGTGCAAATAGCACGTCCAGTAAAAACCGGCGAGCTGAGGGTGATGGACCTTGACGAGTCCATCACCCCAGCGGAGGTGGCAGCCGCCGTAGCAGAGCAGGGCGGCTGCCAGGTCGCTGACGTGAAGGTGGGCGAGATCCGTCGCTCGCCTGTGCGTCTGGGATCGTTGTGGGTCCGGTGTCCGCTCATTGCGGTGCGAAAGCTGGCAACAGCAAGTCGCATCCGCATTGGGTGGACCGCTGCCAAGCTTGAGGTCCTGGCCGCAAGACCGCTGCAGTGCTTCCGGTGCTTGGAAGTGGGACATGTGCGTCGCACATGCTCCTGCGACCAGGACCGGAGCAAGCGGTGCTATTCTTGCGGTGAAGAGGGCCATAAGGCGAGGCAGTGTACTGCCAGCGCCTTGAAGTGTCCATTGTGCGCAGACCTTGGCCGTCCGTCGAATCATCGGCTGGGGACCAAGGGCTGCGCACCAAAGCGTCGGAAAAACGGGAAGGGGAGTAAGCAGGCTCCCCCACCCAAGGCCACACCCAGTGCGCCGGAGGCCATGGAGACTTCGCCTTCGCTACAAGGCTGAAGATCCTCCAGGGCAACCTGAACCACTGCCGAGGATCGCAGGACCTGCTACTGCAGACCCTCGCGCAGTGGTCAGTATCTCTGGCCGTGGTGGCAGAGCCTTACCGAGTCCCGGACCATCCTCGCTGGTTCGGCGACGACGCAGGCTCTGTCGCCATCTACTGGGGTGGTGGCGCAGGGGACCCGCCCTGTTCCTTACTTATTAAGGGACAGGGCTACTTTGCTGTGCAATGGGGTCCCCTGGCAGTTGTGGGCTGCTACGTCTCCCAACTGTACCCTCGCCGCTTACGAGGCGTACATGGATGCGGTGGGCGACTGCGTTCGCAGATGCTCGCCGCGTCCAGTGCTAGTCCTGGGTGACTTCAACGCTCACTCCAGAGTGTGGGGTGCACCCGGACAGCGTGCGGGAGAGACCGTGCAAGAGTGGGCGGCGGGACTGGACCTCCGGCTTCTAAACCGGGGGTCCGTCAGCACCTGCGTGCGTTGGCAGGGGGAGTCGGTCGTAGACTTGTCGTGGGCGACTTCCTCTGCTGTACGCATGGTGTCGGGATGGAGGGTGGCGGAGGAGGTGGTCACGCTTTCTGACCACCTCCATATAATGTTTGATGTTGCCATCCGCCCTCCCGCAGGTGCTGCCCGCCGGCACGATAGCAGCCAGCCGCGGCGATGGTCCCTCAAGCGGCCCGACGCTGACATGCTCGAAGCCGCTGCCATGGTCGCGGCATGGACGGAAGGGGTCTTGCCCGATCCCGAGGAAGAGGCGACCTGGTTCCGGAGCACAATGACCTCGATTTGCGATGTCGCAATGCCCGGGCTGGGTCCCCCAAGCTCCGGGCGGTGTACTGGTGGTCGGAGGCTATAGAGCAGTTGCGCGAGGACTGCTCACGGGCCCGACGCCGGTACACCAGAGCCCGTAGAAGAAGGCGAGCCACAGCCGACGAAACGGCGAGAGCTTATGCGGAATATAGAGGCGCCACGGTCGCGCTCCACCTTGCCATCAAGGATGCGAAGGCTCGATCCTGGAGCGAACTCCTCGAGGGGCTGGACAGGGACCCATGGGGGCGCCCGTACAGGATTGTACTGGGTAAGCTCCGACCTTGGGTCCTCCGTTGACGGAATCCCTGGATCCTACATTCGTGGAGAGTGTGGTCGATACACTCTTCCCTAGGATCCAGGGACCCAGTCCCTGCACCCCAGTGATACCGCCGGACCGTACCATCTGGTCCGACGAGCTGGGGGTGACCACCGAGGAGTTGGATCGAGCCACCAGGCGCCTCAGGGTCCGCAATACAGCACCCGGCCCAGACGGGATTCCTGGAAGGGCTTGGGTGCTGGCTCTCGCCGCCGGCCTGAGGGGAAGACTAAGACGGCTGTTCACCAGTTGTCTGGAAGTTGGAGTCTTCCCCTCGGGCTGGAAAGAGGCTAGGATGGTGCTGATTAAAAAGTACGGCAGGACCGCGGAGTCTCCCTCTGCGTACCGACCCATATGTCTGCTGGACGAGGCGGGCAAACTATTTGAGCGAATAATTGCCGCCCGCCTCAACTCGCACCTGCAGCAAGTAGGCCCCGACCTGTCGGAATGCCAATACGGCTTCCGGCAGGCGCGGTCGACCGTTGACGCGATCCTCCGGGTCCGTCAACGGTCGGGGCAGGCGACGACCCGGGGTGGCGTGGCGTTGGCCGTCAGTCCGACGTTGTCAACGCATTTAACACGCTGCCCTGGGGGCGATTAGGAGGCACTGGTGTACCACCGCGTGCCTCCCTACCTGCAACGCATTGTCGGGGCGTACTTGAATGGCAGGTGCATCCAGTATATGGGTCGGGACGCGTTTTACCAGAGGGAGGTAAACTGCGGGGTTCCGCAGGGTCTGTGTTGGGGCCCTGCTATGGAACCTCGCATACGACGCGGTCCTTAGGGTCGGTCTACCCGTCGGCGTGAGTGTCGTCTGCTATGCAGACGATACGTTAGTCATGTCCGACGGGGACGATTTCGATAGCACCATCCGGCTCGCCGAGCTTGGGGTGGCATGCGTCGTGGACAAAATCCACGAGCTGGGTCTGCGGGTAGCGCCTCACAAGACCGAGGCGCTATGGTTCCACAAGCTCCCAAGAGCTAGGGAACCGCCCAGCCGGTCGGTTCGCGTAGGTGACGTGCAGGTTCAGGTGGGGTCGACGATGAAATATCTCGGCCTCATCCTGGACAGTCGCTGGGGCTTCGAAGAGCACTTCGATCGCTTGGTCCCCAAGATCGATAAGGCAGTGGGTGCTTTGCACAGACTACTGCCAAATCTTGGGGCCCCAGGAGGAGTCCGCCGCCTCTACGGAGGAGTCGTGCGGTCCATGGCCCTCTACGGGGCGCCCGTGTGGTGTAACCGCTTCACGGGCGCCCGGCGCTGCAGAGCTAAGCTCCTTAGCCTGCAGCGCAAGATGGCCATCCGGATCGCACGAGGATACCGGACTATATCCTACGAGGCGGCCTTTATCCTGGCTCGGTTCCCGCCGCTTGACATTCTGGCGGAATTGGACGCGCGTGTTTATACGCGCGTCCGGGCTATCGACGGTGGGGCCGAGCCGCCCCTGGATGCGGGAGAGGTGCGTCGGCAGGAACACAGACATGCGATGGACGTGTGGCGCGAGCGGCTCGCCGAGCCGCGTTACTCGCGCCAACGCATCGTCTGTGCCTTCCTGCCGAACTTCGAAGCCTGGCTACGGAAGAAGGACATGTACGTCACGTACCGCCTGACGCAGGTACTCACCGGGCACGGGTGCTTCGGTGAGTACCTGAACAGGATAGGGCGCGAACCGACCGCGCAATGCCACCACTGTGGCTGTGACCGGGATTCCGCACAGCACACGCTAGCCGTGTGCCCCGCATGGGAGGCGGAGCGACGGATCCTGGTCCAGCAGATCGGGCAAGACCTCTCCCCGCCGGCGGCAGTAGCGGCTGCGCTGGTGGGGAGATCTAAATGGAAGGCGCTGGTCTCCTTCTGTGAGTCAGTAATGACGCAGAAGGAGACCGCAGAACGGGATCGGGAGAGGGCCGATCCCGTTCGGAGATGGCGCAGGCGGGCCGGGGGCAGACCGGCCCGCAACCCTGTAGTTCTGGGCTCTCAAGAATAAGACTACGGTATCCCCTGCCTGTCGTAGAAGGCGACTAAAAGGGGCCTCGGGTTCATTGGGCGACAAGGGTGGGGGCCTTTGTCGTCCGCCAAGGTGGACCCGGGAAGAAGGCGACATCGGCTGGCCCGTGTCGCCTTGCACTGCGAGGGCACAGGGGGGGAGGGAGTAACCTCCCCCGGGAAGTGCTCTCTATGAGCACAGTGCAGAGGGGCTCCGGTGCGTTCCACTGGAGATCCCGGAGCCCCTCACCATGCACCGAGGAAGGGCCACCGGGAGGTTTTAGTGGGTAAAACCCCACATAACCGCCGCCTTCCCCCCAGAAGGCGGGGTATCTTTCTGAAGATTTCCTCCTCGTTAAAAAAAAAAAAGTAAGTTTTCCATAACTACATTGAGCATGAATGAATATTGACGAGCAAAATCAAAAACCGTCTTCAAATCGAATCAAACGTTAAACGTTATTAGGCGAGGACGCCCTCTTTGTATTTCGGAATTATTGTAAGAATATTACGAAATAAAATTATTCAGAACCAAACCAAACTTTCATCAAACTACTCTTGAAGTACGAGTACATCCTTCCAATAAAAAAGGAATCACCAAAATCGGTTAATATGATATTGAGTTATTCGTCCATCTGTGGCGCATATCCTTGATGCAAAGTTAAGACTTTTATAATTTTCTCATGGAACTCACTGTCAAAATTGTACCAAATTTATTTATTTTTATATATTATATATTTAAATAGGACCGTACGAAAAGCGCCACCTTTCAAAAAAAAAGAATCATCAAAATCGGTTTAACCAGTCAAAAGTTATGAGGTAATAAACATAAAAAAATAGAGATAAATTGAGAACCTTCTTCTTTTGAAGTCGTTTGAAAAAGAAAGAAAATAAAGACGCCAGAACTTCATAATATAACTATGATAGTTCTAGAATAAAAGTGGGCATCCGCGCATGCGTTATATTCTATACGAGTAATAGCGTTTGATTTGAAGTCAGTTTTTGTTTTTACTCATAAATATATTTGTAAGAAGTTGTTTATAGCAGCAATAGGTATAAGTTGAAGTAAACTAACTTTAGAAGTAAACGCACGTAGTAAGTGTCACTTAGAGTGCTTTAAGTTACATTACCCTTTACGGCGATGTTTTTGTGCCTGTCTATAATTAGGCCATATGTGAATTTTGTTAGCGATTTGTTGCAATATTAAATATTAGATAGGTGACATTTCGGGAAGATTTTAACCTGTGTATAGATCAAGTTGGATAATACGCTAGCAACCCGAGTTTAATCCCCTCCAGCAACAATGAATTTATTTTTTGCAATTTTAAGAGTTGATTAACCACAGATGGGTGATGAAGGAAATCACGTCGAATAATCTTTTTGCACTTCTTTTTTTACATGCAAAATACATCAGAAAGACGTCTCGGTATAGACAGGGCTTTAATAAATACATACATATATAGCCGTAGCAACGGTAAATAAATTAGTAAAACTGTCTATATACCAACTAAAACGAAACTATATAGTCGCCAGTGAAAGGTTTCCCAGTCCGTGGAGCCCACGCGGCAACATCACTCACGCTGTCGACGTTTTAATGAGAAACTTCTAAACTGCACGTTGCGATTGCACGACTATTGGGTTTTATATGCTATACTATGTTTTAGAAGCTATATTTGTCTTAGTAATACCTTAGATCATATTGTGTAGATATTAAAAAAAAATTTTTTTACGTCGGTGTTAATAAATGCGGCGACGGTTCTTGACGAACGAAACTCTTGGGGCTGGACTTGTCCATCACTTCTAGACACGGAGCGCACAGAACCACTGCACGCGCCTTCCCGAGACCATTACATATTAACATTCCGAATAACCGGATTAGAATAATCGATAAGGGCGACCTAGAGAGCCGAACCACAACTCGGTCGGTAGCTTGTAGCTCGGGAGACCATCGAGTCAATCAAACCGCTAAGTTTCTTGAAATACCATTTCGAGAAGTTCTAGTATACAATTAAACAATCTAGTAATATTTAACCTAAAAATAAGAACAAATAACTATGACAGATTTTAATTTTGACAGTAACACACTCCACTTTTAAAAACACCCATATCTTAGGGTAGATTTCTATATTCAATCTCAATCGTAAATCGCTATCCGAGATCGATATTTCAATCCATTTTCTACATTTAATTGAAACAAAAGAGGAATGAATGATATAAGCCTTTTTATACGTAAGTAACCGTAAAATGGTAATTCATTGTACAAAACGGGTACAAACCCTTCCACCTGATAAGCGATGACGCACGTATTCTGTAATCACGTAACAGATGATTCACATAATGATTTAACCTCAGCTTAGAAAGAATATAGCTGGAGAAACAGAATATTAAAGAACCCATCGCCACATACTGGGCTGTATTATTGCTAGTCGTTATTGATTTGAACACCCAACCGCTACATTACATAAGCTAAACTATTGCGATATGCTTAACCATTTAGTTAAAATATATTAGTGGTTGTTCACTACAATATAAAATAGAGCGTGGTATCTAAACCAAGTACATTCGTCAAGTCAATTGAAATATACATTATTAATACACCAAATGAGAGTAAGGTAATCAAGGTGTATGCACGCACGCCGATCACAAAACTAAGTTCAGTTATATTTCGTGCACTCATAAATTATCTAAACAGTACGTATAACAGGATGTACGTAATAAATACTTCGACTACCTTCATTTAATATATCAATTTCCGTTAGTCGAGTGGCCATTGAACAGCCGGCGACCTCGCCTCATAAATGCCATCGTTTAATATTTTTGTCCTTTCACTCTTAATATAATCGAAGCCGACGATGAACAAATACACAAGCATAGCCTAAGAACCTCTATGTTTGTTGTAGGCGTCATTTGTTTCCAATAGCTTAATGACACAGGCTATAGTTGTAGCATAAGATTGAGCTTTTATCTTTGGAAGAATGAACACTGATGGCCTAGGTATAATAGTCCTACAGGGTTTTGAAGAGCAGACGAGCTCTCAGGGCGCTTAGAATAAAAGTTTAATAATTTGGAATGTGTTGTTTTAATTCATTCAGGTATAATTATTAAATAAACATAAACAAAACCACAAGAGGGACTAACATGAAAAGTTATTTTTTTTAAGAAAGAGAGTTTTTTAGACAAACGAGGAAGTTGATCCAACTGACTGTGAAAGGAAAAATGGTTAAAACATTTTTTTTATATACTCGTATATTATAAAATGTATTCACAAAGTAAGATTAGACAGAGATAACAATAACTAATAATTGACTTTTCACTAAGCTTATTAATTTCCACATGAGGCAAGGAATAAGCTACTAGCCGGTTCCACTTTTGATCTTTGGAACGGTCGGGAGTTCGAATCAGAGCCGAGTTGTACCAATGAGTTGAAAAACAATGCTAAATTTGTGCCTAGTGTCTTTGTTTACCCCTCTAGAGTTGAAGTCTGAGAGTCCATGAAGTGTTGCATAATTGCCGAAATCAGTGTAACGTTTCCACTGGAACAAGTTTTCGATTACACCATATAAAGTACGTTTCCAAGTAACCCACGGCTATTGCCCGGCATATGTCATTAAAATACCTTTAAGTCTTTAAGACTTTTTATTGCAGATCACTTGAGTCCTAGCGGACTAGTTTTTGCTTGAAGACTTTAACTTTGTACTTGGATTTTATGTCGCATTACTGACATGAATACTCCAAAGACAATTTGGAATATCACGGTTAAAAGCCCTATACGTATACATCTGGGTCTATAATAGATTAAGGATAAATAAAAAAGTACCAAGTATCGTATGCAAATGTAATAAGTACATGCATATGTAAAATATGTAACGAACAAACTTACATACATAACTGAAAACGATAAAATAAGATATAATATAGTAACAGTGCATGATTCAATTATTCTTGTAAACAAGTCTTCACTGTCTGTGTACCTCTGTCGAACTACTCGTAATGTCCAATAGTGACTTTATAGTGATTCAGAAAATAAGGGAATAAAGGAAATATGTCCGTGTAATAGTTTGTCATCGTGCCCCTCGCCAATGTACTATAATAATAATATTATTAATACTTTTCTGCGGCTGCAGGTGTAAGAGGTCCTGGGTTAAAATCCTGGACGAGCATAATTTTTTATAAGCATTTTTCATCCTATCGGTCGCCCTCGGATCGGAATGTTTACAAGTATAGAGTAAACGCCCAAGCCGAAGTTATCCTACGCGACCTAAGAGCTATACCACCTCTCAATCCCGACAAACAGTCGAATTCAGCTTCTCAGACTAATCTGTGTGGGTATGTCAAAAAAAATCATTTCTACCATTGCGTTACGAGACATAGCCGCGTCGAATGTACCTCAAATAATCCGAGAACTGTGTTTAAATGATCTATCACGCTTAATCCGTGTTAAATTGCAATCAATATAGAAGAAACATTCTGCTGTTTATGAAACAATGCCACATTCTTGATGCGTTTCAAATTTTAGTTATATAATAACATCAAATCAATATTTATTATTCTTAGATACCCCATTTTGAATGCGTAATCAACCCAGGGTGAGAGAGAAAAACATATTGACTGGTGTAAAATCATCAACGAAAAGACCAGAGGCCACAATAATGATCGATCACGTAATAAATTTTCAAGCATTTTAAAACGAAATAGTGTAGTAGCATTAATGATCTTGTCGGCTACTTCTACTAGAATTTTATCGTTTATCTTCTTTTATCATTACTTTCACCCAATTAAGTCACCTCTGACCATCCGTTAAGTGTAAGAACTTGTTCCGTTTTATATCAAAATTTTATAGTTACTGAAAGTTCGAAATATGAAATAAATATTTTATATTATTGAGATAATTATTTCGATTTTATCGATAGTTTTTTAACAACAAAACAAAATAAATATCATTGCTATGGTACTATCGGATTTTGTGCAATAAATTCTCGTAGGTGGTACTTTAAACTAAGCTGTTAAATTACTGGTTTATCGACTTGGAATAACGTTTCAAGATGCCGACGCATATAGTCTATTATGTAAACTTGTAGTATATATAAAAGATAATCGTATATATATTATGCAGATCATTTTATTTGTTAAGTAAGTATTCCTGTTAAGAGCAATATAAAACAGGCTCATAAAATTGTGCTTAATTGGGTAGCGTTATAAATTTTAAATTACACAATTTCAATTAACACAATATTTAACTCAGATTATGCAAGAGTAAGCGATATTTTGGTTTGATTGGGATTGCTTCGTCAACTTCTACTTTTTATACAACTGTGAAAAACATCGATCTTAAAATCTAGGAAAGTGTGTTGGAGTAATCACCGCCTGTTCATGGGCATGAACATCCACAACTCGGGAGAAGCCGCAATTGCGAAGCCGGTTTTTGAAAAAGGAGTAGGCTCGATTCGTGAAGGTCACCAAATCGTATATGTTCGGAAACACCGCTAGTTATAGTTGATTCCACAGCTTAAGTCACATTAGTCGTGGAACTTGGTCAAAATTTTAGGTCCCATACTGCTTTTGATATAGGATATATACGTAGATTTGGGTTCGGAAAATACATATATTTTCAAATTCTGTAGATTTTACTTAGTTCATTAAAATCGTAAAGAAGATTGTTTGTTAATTGAGATATTGGTAGGTCTATGACAATCGAAGTACTATAATTGTGGCAACGAACCAACGTAAAGGATTAGAATTTGGTGTCAGAAATTCGTTAAATAACTATTTCATTATTCAAAATAAAAGAGAGCGTCTCCGCGTAGTACCGCTAATGTTCGCTTAATCCTTCACTCCTTTGATTAGAACATGGTTTTTGTTTATAATTACCAATATATCTTTAACAAACTATGGAATTCGTTACGTGATATTATTATAATTTTATGTGGAGGCCAAATTCTTCGATGTTGTTAGTGGCTGCGTATAAGCTGCTTTTATTGAGTTGTTGATGCGTCTCATTAATCGCGATCACCCAATTTCACTTCCACCCGGTTATTTTGTGGTATTTTTCACTTTCAAACAACATTTTTGTTGTTTCCAACATGAGCATTCTTATAAGTTTTAAATGTTAAAACTAATTTTTATATTTTGAGTTGTTAAAATCGCATTAAGTTAAATCTAATGAAATAAAAACAATGAATAGGAATTGGGATCTAGTATGCTTGGTGAAAATGGATAGAAAAAATATCTGTCAACTGGACAATTACGTATCAATTATTTTACATAAAAAATTTATGAGTTATAAATTTTTTACGTTCCCCGAAAAAACGAAGTTTATTTTTTTTTTATTTAAATCGGAACAACAAACGAATACATATTAAAAGCTTAAGATACAAAATACATTAAGTATAAAGAGTTATAAATATGTAAACAACACCGTTATCCACATAATAATAATAATGTCCACAAAATGTCTTTAGTACTATACACACTTTATATCTGCATTTATTTCTATATTCACATATTTAAAATGTCCAGTTTCTTTTTTAAAGTTTTTTTATAAGAGGAAAAGGCAAGAAATAACACATTAATGTGATCGAAATGGTCATTATACTGCTTCATAATCCTAGTCAATGGAGCGCGTTCACCGGCGTTGGTTCTCGTAATAATGGGAGAAAATATTTTGTGAGTGTATGTATCACGAATGCGCTGAGAACTGCTAGGAACACGAAAGTATATATTATTAATTAGCTCTGTACAATCGAATTTATTGTGGTAGATTTTGTACAGAAAAATTTGATCATGGTATAATCTTCTAACTTTCAAAGAATGTAAATTGAATTTTTCTAAAAGAATACAATAAGAGGAGTGAAGTTATCAAAAGATATACTAACAATCTACGCTACTGAGGATGTATGACATAAATTTATATTCAATGTGAATATTTATGTAGAGAAGTTGTAATTTTTATCAGGATGTATTCCGTGCAAGATTACAGATTCGAAAGGGATATTGTTCTTGCAAGTGTAAGTTTATGTAACAGTGAAAGTAGCTATAAAAGGTAGCGTCGGTAACAATGTACTCGTGGATAAAAGAATCTGATATACTCTTATAATAAGGACCAATTAAATATATCAACAGAGCGGTTTCAAATTATTATTTCTTTTAATATTTTTTATTAAGGGAAATGTAGTCTTAGATAGTAAAACAGACTAACTCGGCGAATAAGGTAAGGACTAACTTTTGTTTTTTTTTGACGAACTACGCAGATTAGCCAGAGAAGCTGGCCTTGACTGCTTCACCGAATTGAGAGATGGCATAGCTCTACCTCTACCGCTAGTACCTCGACACAAGGGTCCCCTCGGTGATGGGTAACCTCGGCTTGGACGGTTACTATGTTAAGCGTATGCATTCCGATCGGAGGGAGCACGAGAGGGCCGAACCACGACTCGGCCAGTTGCTATTTCACTGATAATAACTAACTCCTGACATCTATTTTAATACATTGTTGTATGCATAATGAATGCACTTTGAATAGCTTTGCACTAGTCCATGGGATTTCCATAACAAAAGGATTGATTAATGTCCTATGGTGAATGAGGAATTAGATTATGTAACTGTTGGATTCATTATCTGAAATGTATTCTATAAAATATCAAAAGACTAACGTCTTACGTTTGTACTTTAAACTAAGCTGATTGGTTTCAGCTGTGACTTTAAAGTAACTGTCACCTTTATATTGTACTAACAATATAGTAAGTGTACTACTTCGTGTACTATACACAAACAAATACAAGCTATCTAGGACTTATCCTTGCCTAGTTTAGACTTCACTTTTGACTTTAATTTATTTTTGTAGTATGTAGTATTTTCTTTTAATTAAAGGTTAAATATAAATGACAAATTTTATTATGAGCAATAAATTATGTCTACTAGTCCAGATAGCTATATATAATATAAGGTTTAGTTATCTATAATTAAACGAAATATTAAGTTAAAATATTCTGTCGAGATTTTGATGGTAATGAAAAATTTGGAAAGTTTGTCTGCTTACTAATTTAGCATTCGTTGTGAATTCATATATCTAGTTTTTAAGCTTTCTCTGTTGGTCTTACTTTAAATAAAATTAAAAAAAAATATGAGTAGAGTAATAAAATATTATTAAAATATTTAAAGAATATAGATTTAAAAAAATTGTTTATTATATTTCAATACGCTTACGTCCTACAACATCTACTAAGTAAAATATTTATTTCAAGTTAATTCCAAAAAACCAATTTAATAACATATTTAATTTCAAGGGAACCTGGTTATGTGAATCTCTTTGTATTACAAGTAAAACTTAATAAAAAATCTATAATCATCTTTTTACCCTGACGGGATAGACTGAGGGTTACAATAGATTTCTACTTTTTATATGGCTTCTTAAGTCTTAGTCAATATACGTAAGAATTCAATAAGCGCAGTCATTGATTCAAGATGGGTTGGATTCGAACCTAGATAATCGCATCGTAAGTCGAACGCTCCTCATATACTAACTTTTTGTGTAACGAAAAAATGCAGATAATTTTAACCATTTTTATCAACGATTTATTTAAATAGTAATATTTTCAGCAATTTCAATTTCTTTTGTGTAATCAATGTAATTTTTATGGGCATTAGAAAGATACTGTGAGAATGTCAGTAACTAGGTCGCCTTTTTCTGTATTTACTAGATATTCGACAGTTTGATATTTTACATTGTATATTGTTTCACCCGTGCACTCTTCTTGAGTTGTCACGAACACAAAAGTAGTGAACAGTAGATAAATTGTACGTTTATTTCTACTACACCTTTTTTATTTCTACTACCTTCAAAATTTTACTATTTTTATTTAAAGCAGCAATTCCCTATTTTTTTAACGATTATTTATGATGTAATATTTTTTATATTATTAACATAATACAACCGTTATAATCGTATATTAAGCTTCGACGCTACGGAATTAGTTGTAGACATTCGTAGCGCTGTAGGTTTCAGTGTCGCTACAAAAGACATCAACGGGCTGGTAAGCTTGTGCTTTATTTAATTACGAATAACAATTTTATATTTTTATCAAAATTTCTTAATATTAATAAATATAATATGCTTGTTTGAAATTAATGCTAAAATAAAAATAAAGGAAAAAACTTCAAATACCTTGAAATCATCATGAAACACTGCACTTGCTAACCACTAATCACTTAATTCAAAAAACACTTCCCACAAAAGTTCAGTTCGTTAAAATATATAACAATATCATTATTTACTCCAGGTAATATTGTAGTTATGTACGCGTGCTGACGGTGGAGCGTCTGCGCTTGTACTGCGAAGGTTCGTGACGGAGAGCGCGTTGAAGCCTGCGCTATGAAAGTTAAACCACGTGACGCGCCCCATCCACTGTGCTTAGACCTTTGTTGCAAATTCCACTTACCTCTAAGTTGGTGAACCCATACACCGACTTAAAAAGTAATTTAGTTGTAATTTTTTTTTCGTACAGTTATTCACATAAATATAATATGTTACCGTAGTACATTTTTAATGACGTACTGTTTTTAACGAATAAAAAGTCGTTTTTTTTGTATATGGTCTTTCTATTAGCCTTTCTACCCCAATTATTATTTTTTGCAAGGATATGTTATTTTCAATTTAGAACTCAGGAAGTAAAAAATGTTGAAATGGCTACTTAGCATGACAATTGATTAAATCAGGCACGGGTTTAGGATTGTTGCACAAGCGCCGGCGCACGCCAAAACTACAATTTGTGTTATTCAAATAAAAAATACCGAATGCAACGCTCGTATTTTTCGCAACCGTAGATGCAACTTTGAAGGTTTTTTTATGCACTCTACACCCCAACCGACCGATTGTAGTGAAGCGATTTTTGTGGAACGGTTGCCAAATTTGATGCGGGTCGTCTAAATCGGTTAAGGAACGTGAATATTTGTCACTTTCCTTAACCGTTTGCAAATTATTACATAATATTTAATTTATTTTTATGTTTTTTGTTTAGACTGTCAATAGTCTAATAGCTTAGGGTACGGTCTGCGAATCGTAAGGTTCGCAGAATCTACTACTATTAACTATCTAATATTGACGTGAACCATTTCCTACCACAAGCTTATGCATACTTGGAATGGTTAACATGAACATGCAAAAATAAATGATGATCTAAGATTTCAATTAAATATCGTTGATTCTACTACGTATTAAAAGGTAGTGATGAAACATTTTCCAAAATTCTTCCCTTCATTCATTTCCAATCATATATACATAAGTAAATTATGAATAGAACATTCTAAGTTGACACTAATCTCATTAACAACACAAATTTTTACAGCCATGTATTTATTCGAATTTGCAGCCAGTCCATCAAAGAGTGTATGAATTTCTGTCTAATCTCTAAAGTCTAATTTCTGTCTGTGTCTAAGTTTTGTGGCCCACGCATGCGAACATTTTTTTATACTATTGCATGTGTGAATTATACAATGATCATTTACACCTTCTGGTACATATCTAAAAGTATTAGAGCTATACAACCGTTTTCGTACAATAACTTTGTTTATTTTAAGACGTTGATCAGTTCTGAATTCTAATAAAGAAGTTCCCAACTGTTGATATGTGAAAAACGTTTTCTAGTGTGTCTAAGTTTAGAAATACGAGAGAGTATTTACAATGTTTTTCAATATTTTTTTTTATAATTTAACATATACTAAAAAAGAAATATTTACAATTTAATAGATATTACAAAATATTTACAAAAATATAACTGTATCAAACCGTCATCGCTTGGCAGTGTGCCCAGAAGGCTAGTAGCATTGCCACGTTGTATGGCAATGCATAGCCTCTGTGCAAGGTATAAGCCAGCCCTCTGGTCGCCAGATGTGTCGACCAACTTCTTAGCTAACACATTCAAAAGGTGGTGTGCACTAGGACCCCATGGACCCAAAGTTTCTACCCCAAACGGCTCAAATATGAAACCTGTATCGAGATTACTATATTAAATTATTAAAAAAAAAAATCTTTAAATATTTTTTCCGTTTTGTTTTTGTTGGAACTAAATTGATTACCAGAGTTAACAAGGCGGCGCTATCGTTAATGCTTACGCGTAACATAGTAACCGTCTAAGCCTTTTTTTTTGTTGACGGGAAGGAAAACCGTCCAAGCCTAGGTTAGCCCTCACCGGGGGGACCCTTATGTCGAGTTACTAGCGATAGAGGTTCAGGCTAAGCGACCTAAGAGCTATGCCAACTCTCAATCTAGTGAAGCAGTCAAGGCCAGCTTCTCTGGCCAAAAAGTTAACATGAAACGATGTAACACGTAGGATGTATTAATAATTTTATTACCATGCTCTTACATTCATTTATTCGTTTTTATATTTTCGAAGTTATGTTGTTTAAACTTTATAAGCGGCATGTGAAAGGTAATAAATAGTGATTTGTTATGCGAATTCTTTTTTCTGCTATAGCCATGTGTTATTAAATTGTCTGTATCAAAGATTTCTCTATTATGTATGCGAAATATGCCTTTCACAAGCTCATCACGTGCTTTGGCCTCTCTAATCCGTTCGGTGGGGTCGCACCCGAACAGCGAGGCTTTGTTACCATTTCTAGAATATTATACATACGAGTATGTGAGAACCAGATCGTTTATTACAACATATTTTTTAGCTTTTTTACTTAGGAAAAAACAATTAAATTTATAAATTTTGTAATAAAAAATAAGCTCTCACATCCTTAAACCATTTACCGGAATATATAAATATATATATATACCTCAGAAAGGTCATCTGCACGTGATGAGATTATAGTGAGCAAACAGTTGCGCTTCTGTAGATTCACTCTCTCGTTCCCAAACCTCCCAGTATCAGTGGATCGGATGACCGATACGACTGATGGAGGCCGGGAGTGCTGTGACTTGCCAGTGCTCCAACAAGCATGTCACAGTATGAGGTCCCTTAGTTGTCTCATACTACACCCACGGGAAGAATGGGGGTGGTGCTATTCTGCCGACACCACACGGGGATACAGCAACAGCAGTCCTCTTTTCACCATGCTCATTAAGTCCCATATGTGACAGTTAGTGGTGAGCCCATTGTTATACAGCGGTCACAAGTTTTAACAAGTGATTTTTTTGTAAATAAGAAACCGTAAAAGGGAAACTCATTGATATAAGTCGGCTCGGATTCAAACGATCGCTTAAATTGAAATGTTGACATAAACAAAATGGCATCACGTTAAGGCATTTCAGAAATAAAACGGTTTTGATTATCTTATTTACAAATGTTTCACATTAATTGGAGCGTGACAGGTTGCGACTGTGAATCTTGTGAACAAACATTTTGCGGTATTGAATTTATTACCGAAACTGATTTTAATAATGCTATTATTTTATACTTATTATTTCAATACCTCAATTTGACTTAGATAATGTATTTACGAAACTTTTTAAAATTATTATTCAAAATGAATTTGTAAGCCATAAAAAAGCATTGATAAGATCTTTCTTCGGAAGTTAGTAAAGCAGTTGGTTTGTCAAGCCAATGAGTTTTCATTATTCTTTTTTTATATGTATATATGCATTTTTTTGTATATGAAACGGGGAGTATGCGTCTCAATTGATCCTAAATGATCTCTCCGCCTACAAACAACTATTACAGGCATTTGGTTTCATACGTCCAAAAAATACATTGGATTTTATAAGCTCTGTTAAAAGGAGATAGCAATTGCCATACTTAACTTATACTTATACTACTTTGCCTGACTACGGTAAAAGACATAAAATGAAAAAACATACTTGAGTACGATCCCATTTGATGTTAAATGGACAAACAATTAATCAAGGTTTTAAACACTGGCGTAGAAGGTAAAAAATACCATGTAAAGTAATTAAGTAATACTAAGAAAGTTTTGAATGCATATATATTTGTATTTCAAAAAGTAGTAATGTTGTCTTTTATATAAATTAATTGAGAAAATATAATATATGGGAACTAGGTGACTTGTCAAGCTGCCTAATTAACCCGTAGTATTGGCATTTTCACGCCAACAGGATGTTAAGAAATACTGTCGTTTTAAGTAGTACGAAAGACGTAAAGGTTGTTAAGATATTATGTAGTATTTTATATACTGGCATCATCATGGAGTTCAATAGATTCTAATTGAGTTAGGAAGTTAATTTTGTCTTCGATTCTAGGACAGCAAATATTTCATCTCATTGTTTATAATTTTTTAAATGTTTATAAATATAGCACCAACATTTACCAGCACCGAATTTGATTCCTTTATTTATACAGGAATGCTAACAATTTTTTTCATAAATATTAATAAATTTCATGCAAACTTTACGTTTCGCCGACCGTATCCTAGGATTTTGGCACTTCAGGCGACGTATCGGGGTGCGCAGGAGGCGTTACGAACGCCTCCTCTTGCCGCACCCGTAATCCGAAGCGGGGCCAGGATGGGTACCTGGCCCCAGCATGCTTCGGCGTCGTCGGGACTTCTCTGAGTGCCGGAGAAGTCCCCTTTGAGGATGAAGTCCGGTCTTTGCCGGGACCGGCCGGTCGTTGGGGTGTCCTGTCGCTGACAGATCCGGGGCACCCCGCTCATAACGGCTGATGGCATTCGCGGAAGGTTTAGTGGGTAGGGGCTGCCCAGGCCGAGTCCCACACATCCTTCCGGGCCCACCCAGGGTACCGGAGGATGGTCTTTGAAAAGATTCCCCCGCGTGAACAAAAAAAAAAGGATTTTGGCACTTAAAAGTGTATTGGTTCCTTTGAAATTACACCGTACCGTTTTTTTATACCATGTTGGAAGTATATTATTTGCGCTACGTGCACTGCTAATTATTTTAATACAGTTAGACCGTCGTCCACTTTACTTAGAACTTGGGAGAAACACAGAAGTATCATATATATAATTCACGTATTCTCCAAGTACTTCATGCAACAGTAGAAGTCGCCACTTCATTGTCTTTACATCTGGAATACTCTCTAATAACCACATTTCTACGGTGATAATCTTACTCTAATGTTTTTTTTGTGTTCAACTCGCACGACCAATTAGCGTGGGATTACATCGCTTTGTGGAATGTCAGACGCGCCTTATTTGATACAACTTTACAATGTAGCTACAGCTTCATTGACCCGTATTTTCTACGTTCACTTATTCTATGAAGTTCATAATATTTTAAATATTTTATGAATAAATATAATAAAAACACCTACGACTTTAACAAAAGGAAAAGGCAGAGTAAGAATTGAATTTTACACGATACAGACCTTGCGTCTTCCAAATCTATACGTAGTTTTTATACTAATCTGTTTGTGTGATACAAGTCTGTGTAAACTGACTCGAATTCAGAGTTTATTTTTTAAATATAAACTGCGGTATAATCAGGTATGTATTACACCTTTGGTGAAAGATATCCCGTAACAATATATACTATAATTGTATTGAACATATAGTGGGAAAAATATGATGAATTTATCAATAAACAATTGATGAAAACTCTAAAGTATATATATATAAAAGAGAATGTGTGTGTGTGTTTGATTGACCTGATGAGTAATCGTGTAAAATTTGGTGACGATCGGAACAGTTCTCTTTTTGAACTGTCAAATACAATTTTTATTTTACTATGAGGATATTTTATTGTTTTATAACCCAAATTTGTAATGACACATGCGTTGTGTATATTTATGTCATTATGAACTATATTGTAGTACAGCGGAGTATATTAAAGTATTAAAAATAGATACGGTGGATTAAAAAGAAATATATTTTTGTAATTGATTAATTTATCAATGTTTAAATAAAATAAAGCAAAATCTAGGCTGGGCAAAGCTAGTATTAAATAAAAGATTAGTAAAGTGTTAACATTGATCATTTTTTCACACAACTTTGATGAACACGTCTAGCGAGCCTAAAACAGCTACAAAAATGTGACGCATCTTGTCTCAAGCACTTAAGCGAATCACTAACGTTCTTGTCCGGACTGTATAAGACATTGCGAAAGAGCACGTGAGAAATTTCGATCATTGTCAAGTCGAAATCAAGTCGTGTTCTGCATCTGTACATATGTCGAACAATCAAACATAAATGTCGGAAAAAGTTGGTGAATAGATGAATGGGTAAAGGTGTGTCTTTGTTAGTGTTACTCCTTTATTTTGCTTACTAAGATTGCACAAAATGGTGTAACGTCTCAAATTATTCTGATATACCTTTTTTGGCAGAAATATTTACGAATGAAAGTCTATATATAAATTACACAGTTGTGTGATCGCATATCTCATGCAATATGATGAAACTTTGAAACCACTTAATGTAGTTTGATGCGGTTTCAACATTTAAATAGTGTGGTATATCAATATTAAAAAGGTGAACATATTTTTGTTATTAAATGGTGCCTTTTACTGCAAGAACTATTGTTATAATCTGTAGGTCTCGTAGAATAAAATAGTCCAACAACTAATACACTCGCTTTATTGAGACAGCGTAACGTTGTACAAAGAATTATTTATATCGAGTCAAACGTCACAACTGCGCGTCCTCGCCATCTTTACAAAATTAACTAGAAGTCAGATTAGGAACTAATAAGGTTAAACTATTGTTTACAATGCCAAGTTCATGTGACGATCAACTAAATTATTAATTATGAATTAAAGATACAATAAGGTTCAGGTAAACTATTAAGATATCATTGGAAGTAGTTATTATGTATAACAATCGCTGGGTGTCAGGTGTTGCCAGCTAACACTATAGAAAGAAGATACTTGTAAATATATAAAAGAGAATGTGTGTGTGTTTGATCCGTATAGGCTCCGAAACGGCTGGACCGATTTCAATGAAACTTTCTAGGAATCTTCAGATTGACCTGACGAGTAATCGTGTAAAGTTTGGTGACGATCGGAGCACTTCTCTTTTTGAACTGTCAAATACTTATTTTTACTCTTCTGTTTGTTATTAAAATAAATAAAAATAAAAAGGTTTCAAACTAAATTTTAATATATAATACATCATTGACAACTCATCTCATACTCATTAAATAAAACTATTCTTATGGATTTTGTACGATTGTATTATGGGTAATGACCGTCGTTAAGTGTTTGGAACATCGGGAATTCGTAATAATACAGTTTAATAATATATAGTTTTATTTTATATTTATCTCATCTCAATTGTTATACCTTTTATTTAACCTCCTTTCAAATGAAATAACCTTCATCTTAAAGAATCTGTTTCAAGATCGTAAAGTTTTTGGGTTAATTATTTGCTTGGAATGTTTCGTTGTATGTGGCATATGTAAGTTTCATCGGTTTCCTGTATGCCTACATAATATATATATATATATACATATATATATGTACATGCACAGGCAGTGAAATAAATCAGTTAAAAAATCTTCCTCTTATCTTGTTATACTACTATATTGCTATAACCTTTTAACACGAATGCGCGCAAATGCAAACCTCAACTTTAAATGTTATATATAATATTTGCCAATCAGAAATTTGTTTGTTGTTGATCACAGGCCTTCTCTGCTACGAGACTATAAGGACTTATACTCTTTATAACTACGGTAGAATACAAATAAATGGCCAATACCTGATATTCTCACTGCAGAGAGAAAAGAGAAGTAGAAAAAATACTTCAATTTTGTTAAAATAACGTGTGTACCTAGGATACGTTGTCACGAAATGAACTTCCGAGCGCATTGCGCCCAGACACCGGCCAGTTTTCAGTTAGGCCAAAATGAGAAATTATTAAAATATCATTGTTACAATAATAATGTTAACGCAGTAGTATGTGTAGCTTCTTTGGTAACATCACGATAAAAACTTTGCTGACAAGAGAAAATCCGTCCTCTTTCATGTAAGCTCTGTGTCTCTTAGTGATGTAAAAGGGAGCAATAAGACATAACGAAACAATTCTGTTTCACAATAGCGGTTATCTTGTATTAAACATAAACGGAGCCTTGACGACAACTTAAAGACATGATAATAAAGCCTTTAGTTTCTTCCATTTGTTTTAAAAGAAAAGTATATTATAGTATAATAATATACAACCGACTTCAAAAACGGACGAGGTTCTTAATTCGTTTGTATGTTTGTTACTTCATAGCTTTTGACTGAGTAAAGCGATTTTGATAATTTATTGAAAGGCTGGTGCTTCTAGTGTGGTCCCATTCCAATTTAGTCCAATTCTGACAAAATGCAATCATGAGAAAATTTCATTTTTTATTGGAAAGGATGCACTTAGAGAGTTGATGAGAGTTGGGTTAGGTTCTGATTAATTCTATTTCCTAATATTACTACAATACTTCCAGAACTTCAAGAGTGCCTCAACGTTTTATTTGATTTGAAGTTGGTATTTGGTTTTACTCGAAAATATAGTTGTAATTTATGTACACAATTGGTTTAACAGACTCGGTGCTCTCATGTGCTGCATAAAGACAAATTACGCACGCATAGTATCACGATTCGCGAATGGATTTATGAAGACATGATGTGAATTATTGGTCGCCGATCATCTGAGCAGCCTTCAATAAGAGCCCGCGTGCGCAATCTCAATTCAAATGGCTCGCACGAACAAGCCACCAATGTAGTTCGAGGCCGCCTCTTATTAGGCTGTTAAACTTCGATTTGTCTTATACGTTTCGTAATTAGCCCCGGGACACTGGACACTTTAACTGTGCCCACCATCGCTAATCAGCACTTCAAAGAGAACGTCCAAATTGTAAACATTAATCGCTTGTAAATAAAATAATCAATATATTTATGTTACATCAACCTGACAAAGTTTTATTTAAATTTATACATATAATAAGTAACGTAATAAAACGAATAAACACATAAACCGAATCAAATTTAAATGGAATCACACGTGACTGATAGAACGTTAAACGCTATATGGCTTTTTTATTTCCGAAGTTAATAATATTATAAAAAACCCCTACATAACAGTGAGTTTTATTTGATTCCAGACTACATTCTTGTCAACTATTAATCGAATAGTCTTTATCTTGTGCTAGGTTGCTTGCAGAAGTTGTTTTTTTTTTAACGTGAGAGGAAATGCTTTTAAAAAACAGGCCCTACCGACTAAAACCGGTCGCGGTAGCATTTCACCATCTTGCGGAAATTGTGCGAGAGCGCCCCGTAGCCAATAGGCGACGACAGTGGAACATCTTGGGGTTTTAGTCAGTGCAATATCGACATAAATCGCCCTTCTATTCTATTCAACCTACGATCCTAAGTCGTAAACCGTACCCAAAGCCATTATACTATTGACGCCTTGTCCTAAATGTGTACGAATATACACGTACAAGTCGGCGACTTTGTTTTATGCTAAACAATTATATAATTAATTACGTTTAATTAGTCAAAAGTTATTAATTACTATGTTAAATGCTTCATGATACGTCTAAATGTGCTTAATTTTGGGGTGTGGCTGGCCTAGTTATTTTTGAGCCTGCGGGCATGTAGGTGAACCGGAGCATGTGTGATCGCCACCTGTCACCGACATTGGCCTTCTTTGCCAAAGGAAAGTGAAACATATTTTATCACAATTAACATTCATGTATATACACGTCTGACGTATTTTACTGTTCGATTTAAATCTATTCTAATAAATGGAAAGTCGTTTGTTTGTCCCCTTTAATGTAAAAATTATGGAAGAGTTAGACGTGATACCTACACCATTTCATGCACAGTATTTTGGGGAATGTTTTAGTATATTATATATTTTTGATTATAATTCTGGGACCTATATATTTTTTGGTTTGAAGTAAGTAGTTTTATTTACAATGTGATTCCGTTCCATCGACATGTTATTGTTATGTAATGCAATGTGACATTTGGTAAATCATTTATAAAGTAAAATAAGCCGAAATGATACGATAGCGAATATCTAGTACTTATTATTTTAGTTAAATTCGTTTTTTTTGGCCATCACTTGTTTTCTAATCAGTAATAGTAACCAAACTTTAAACTTTTTAGTATCGGAATTTTGAATGATCGCACGGGGTATTCGGGAGGAATGTTCAGGAAGAATATTTGGTGTAATAGCTTATTTATCTATCTACCCATGTATGTTTACTACCAATAGCTTTGTACTGTATCTAATATTATGGAAATAAGATCCAGAATCGCTTGCAAATATGTATGCATACGTACAAGTTAATACGCACTTAAACCTCTGTTAGAAATAATGCAATATTTACTACTCACTCACAATTTTCAAAAATAAACAATCATGAACGGCAAAGTTCAATTATAGATTGGCCTGTACATTACTTGAAAATATATTTTTATCTAAAAAAGCGTATTTCTTTGAGTAAAACTATTTTTACGCAATTAATCACGTGTTGTAATCTTATTTTTAACATATTACAGCCATTTTTCATAAGTCATATTTAACATGGGCATTCGTGACAATAAGTAAGTGCGTACTTCATAATAGCAATTTTCTTCAGCTCACTGAACATCAGCATTTACTAGTACATAAACGCCCTACACAGGCAAACGTAAAGTAACCGGTTATGTAAAATTTAAAATTTACTATAATATAGCTCTCAGTGTGGTACATGGCCTATGTATCTCATTATTCTATATCTCAGACATTAACGAAGAAAACATTAGGTACAATCGATTACGGCAAAATCCGCCACGTGATTCCAACACAGATTGACGGACAATTTTTCTAACGATGTTCACCTAGGTGATGAAAGAAAAATTTGGTAATTCTACTCTTAAAATTGTAATAGACAATTGTATACAAAGAACGCTTACGGTTCAGATAACGTACCATAGGGTTATGCTAGATTTGTTTTCTTTAAAAAAAAAAGAAATTAGATCCATTGGCAATTGACTTTATCCATGTTTAAGTTAGGAAATGTTTATTGTAATTAACATTTTCAATTTGCTGCATCGGGGATCAAACACAGATAACTCGGAGGTGTGGTGTATCAGTTATCCAAATGGCAAACAACAAAGGAATTGGTGCGGACGGCAGCGCATCTTGCATAACGCTAGACGTTTCTCGGGCTGATTTGTACATTGCGCCGTTTCACAACTCAGATATGCTCTTACCCAAACTGATTGCGGAAAATCGTCCAATAATAGAACGACGGATGCGTAATCTGACCTATTTATCCAGTAATCGATTTGAACATTTAATCTGCAGCCGTTTGAAATTCACATTTTTGCGTAAATTTTGTCACGTTTCAACAATTGCAGCTGAAGTAAGAAACAGATTTTATAACATAAAATATTGATATTGGCTTTTATTGGATCTTTTCGACCATGACCTTATAGTATATACCCATAGAACTATTTGGTATCACCAAAGGTTTCTGATGTTTTTTAAATGGCTCACTTGTCCTTTTAAAACGTGGTCTTAGGTGAAGAAGTTAGTAAGCTCAAGATCTTAGGGTGTAAGCCTAAACTTTTATTGTACATAACAAGAAACGGTAGAGCTCTTGAGAAGTTTGACTTCGGCCGTTTCTCCATCACGACAGCATTATGACTGGGGGTGATGAAGAGAGGCGAACCACGGCTCGATAAATGATATGCTTGAGTCGGAGTAGTAGACATCCTTGAGTTTCAGAAAAAAGTGTAGCTTCGTAGGTGTCTGGCGGTATATATTATTTCATATAAATAATTGCATTTTTATACATACACCTTACACAACATAATTTTGAGATTACATTCTTCACAGTGTTTTGAAGTTCTCTTCTTCTATAGACGTTTATACTGTAGATAAAATTGTATTTCTATTCTGTATAAATTCTTCAGCATTCTAATGCAAACGTGGTTAACAGGTTTGAAGTAAAATAGATGTTCGAAATTTGAATTTAAGTAGTTGCCTCCATTTATGAACATTTCGCAAATCGAGTTAACGAATTTTTTTTTATTAGATCTTTATAATATATATGAAATTGGCGTTTTATTGTACTTGGCCTCTTTGATCTCATTTATCTCCTCTTTGATTAGGAATTCCTATTTCAAATTTATACAGTTATTTACTCATGCATTTCTTTTTGAAAACCGTAATCCATATGTATTTTCATTGCGTCACTCAATTTACAAAATGGAAAACTTAAATATTTGAATATATTAAAGATGCATTCACGCATTGCTCAAGCTATATCGCTTTTATTTGTTACCATTGACCATTGACCTTCTTCTTTATACTTTTCAAAGCCTTCTTATAATTTTTGTGTTGCATTAGTATTCAACTCGTCTTGCCTTTGTTTGCGAAACAGATGTTTTGAATTTTTCATGAAAAAAATTGTGCAAAATTGGTCAGTACGTTAAACAAACTCTCAACCTTTTTTTTTTGTTAACGGTGAGGAAATCTTCAAAAAGATACCCCGCCTTCTGGGGGAAGGCGGCGGTTATGTGGGGTTTTTACCCACTAAAACCTCCCCGGTGGCCCTTTCCTCGGTGCATGACGAGGGGCTCCGGGATCTCCAGTGGAACGCACCGGAGCTCCTCTGCACTGTGCTCAAGAAGAGCACGTCCCGGGGTGGGGGGAGGTTACTCCCTCCGCCCCTGTGCCCTCACAGTGCAAGGCTACACGGGCCAGCCGATGTCGCCTTCTTCCCGGGTCCACCTTAGCGGACGACAAAGGTCCCCACCCTTGTCACCCAGTGAACCCGAGGCCCCTTTTAGTCGCCTTATACGACAGGCAGAGGATACCGTAGTCTAATTCTTGAGAGCCCAGAACTACAGGGCTGATAAACAAACTCCCAACCTGCCCCATTCTTGATAAATTTTGCTGTCTTTGTCATCATCTATTTCTTGATATTATTTTAAGTATATTGTATATACTGTAATGCAAGTTGTTAATATTCTTCAATTTGATTTTGACCTGTATTTTATTGAGTATTTTAATAGCGTCAGAAAATACAAAATAAATGTTGATACTAACAGATTATGTTACAACAGATAGTATAATATAATAATAGAAGTGGCGATCATTATTCTTATCCATGCATATCGTAGAATTAAAAAAAAAATACTTACAATTTTGGTAACATTTTGTTATCATTCTTGCTAACTAATCAAAATAAGCTAAACCTTGTGGTAAGAGATGGTTCACGAGAATGGTCAAAGAGTGGGTTTGAACCTTAGGCCTAATGTTTTGCAGACTGTACCCTGAAAAATCATTAGGTTCTTGACGCTGTACTTTTAGTTTGTAGAAGCAACTTCTGTAGTATAAACGGTCTAATACAGCGGTGATTACTTAATAACTTGTGTTAACTCTTTCTTCCTCTCACCTTTTCCACCAAAATAAAATTAACATTTTTTATGCATGTAAACTAGCGCTGGACCATGATTAATAATAAATAAATTCCAATTCATCGTGATGCCAAATGCGCCGGCCATATTTCGCACTTACATTAATTACAATTACATTTACAAGTACAAACAAAAACTGACTTAAATAGACAAGAAATATTACGAAATAAAGTTAATCAGAATCTTACCAAATCAGTCACCATCTTCAACTTTGTTTAAATCCTTTAATTAATATCCTTTCCAATAAAAAATAAATCATCGAAATCGGCTGGCGTGACATTGACTTATTCGTCCATTTCTTTGTAGTTTCATCAATTCGTCGTTTTCTCGTGGATGCCATTGTCAGAATTGGTCCAACATAAAATGGGACTACTTAAGAAGCTCTCAAATAAATAAAAAAAAGAATCATGAAAATCGGTCCAGCCGGTCGAAAGTTATGAGGTCACAAACATAAGAAAAAATATACAGACAAAAAGAGAACCTCCTCGCTTTTTGAAGTCGGTTGAAAAGTAGTACAATTTTCACGTTTGCTTTCTGGTTAAAATTCTCAATTGGTCAGATTTCAAATGTTGTCGATTTAAAGGTAGGGCTATTGGATCGTGATATCGGATTTCGTAAGCGACTACAGATAGTTGCCCGCGGTCAATATTATAGCACTGATTGCGTCGATTCAGCCTAGCATTCCACACGTATGTATATATGCTGCTGGAATGTGCTAATAAGGCTACTTCGTGGCAAATTTTAGTCTGTTCTGTATCAAATCATATCAGAAACTATAAAAATTATACAAATACAACGGTGAGCAAAAATAAAGGGTCGGTTAAGAAAGTTTCACTATCTCGGAAGATAAAGATAATTGAAATAAATTGTGCATGATAGACAATTAAATATCCTTGAGATAAAACAAATTATTTTTATTAATTTATTTATATTTCATTAAAAAACATATAATTAAACGAAAAAGGATATCTTACGTTAACTTGGAGAATACAGTATTTTTCATTAAATTTTATTTAAATTTAAATAAAAATAAAATGTTGCTATTAACTGTATTATTTATTATTTTTTTATAAATTAATATTAAAGCCGCCATCTTTTCACTTCGCGTTATTTTGTGTTACAACTGATTTATCAAATATCAGGTTGATTATTGTTTATAACTATAAAATTACACGTCAATCCAACGAATTTATTTTACAGAAAAGTTATACTTTTAACACCAAGGAATATTTGTGCGGGGTAAGTAATCAAATATAGACCACAATCGAAACACGCTGAACACATGTCATAAGTATCCCTTCTGCAGTTTATGTAGTAAAATGTAATAAAAATATCGTCTATAAATATATACTAAAATGCTTAGAAGACCCGACATAATTTATTTTGTACCAAGTTTATGTTTGGTAAAGATAATGTATATAAAGGTATCTCTCATATCTCATATACGAGTATATATACAAATATCTATCTATATATTAATTTCATGATGATAATATACATATGGTCTCTATTATACATATAATATATGTATTACATCACTTAAATATATATTTATATAACAAGATTTTCACACTTTTAATGTTATATTCCTTTAACCAATTATTTATTAAATGTTGTTAAAAAAATTCATAGTTATTCACTTATATTTTTTATTATTAATAATATAGGACAGACATTATATATAATACTTGGTTCTACCTAAGCAGTAGAAGAATTAGTTGTAGAGAGCAATTAAGTAAATAATGTACTTTAAGTAATTGTAATGTAATATAGACATAGGCATTTATTTATAGGCATCACAATACAAAAACACATCACAGACAGAATATAACACACATTAAAAAAGAATGAAAAATAGACAAAACACAGTTAAAGTTACACGGACAAATAATACAAAACATATGATGCCAATATCGGACACCGTCTCAGCATATGCTGTCGCAAGGATGCGAGTGGATGAAGGACAGCGCTGATTTTCAGCGGTACCCGGGACTACCTAAAGACGTGCGCGCGCAACTTACTTACTTATTACTTTTATATGGAATTTATACAGACAATAAGAGTATAATAAATATGATACATGAATAAAACAGTTATGAGATTAATATATATTTTATACAATCAAATAATAGATGAAAAATTTTCATAAATAAATATATTATTGAGTCAAAAATAAACTAAAATAAATAATATGATAATTAAACGTATGAAGTTTAAATTATATAATGAAATATTGAAAAGCTAGTTAATAGTATCACAAACAACGTAACCACTGTAACAGTCCCTACATCGTTAGCGCGTTATTTAAGCGCCGCGACTACAAATGATTGGACACCATATTTGTAATGAAACAAGTTTTGTATTGATGTGAAACACGAAGTAGAACAACCTTAAATACGTAGTCTAACGAACGGCTTTATTAAGCAGTTACTGTGTAAATGAAGTGAGACACCTAAAACACGGCCATTAATTGTAAAATTTAATTATTAAAATTAATTTTGAAACTAGTAGTATATTTACGAGCAAAAACATTAACCGACTTCCAAATCGAATTAAACGTTAGACACTATTACGGACGCCCTTTTTGTATTTCCAAATTATCGTAGAAATATTACGAAACCACACCAAACTCTCATATCAAATTACTTTTTAAATACATCCTTTCCAATGAAAAATTTATCATCGAATTGGCGTGATATTGAGTTATTCTTTAATCGCAAACTTAATTAAAATCTTAAATTTGCATCAAAGCAATACATGGCATGGCATCCATGAGTAAATTATATTAGTCTTACAAATAAAAATGAGTTATAACATATTTATTCCACCCTTAAACTAAGTTTAGTTAAGCCAGGAATAAATTATGAATAAGCTGAGAATAGTTTACCACAAATAAATCCGGAATAACTATGGTTTCTCTATTCTTCCTTTACGTCAAAATGCACGAGTTGGCAACAGCGCAATCAAAGAGAAACCATAATAAAAAAATAATTGCAGTCTACGTAGTAGTGTAGTAATGTATCTGTCAATGTGTGGCGATAATAAAAATATTCTATAATCTATATAGAGATAGAAGATAATCCACTTCCACGCTTGTCCAGTAGTAAGAGACCTTTCAAATAAATGGTCTAGAAATATTATACCACTTTTAGAAAACCGATATTTTAATCGAAACTAATCATCGACATATAAATCGAAAGGGTTTTCCCATCTTTTAAATATTTTTACTTTTTTTGGAGTCTGAATGATATTTATTAAGTCATTTACTGTTTCTACTACCTCCATTGCCCTTAATTCCATAATAAGTTAATTTAAATGAGCGAACACAAACACAAAACCTGGTATTTTAAAAGTTATACAGGACTTAAACAAGGGTGTACGTCGTTATAACTTCGAAATAACGATTGTATGAACAAAAACGTCAACGTTATACCAGGTATAACGTATTCTTGGTTTATAAGTACAAATATTGCTTATTCTTAATTTTTTCCTAAGTTTATCTTTATACCACGTTTATTTGTAAGGCTGTATAAGTTTAAACTTATATAGTTTTCTCATGGATGCCATGCCATGTATTCGTGGTTCCTAGTGCATGCGCCGTCGTCCACCATTGTTCCTACTGCCTGTCTCCAGGACTAACTTGTGCAGGAACTCTCCGCTGTCGTGCGCGGTTGGGTTTGTTAACACCATCTCACTGCACATTGATATATTTTGTTGCACAGATTCTGTGTTTATCGAAGCTGTCTACAAATGCGTGGAAGGTTTTTGACTCCATATTTATATTTATATATTTTTGTCAATACATCAAGCAGCTTTTTATTTGTTTTAATTTTAATAATATATTTTTAACTAAGTTTTTATAACATCATATTGGTATTATCTGTAAACACTCCTGGTCACAGGCAAAGTACAGGGAAAATGACCAAGAGGGAGGAGCCCTATGCGTTGGACAGACCAAATTAGCACCAACACCAGCAGGAGAGTCCACGAGGCATTTCACACCGCCAAAGACCGCAACAGGTGGAAAGCGATCGTCCGCCACATAATTGGAGGAGGTCACGACCCTCAACAATGAGGAAAACGACGCAAGGAGGAGGAGGAGTGACGGTGTTATAATTTTTGTTGATTTAAATTAATAAATAGACAAAAGTTCTATCCTATGCCCAACAAAGCGGATGGGATTAGCTAGTAGATAATTCTTCAAATAATGATAGTTGATAGATTTCACAACAAAGCATGTTTTAGTACTTTATCCACATTGAGAAATAGCGCAAGCCTTACTAGAGCGAATGAAATACTTTGTGGTCAGTTAGTGTAGTGTGAAATTGTGTAAACCTTTAACCTTATTTTACGTAACTAGGAAGTAAGCTATAGTTATATTCTCATATATTTCACTTATAAAGGAATCATATTATTCTCACGTTTCCTCGATGCTGAGGATCGTAACTACTTAGTTTTAAAAAAAAGATTTTGAAAGCGGGGTAGTATATAAGGTCTATTTTTACTTAGAGGTAGTAAGTTAGAGGTTATGAAACACCGCTAAGGATATCTGAATCCACAAGTTAGGTTTGCTCGGGAGAAAGTTTGGGAAAAACGTATAGATGTAACTGTGAAATCATCAATATTAAATTGTGGTGTAATGATGGCTGAAGGAATGAAATAACAAATGAGAAGATAAGTGTACTGATAAATACAATAGATGTAAAACTACAAACATTGCAATAGATCTAAGCAGACGTGTAAAAACTAGAAGATTGCAAGTCTAACTTTTGTCACGTAACATAATCCCACAGTCGTTCTACATTTGTAAATACATTCGGCAACCACGTAAGCTGGATGCAGAGCCGGAATGAGTTTGGTAAAGCGAAATGTACATAGGTTTAAAAATATTAACCAATCGTATTATTTGGTACCCATGAAATTATTATTTACAAATCTATTCAAACAAATGTATGTCGACATAATTAGTAACAATGAAATAGAGAAAAGGCAACAAAAGATGATGCGAAAATTATTAACTATTGCAATGAGGGTATAGTTATGTAGAAATATTATATCTCCATAATTATAAGGCCAAGGAATTTGTTTGTTGCAATTTTAAGTGCTGATTTACCACGAGGTCGGCGGTGAAGGAAGAAATCATGAGGAAACTTTAACGTTGAAGAAATGTTAGGTTTCTAATAAATGTGATAACTTTATACTTACTCTCTTTACAGAGAGGGCCTGTGCCCAATAGTGGGACTCATATACACTCGTCAGCAAAAATAAGGGGTCGAAATAAAGGGTCGGTTAAGAATGTTTGTACATCTCGAAAGATAAAGACGCTAGCCAACGTTTTATTTAATAAAAATACTGTATTATCCAAGTTTACATAAGATACCCTTTTTCGTTTAAGTTTATGTTTTTTTAATGAAATATAAATAAATAAATTAAAAAAATATATTTTATTTTAAGGATATTTAATTGTCTATCATGCACAATTTATTTCAGTTAGCTAGCGTTTTTATCTTCCGAGATATTCAACCTTTCTTAACCGACCATTTATTTTTGCTCACGTCTATGTGAGTCTATTTAGAGGCTGTACTTTTTAACATAACCTGTTAAATAATTAACTATTTAAAACAGTATCCGATTATCTTTTAATAATATTTTTTTACGGAATATCGGCTATGAAAGGGTGGAGACCCGCCAAGTGTCTAAACGTCCGAAGGTAGAATGGGGATGAGGGAATTAACTCGTGTAATAATATTACTTATTATTAATAGTAATATCCGGTTCATTGCGTTTAATATTATTCAATAATCGCAAACTTAATAACGTAAGTGTATAAAATTATCTGTTACAAATTAACGACCAATGAAATCCGTGTAACAAATAATTTAACAATGCGTGAAGAAGCCATTAGCAAGCTAACAACATTGAAAGCGCAATCGTTGAATATGAAAAGTGGATCAGCTCGAAGCTCCAGTCATGTGACTCTGAAGGTCGGACCGGCCGCCGCGAGGGTGGGGTTAGCAAACAGCCTTACTGTTACGAATAATGCGATGTATTAACTGTGCCGTATATATTATGAATTAATGTATTAGAAATTTAATTACGTATGTATATCTGATGTTTACGTGAAAAGAGAATTTTTATCTGCCACTGCCACTTAACTCCCACATATTGGATTAAATAAATACGAGTAACTCGACAATAGCCTAATGATGACGTCTACGATACATAAAGTTGTAGGTTCAAGAAGATTTTTTAAATTTATTTAGGCACAAACCGTCGTTTAAAATAATATAATCACATATGTGATGTACAGACAATCAAATATATGTTATTTCATACTTATTGAAATAAGGAAAAGAGACAAAAATTTTTTAGAATATGTTTTTAAATGTTTATAAGTTCTTAACATAAAGGCTGATAATACGATAAAAGAAGCTGTTACGTGTATAATTTGTGTGAAGGGTGCGCAGGCCATCGGACTTTTCATGACAATGTTACCACTACCAAAAGAAAAATTTCGAAAAGGCAAGAATACTTAATATCAACTTCATGTTCGTTTGCCCTCTAATCTAATAAATTAAATGTCTTATAAAATAAGTACTTCACTCGATGGGCAAAACGTAAAAGTATAGTATACCTTGGACACAAACTTATTCATGAAACTCATCTCAACCGTTTTTTTTAGTGGACTAGACAGAGACAGAAATCTCTGTCTTAGGGATGTTCATGCCAAAAATATATATATTTTCCGATGTAATATATCGTGAGGTTGTATCGATACTAAGCGATATATTGTACAAATATATCGATATTTCTTATATATCGAAATTAGCTTACAATTAATTAGCGCTTAATGTTAAATATTAGAAAAGTTTTGTACTATTAGAGTACTCGGCGCGTAACTGAGAGGTTCTCGCTTCGGATACCAGTCCAGACTATTTGATTTGATTCTGCCAGCAGTACAGACTACATGCATAGATTATAAAATTTATACAACGAGTCTTACCATCGTGAAGAGTAGGAGTGTAGTATACACTATTCGTGAAATCAGGGAAAAAAGAAAGAATGGAATGCTTTTTTATTTAATTTCTTACGATATTTCGTATATCGGATGAAATATATCGATATTAGGCGATATTCGATAATAACGGATGTAAGCGATATATTGCGTCCATATATTGATATTTCATGTAATATCGATATCTATCGTGCACTCCTACTGTCTTCTTTTCACAAACCTTATTAGGTCCCTATATCACGGGGACCCCATCGCCAGACACAGAAAAGAAAACAAGAATCGGAAATTTCATCCAGATTTTTTTCCTATGTATTATAATTAAGTTAAACTTCGATCGTTATTATTTCGCATGTGTTTTATTCCTTCGTTCACGTGCTCCGTTACGTAACATACATATAGCAACATTTAATTAAACGATAGAAATGTATGAACATTAACGAACTGAGATATCATCAGTACCTAGCCTTGTACTAGTTACGAGATTCAGCCGTTGTTAGTTCCCAATCGAAAGTATGTACTCTTATATACGCTATGCGAGAACACGTTTGTTATGTTAAATCGGTATGCGTCCTAGTAGTAACGTACCTATCACGCTCGCTAAATTGACAATTTTCTTTATTTAAATATGTATACAATAATAATAATAATGTTTAAAAATAAATAAAGCATAAAATCGATAATTATTTATTTATTTCTAGTAACATTAATTATTTGTTAGTAACAACAATAAATTTAGACTAATTCAGACTTATATTACAGACAGATTTTAGACTAATAAACAATTTTTGCTCTTATTTATTTATTATTGACTTTTCTTGTTACACTTTTTTTAAGGGGGGAAATCTTTTAGATGACCTTCGGAGTTATGTAGGATTTTTACCCACTAAAACCCCCCTCGGTGCATGGTGAGGGGCTCCGGGATATCCAGAGGAATGAAAAAATGAAAGAGCACGTCCCGAGAGGGGAGAGGTTAATTCCTACCCCGGGACGTGCTCGCAGTGTAAAGCGACACGGGCCAGCCGATGTCGCCTTCTTCCCGTGTCCATCTATCCATCCTTTTTTGAACTAACTTCATCACCAAGAATGTTATGCATCTATATTTGTGTAAAATAACGTATTGTATTACAATTTCCTAATCAGTAATAATACAATGATTATTTTAAAAACATGTGCGTGTACCGAAGAACATTTGTTAGTGTGTAACGCGCATGCCCGTGGGCGCGCCTGTGAGGCGGATTTGGTGCAAGTTTCATAGCCCGGTCACGATCGAGCGTCGTGGCGCAAACCAACCCGCAAGGCTGCCTGGACAACTTCGGCTAATTGGTCCAAACGATTCACGTTATTAATGATTGAACTTACATAGATGAACTACTATGAAACAATTTTCGACCGGTGTTATTCTGACTCGAGTAGAGTTTAAAATGTTTAGATAGATCATAAATAAAAATCTTCTTATAAAATGAGTGCATAACCATTTAAAAATACATTCGAATCGAGAACCTCCTCCTTTTTTCAAGTCGGTTAAGAAATTAATCATCGAAATCGGTCCCGGGGTAGGGATTAACCTCTCCCCTCTCGGGACGTGCTCTTTCATTTTTTCATTCCTCTGGAGATCCCGGAGCCCCTCGTCATGCACCGAGGAAAGGGCCACCGGGGAGGTTTTAGTGATTAAAAACCCCACATAATCGCCGCTTTCCCCCCAGAAGGCGGGGTATCTTTCTGAAGATTTCCTCCCCGTCAACAAAAAAAAAGGCTGTTGAATACGATTGCAATTCGTCTCATGACATTATATTTAAATTAATAATTTACAAAAAATTAATACGATTATATAATAATTAATTCAATGCATTACATGTGTGTTGAAGTTATTTATTGCTGTATAATGTTACTACTGCCATTAACATTTGATTAACATATTATATGAGAAAAGTAACATTTTATATCGGCGCTAATCAGCGGTGTGTTTGACCTCAGAATATAAACGTATGATAAACGAGTCGTTCGTATCGTTAACTAGATTTTTCGCCCTAATTGCTTGTTCCGAGAGAGAAATTAAAACGTTCACATCCGCATTACTTAAAATAAGCTTTTACGTCCATATTCAACAGACTTCAAAAAAGGAGAGTCAATCCGTCTGCATGCTTTTTCATGTTCTGGGTGTACCGATTTTTATTATTCTATATTTATTTAAAAGGTGGTGCCTCCTATTTTAATTTTGTCCAATTATAACAATGGCATACATGATAAAACCATAGACTTTTATGGTTTTTAAATTTGCATTAAGTATGCGCGTGACAAATGGCAGAATAACTCAATATTACGTCAGCCGATTTCGAGGAATTCTTTTTTATTTGAAAGGATGTACTTCAGATTAGTTTAATGAGAGTTTGGTTAGGTTCTGATTAATTATATTTCGTAATATTCGTACATATACAAAAAAATCTGAAATACAAAGAGGGCGTCTGCGCGTTTGATCCGATTTGAATTCGGTTTTTGTGTTTTCCCGTAAATATACTTGTAACGGGATAAACAGAAACACCAATTGTTAATCGCTTTTCACCGAGCAAATTTGCCACCGCGCACAAATTATAGTAATTGATATTTTTGGACATAAAACTATGAATGAACTCAAGGGTACTAAGCCAGGTTGTAAATAAAAAAATATACAAATTATATCATTTATATCTATAAAACAACGGGGCGTGGCGCGCGCGCGGTTTGGTCTTTACGGTCAAGAATAATGGAGACGTGGCTTCGGCCTTTAAAACTACCAAAATTGTCCAATTCAAGACATGGCTGTATGGACTAAAGTCTTTTGCCTTTCCTATTAGAGATAAATTAATATCATCATTATCATCTATAAAACAACAATAACTTGCCAGTACATTTAGATCTATATATACTCTTTTCACAAAACGCCTACGTCATATGTTTAACATATTTTAAATTTTAAACAGCTTCAATAGAAAGTGAGAATAACTGTAAAGTGTGAACTTATTATATAAGTAATCACCATAATATTGAAATTCCGCAGCTTTAATAATTATCGATCTCTTAGTGAAAATTTATCGTATGGTAATTAAAGGAATTCTCTTAAATATTTACGTAAGTGTTAAAAACTCGTTGTTCGCTTAATAGATAAGCGTTTGACTTTAGAGATTTATGGCCGTCGGTTTCAATCCCAGAGGGCTTGTACCAGTGAGTTTCTATATACGGTTTCTTACGTACTTGCCGAAGTCAATGCGCAGTGTAATAGTATAGGTCTTACCGGCTGTCGCATATATGATTCAATAGATCGGAGTCTAAAAAGCTTGCTGAAAACGGACGGTGATTGTCATTTTGTCTACCCCCGCTAGAGTTAAAACTGTGAAGATATCACAGTTAGAACAAGTATATTTACGAGTAAAAATAAAAACCGACTACAAATCGAATCAAACGTTAAACGCTTTTACGCCCGGACGCCTTTGTATTTCCGAATAATCGTACGAATACTACGAATAGAATTAGTCAGAACGAACAACAAAAATCATCAAAAACAAGTTTATCCAATTGTCTAAAGTTACGAAATATGAAATATAAAATAAATACAGACGAATTGTTTACTCCTCCTTTTTGAAAGTCGGTTGAAAATGAATATAACCATTATAAATAATAATAAGAAGGATGAATGAATGAGAGGAAAGGCATGGGAGAAAAACTGCCCTAACCTATCCACGTTAGGGGAACTAGAAATAGCATAGGCAAACTATATACTATACTTAGATTAAAAAGGACAAGGGGCAATAAAAAGAATAAGTCAGTAGTTATGCCTATTGTTACAAAAAATGAATAAAACATACTTCTAACATGCGGCAGTCATACTCGCGTTGGTAATGCCTATTTAATTATTATTTAGATTAACAAAGAAGTACATAATTAAAATAGGTTAATAATTTTATTATTTATTAACTAACCTTAACCTTAAGTTAAACCTATGAGAATATAAAAGTGCCAATCATTATATAGTATTTAAAATAGAGATGAAACGGATAGTAGTGTGGCCGGATACCGGATATTCGGCAAGCTACTAGGCCGGAGCGCCGGATATTCGGCCCTTTATTGCGTTGACGCGATCAGTTTGATTTGAATATTGGCGCGGTAAACGAAATCGGATATATTCAGGCGCATTCGGATCGCACCTAAGCGGAGTCGCCTCTTACCAACAAATGCGGAAAATTTGGTATTTATTCACCACAATTTGCCACTTGTTAATTTTGAGTATTAAACTAATCATTAATAAAACAAACATTTTTGATGTGCGATTATAAAAATTAAAAATAAACGGTGTCCATAACCTATTGGAGTATGATTGATTTGCCTTGAGTAAAATAATGAGATTTTTTAAAATTAAACTATCCGGTATCCGGCCGGAGAGTGAAAACAAGGTCGGATACCGGATAGTTACCGGATATCCGTTTCATCTCTAATTTAAAACATTAAAAATGGTGGCTACCAGAGAATTACTGCTGCGAACCTATAAAGCCCTGTGTCACTGCATTATACACTATTGTATATGTTCCTGCGGAGGAGCTTCCAAGGTCTACATAATAGAAGCAGAACGGGCCCAAAGAGCAGTACTAAAGGTTATGTTAAGCCTACCATATATGTACCTCTCATCTAAACTGTATGAATTGACACAAGTGCATAGTATACGTAAAACATACATATCCAACTGCATCACCAAATTTCATAAGCAAACGAAGCCATTTTCTCTAGAGACCAACAAGCGAATACAAAACTGTCCCGTGCCATTTGTTGAGAGCTCTTTTGCCAGAAGGCAGTACTACTGTCGGGCACCTCGCCTTTATAATAGTATGAACAAAAAAACAAAAATAACAAGTTTAAATTCATATAAATGAAAAGATATGTTAAGCAACTGGTTGAAGGAATTTGACTACGAAAAGTGTGAAAATTAATATTATGACTTATAGTACACACACACACACTCACACTATATAATATATATAATTATTATGTTAAACTAATGTATACTTGTAATATGTGCACAATTGCAACATAATGGGTGGGTACTGTTTCCTAAAACACAGGTTTTCCTAGTTTAGGAGACAGGGCGACAATATATTTAGTGACATAGCTGTATGTGTGAACAATAAAGATATTATTATTATAGATCTCATACTACGTCAATTTCAACAAAAATCAGAAATGCTGTAAGTTCAATCCTTGTTTTTTTTATTCGTAGGTATTAAAAATGTCTCAGTACATTTGACCTTGTTCCATTCACGCCAAAAGACAAAGACAAATTTAACATTAGATAATCATCGTAAAGCCCTACTTCTTTCATAATACACCATGTCAGTTACAAACCGCAAGTTCGTGTGTAGGCTGACAAATAGGCGATTGTAAGCTGCGATAAACGGAAATCGTGAATGGATACTTGCCCTTAGGTGAACCAAACATAGATTACACCTCTTTTTAAATTATCCGTGTAAGTTATTATTTGATAACGTTTATTGTAACAAACTTATATCAAAAACACTTACACATAACAATAACACGAAGAGAGCGTCCGTCTACAAAGATGCACGTCAGTGCAGTCCCGTTGTTTCCTTGACACTGTCCGCCCTGCGGGCGGTCACAGGCTCGGAGCGGGAACGCGACGCGGGCGGCGGTGTCTTTGATGTTAGGCGCAGGAGCGTCAGCCAACTCATCGCGTTACACCCGTTATAATACAACTTTGAAATAGTTGTTGCTCTTTTGTCGCTTTTTACAATATATTATCAACAATTTTTTTTTATCTTTACATAGTATAAAACAAAGTCACTTCCCGCTGTTTGTCTGTCTGTTCGCAATAAACTCAAAAACTACTACACTGTTTTTCATGCTGTGCTCACCAATAGATAGAACGGTTCTCAAGGAAGGTTTTAGTATAAAATTTATTAAGTTTTCGTATACATTAGATAAAACAACGATATTTCCAAAAATATATAAGCCGTCTGGGAGTTTTCAACGAAAACGCTACCTAAACTTTATGACAAAATATGTGGTGAAATTTGAAACCTAATTGCACAAGTACGATATTATTCCGTATTATTTTAAATACGTTACTTGGCTTGAGCATTTTATGATTTTTACTTTCTTTACACCATGTAAGTTAAATGAATAACTTAGGAGATGATGAGATGATATAAATATGTTATATGAATAACTTAGGAGAGATGAGATGATGAGAACTTAGCAAAATCAAAATAATGCACACTGAAATTAATTTTGTGTAGTCCTGATTCAACAGGGCCGCGCGGGCGTCCCGTGACACCGCGCCTCACGTTCGAGCCTAAAACCTAAGAGCTATGCTACCTCTCAATCCGGAGAAGCAGTCAAGACCAGCTTCTCTGGCCAATCTGTGTAGTTCGTCAAAAATATCCTAAATAAAGTAAATAACTTTTTGATTAATTCCACGCGGACGAAATCGCGGGCACAGATATCAAAAATAAATAGAAGTTATGTTTGAATTTGAACTAGCCTTTGATTCAGAGGGTAGAGATTACATAATTATTTCCATCATGCACGCTCTTGCGCATCCACATCTCTATACACAAGTTCGTCGGTTTCTTAATCTTTGAACGTTCCCTCTCCTTCGTTCTTTTTTCTTTCCCTACTCGTGTCATGTCATTCAAGCCAGACTTTTCTTTTATACATACCCCGTCTCTAATCGGCTGTGTCTTACCTAGTATTTGATTAACGACTGATTCTCTACGGAATTTATTATACACTCTTGCTTCTTCACTATAGCGAACAATCCAACGATTACGATCCGTCGTAATTTGTTCAAGTTAAAAGTTTTGATTTTGTCTACATCGGATAAGGAAAGCAGCAGATTTGAACCCCATTGTTTCTATAGAAAATTTCACATTTGTCGTCGTCATTGTGATATTCATCGGTAAACGTACAACAATAACTTTTTGTTAGTTACTCAAAATCGAGTCAAGAGATTTTTTAATAAGAGTAATTTTCTGCTCCCAATTGATTTACATAACAAAATTGGATTTTTGATTTATATAAGTAACTGAGGTAATACTCAGTTATGGTATAAGGATGGAAGATAATTTTCCTTTTGGAATAATAATACCTAAATTGAATTAGGGAAAGCATCAGCACCAGAAGATGCATAAACAAGAACAGAAGAAAAAATGCTAATAAATAAATTTAAAATATACTAACAATATTTTTATTTCAGAAATATTACTAACATTCTTGTTAACCATACCAACTAAGTCTATGCTTGAGCTAGGAAATGGTTCACCAGCCCTGTAGTTCTGGGCTCTCAAGAATAAGACTACGGTATCCCCTGCCTGTCGTATAAGGCGACTAAAAGGGGCCTCGGGTTCACTGGGCGACAAGGGTGGGGTCTTTGTCATCCCCTACAGTGAACCCTGGAAGAAGGCAATGTCGGCTGGCTGTGAGGGCACACGGAAGGGGAGGATTAACTTCCTACGCCCCCGGGACGTGCTCACCGTGACCACAATGCAGAGGGTCTATGGTGCGTTCTATTGGAGATCCTGGAGCTCCTCACCATGCACTGAGGAAGGGCCGCCAGAGGGGGTTTTAGTGGGTAAGAACCCCATAACCGCCGCCTTCCCCAGAAGGCGGGGTATCTTTCTGAAGATTTCCTCCCCGTAAACAAAAAAAAAAAAAAAAGGAAATGGTTCACCAGCCCTGTAGTTCTGGTAAGTATTAGTCAGGCTCGTAGAATAAGGCTACGGTATCCCTGGTCTGTCGTAGAAGGCGACTAAAAGGGGAACCCGAGACGGGTTCATTTGGCGACAAGGGTGGGGGTCTTTGTCATCCCCTACAGTGAACCCTGGAAGAAGGCAATGTCGGCTGGCTGTGAGGGCACACGGAAGGGGAGGATTAACTTCCCTACGCCCCCCGGGACGTGCTCACCGTGACCACAATGCAGAGGGTCTATGGTGCGTTCTATTGGAGATCCTGGAGCTCCTCACCATGCACTGAGGAAGGGCCGCCAGAGGGGGTTTTAGTGGGTAAGAACCCCATATAACCCGTCTTCTGGTTGAAAATCCCCATAAAAAAAGGAAAAATGGTTCACGTCAATAATCCAATGTCGGATTCGAAACTAAACGATTCGCAGACCTAAATCATATGGCTACTGACGCTCAAACTTTAGCAAACGATAGATAAATCTTTTACTGAGCAATGATAGATATAGTACGTATAAAACTTTTGAACTAGTCCTACCATATTTTGAATCGGATATGACGTCATCACGAACGAGTGTAAAGATTTGCATGACAACACTGTGGTCCGTGGCATTCAAGAATAAACATCGCAATAATCACTCCAAAACCCGTTATCAACTTCCATTATTTCAAAACGGTAACACAATTAATAAAGTTCAATATTTTATCTTTAGGTTTTATGCAATTGCTTTTTAAAGTTCAACAACTCGCTAATGAAGTAGTGTACCCGTTAACGAATCCTCTAATATCGATATATTTCATCCGATATACGAAATATCGTAAGAAATTAAATAAAATAGCATTCCATTCTATCTTTTATTCCTCTGATTCCACGAAGAGTGTAGTGTAGTATGTTATTACACTCCTACTCTTCACGATGTCAGGACTCGTTGTATAAATTTTATAATCTATGCATGTAGTGTACACTAGCAGAATCAAATCAAATCTAATAGTCTGGACTGGTATACAAAGCGAGAACCTCTCAATTACGCACCGAGTACTCTGTAGTACAAATCTTTTCTAATATTTAATATTAAGTGCTAATTAATTATAAACAAATTTCGATATATGAAAAACGTGGATATAATTGTACAAAATATCGCGAAGTACCGATACATCCTCACGAATAATAATTTCGAAAAATATATCGATATATTATTGGCATTTACATCCCTAGTACATTATCAATATGTGGGCCAATCCCAGCGGCACTGCTATGCCGGGCCGACCCGTGACAGGAGTGGAGCGAGCCCCTAACTTCCCGTCATCTTACAAAAATCAGTTTAATATACTGGTCCCGCGGTGCGGGAACTTTCAGATATTAAGCTGAAAAGAACAGATACTACACTTTGATCATAGCCGATAGGCCAAGAAGCGATAACGTGAACAGGCCCGAACCAAGGGTAGTCACTATTTCGGTATGAAACTCTATAACGCGATTTAATAAAATTGTGGACGCCATCTATCGGAGACTAGAGCAAGGAGTGGCATCATAATATAAATTGTACCATACGTAGAAGAAAGTCTCGAGTGGAATTACGTCAATATTTTTTTCTTCAATTGTGACAAAATATTTTTTTTTATTTATTTGACATAATTTACATAGATAATCAAATTACACATTATGTATCTTTAAACCTCTTCTAGGTTTGTCTAGATACCAACAGTTCTCACACAATTAATACATAATATTCCATATTGGCAGTGAACATTGACTCCATAAAAAAAATCACTTATTATAGTTGTGATCATTTTAGCAGCCGACCGCTGTTGCACAAGTAGGCGAAGACGCCTCAGTATGTCCCCTTAGATGTTAGGAGCGTTGCTGGAGTTTCTTCGGCCACTTCTTCTCCCAGCCCATGTTGGAATTATGTACTACGATGATCGTTTACCATATATGTTGCAATAAAATGGATTTTTTACCTTTATGTTCGAAATGCTTCTTGTAATGTTAGGGTTGTCATTTGAATTTCATTTCGAAAATACTGTCCTGCTAATAGGTTAAACTCGACTTTATTGCATGTTTTCTGTTTCACTTTCAGTCTCAAATACCTTTAAAAAATCTCATTTTTCAAAGTCAGTTAAAAAAATTTCGTCCAACATTAAATTATCGATATTTGACCACTGTTGTTTGTCACGGTCTTTCTACATAAACGGTTTCGAGAGACAAATAACACTTAGGTAACACAAGTTGGGGAATAACTTTGATTACCATGGAGTGTATTGACCCGTACTGCAACATCCGTAACTATTAAGATGCAGCAATGGATTGATTAGGCGTGAAATTATCGTAACCATTACCAATAGCGTTGCATAAAGGTGCACCATGTTTTTGAGCATGGAAATAGATTTTTTTGTAAAGAACTACATGGCAGAGAAGCTGACCGTTACTGCTTCAGTCCGGTCTAGCTTGAACCTCTGTGGCTAGTAAGTCGACACAAGAGTCCCGGCGAGTGGTTACCTGGACGGGTACTAGGTTACGCGTTAGCAGCCGAACCATGGCCCGGTCAGTTGTTATTTCACGGATAATCTAAGGGACATTTTAATGCTGAACTAACTTTGAGTGCCAATTTAGGACACGTTGGAGCTGGGAGAAGTGGCCGAAGAAACTTCAGCTCCTAACATTAAGGGGCTGCCCATAAAATACCTGTAACGCGCAGGGCTAAAAATAATAACTTTCAAGGCCATTTTACTCTAGCCGGGTAGAAATGTAAGTTACATTACTAAAATTTATTAACTCAACAATGGTTCACTTAGAAAAACTCTAGCACCTCTTAACTGATATATATTGATATGGTATTTTTGTGTATTTTACTTTTTATATGAAAATCGTAAAAAAGTTTTTAACCTGAGTTTGAAAAGAAATAAAGAATAATAATAAATCTTTATTTTCAAAAACATGTAAAAAAAACTCGTTTGATCGATAAAACTTTTAATAACTAATAAAAATAGGAACAAAATCTTTATTGCATATAACTTATCTTAAATACTTATTTATAGAGAAAAAAATGAAACAGTACTGTAAACCGAAAAACGAATAGTGCGGTAGTGACAAAAAAGTTACTTGTAGGTAGTTATAAAAATGAATTATATAGGAAACAAAAAATATTATTAAACATTGACAATAATATTTTTCAATTATTAAAAAAAAATTTAACATTCTCAAAAAAAATCTGTATGTCGTAAACATATAATAATAGTTTTACAATCATCTAAATATATTTGTAGCAATCACGTATTATTTAAAAATATTTCAACGTTCTTTCGCGACCTTTTTAGTCCATAGGGTAGACAGAGAGAGCTTTCACTCTTTGCTTTTCTCTATGCTTGTAATGTCCCAGTTGGGGAGCCTATCACCATATACCGACTACAAAAGTTTAGTGCGATTTTTTAGTATTTAAAAAACTGTTATACATTGATACAAGCTGACTTGGATTCGAACCCGCAACCATCAGATCGTAAACTGTACAGCTTAGCCACAAGGCTATGAAATTTTGAAGCGTCAATAGCATAATGGTTTAGGGTACGGTCTGCTAATCGTAAGGTCGTAGGTTCGAATCCACCATTTGACTATTGACGTGACCCATCTCCTAGCACAAGCTTTCGTTTAGTTGGAATGGTTAACAAGATGTTAGTAACATTTCTAGAAAAAAAAAAAAGAAATAATGCTAGCTTTTTTAAAAAAAAAAATTAACACGAAGATATTATCTTTAAAAATTAAAACACTACGATAACATAATATAACGAGTTAGTAAAATAAGTATATAATTTTAGTATAAGTTATTCTGGGTAAGAATTCGTCAAATGTTGCAGATGGCTTGATAGGCTTCCAAATGGTTTCCCGGTGATGGAGTAATCGTCAATTGTCTGATTGCTTTCAAGAACAATACTTTGCCAGGTCTAACTTGTATAGGTTCTGTATCGCAAGCCTCTCCCTCTCCAGATACAAAAATAATCAGGCTAGGGCTGGCCCGAATTATAGTGTTGTATGAATCGCCACTTCCCACCTGTTAAAAACAAAGAAAATTATAAAAATAAAAAATGGGTCATGGGACACCAGGTACAAAGTTCCTTCGGATAATATAGAAGCAACACAATTTGCAAAATAATTGTTATTAACTTTATTAACAATATTTGTTTAATTTTATATATATTTACTTTTTTTTATGTCGATTGGTTTTTATGTAATTACAGAAAAGTATTTAGAAAATAACAAATAACGTAAAATAAAAGAAACCAAACATAAAAAACAATAGTAATGTAAATTATTAACTAAAATAAATAAACATATCTATTAATTTTTTATCTACAATATAAAATTACATAAATAATTAGTGTCAAACATAACCATGATTCGGAAATAAAAAATGGGGTTCATATGTTTATTCTGTCTCTAACGGTACAACTTCTTTATTGACATTTTTAGCTTTGATTAGTTTTGTAGTGGGTTTTTGGACTCGAAAATACCCTTTTTTCTATGAATTAGTGTGAGCCAAAATGCCTAAGGACAACCTTCTAATAATCATGCATGTATAAGTTGGATTTTTATTGAAAGGTATTGTTATTATTTTCCCTGTGAGACTTAGATGCTAAGTTGAGAAAGGAAAGGAGAAGTTACTTACTCTAACTTTGACGACAGCAAAGTCAGGAACAGGTGGTCGCCAAATGCAACAATTCTCATCCTCAATGTGTGGATTAAATAGCAACTCTTCAGGTGTATAGCTTGTGTAGTCTAACATGTTGATGAGGGTGGGCAGATCAATGTACTTTGGTGTGAGGCCTGCTCGCACTACATTATCTGAACATGCCATGCATTCCACACAATCTGTAAATTAATAACAAAAGTTATAAGTACCATAATAATAAAATCACTTCTTCTTCGTTGGAGTTACTCTTAACAGAGTGGTTGTGGTCTCCATTACAGGTGTATCAGGGTCTGGAGTAATTTAAGGAAAAAGGCTTCATCAGTATATTTTGCTATTTTACCAGCTTGCAGTGCTAAGGTGACACCGGGACCCTGTGTCGCTTTTTTCCAGGTCCACTGTAGGGGACGACGAACGCCCCCAAACTTTTAGTCCATGGACCTAAGGTACCTTTGAGTGGCCTTTTACGACAGGCAGGGGATCTTATAGTCTTATTCTATTAGCCCAAGACTATGGGGCTGATAATAAAACTCAGTTTGAACCATTTTTCTGGATGTGATAGCATTCTGATTCGATGGTGACTAGCTGGTTATTTTTCAGATATGATCATAGATGAACAGTTTTGTATTATAAAACATTAAATTTCATTTTAATGAATTCCTACCTCCACTTAAATAGGCATGTGGCAGGTTAGATTTGAGGAAGATAGCCTGGCCGGGACGGAGTTGCAGGTGGTTCATGAAATATGGCGCAAAGCAGCCCACATCGCCAGGAAACTCAGTGTGAAGCTTTTTCAATGTATTATACAGCAATGAAGATTGAGCCGATTCATCTGTCAAAGATAATTTCATGTAAAATACATGTTATGGGCAGATCAGAATTGGAAAAAATTGAAATACAAAGATGAGTGGGTTTGTATGGTGGCAAACATGTTTACAGCGCTTTACCTACAAATTTTGCTTATACAACAATTATGGTTTGAGATAACTGTTAAGGATTATTGGATTAACCACAAATCCACACAAAAGAACACTATTTCCTACATTGTTGGAATTGTTAACAATAAACATAAACAAAATTCTGTAAAATTGATTATGTGATCAGAAAAAATAAGCTCAAAAGAAATAAAATAACTACCTGCGTTATTCAATTTTTTTATTGTATCTTCGACACTCTTAGCCACCACACTTTTATCACAGGTCATCAAAGATTCAAATACTTGTTTAACTAGTAATTTAGCATCACCTTCTTCATGATCTAACAAAGCATTAACACTATCCTTTGATAGAATTTCAGTTAGTTCTGGCAGTTCTGAAAATAAATTGTATCACTTATTATTTTCTTACTTAAATGATCCTGTTAGTAATAATATATACTTGGTGTTATTGTATTTTTATTGTTATGGATACTCAGGCTGAACTTCTCTTTTGAATACCTAAGCACAAGGCTCTCCAAAAGAGAAGTTAAATTTGGGCTGTTACTCAAGTGTAAAATTGATCATTTTGCACTTGCCACTTACAAAACTCTTAACAGATAACATGGCATGTATGTCTCATCAGTAATTTCACTAGCTTGCATTACTTCCTTAGCCAGTATGTCCCCCATCATTTTAAAGAAATATTTTTTTAAAATAAACATCAATTTCAATGCATAAATAAAATTGTGTTCATTTCAATTCTGTAACATTTTAAGCAATACTTACAAGCCTTAATATATATAAAATAAATTTTAATATTTGACTATCACAATACTTACTCTTAAGAAAATCCTTAATCTGAAAAATAGGCCGAAAACCACATAGTGCCTCAAAAGAAGTCAATGCTATAGCAAGCTCTGGTTTATGATTTGGGTCTTTATACATGTCAGGAAAATTTGCATGTAGTTGTTCTGCATGTTCCTACATAAAAAGTATTTTAAAAAAAGAAAACTAAAAAGAAATGATTAATTAAACATATTTCCAGCTACCTTATTAGGATGTGCCTGTATTGATAGAGCTTTTTTAATAGATAGTATTTTAAGGAGAAAGGGAACAGTTACTCCAAATCTCTTCTGTACATCAGGTCCTATAGCATCAACATTTTCCTTTATGTACTCTGAGAGAAGAACATTTCTTTCTATAATAAGAGAAGGCCCATTTGGATGTGTTCCCATCCATAGCTCAGCATATGGTTTATTGGAATCAATTTGTGCATCTGGGTCACAACCAGAGACTAATTTAGCAACTTTACTATCATGACCCAATTTGCCCCAATCATAATTCTGGACTTTGCACTGTAATTCCATATTGATGGCGCTAAAAATGATACACAAAATCAGAATTATTAAAGTTAAGTGCAGATATATAAGAAATTTATTGATTAATTTATGCCAATGCTAAAAATGTTGTTATTATTATTTAAAAAGTAGAGGTGATGCTAAGCACAAGGTTTTACAATGTTATAGTTGAGGGTTCAGTCTAGTTTATCTAGTCATATACATTTTTAGTTCTCATTTAACATATATAAAACAATCATGACATACAGTGAAGTTTTAAGGTAGGAAAGACATAAATAATTAGGATCAAGCAAAATTAAGTCGTAATCTCATTCTACCCCTCTACTCGGTGGCGGGCGTGTTTACGTAATATTTTAAAGTAATAATTTTCAAACTTACGATGAGTTTTTATTATTAAATATAAAATAAAACTTTGAAAATATAAAAAATCTTATAGCTAATTCTGATTGATTGATTGTTTGCATTTATATTTTCATGTTGTCTGACACCTGACACTGACAACCAATTGACAACTGCCATGACATTTTTTGAAGCTTTTACTTGGATTTTACGGCCTGGTAACAAGATTTTTAAACAAAGTCTTTTTAAAACACATACACTTAATTCTTACGTCTACGATGATAAAAAAAATCAACTGCTATGACATATTTGTCCTTACTAACCGATTAAAAAATAAATCAAGCCCAAAAATAAACCAGTCCCAAAAATCGACGCAAGATCAGATGGATACAAACCATCTGATATACAGAGAAGTAGTATTTAATATTAAGGTGCACTAGTTTCGTAAAGGTTTATTTATTACATTGTAATTTTGAAAAACAAACTTACTTAATTATTTACGAAAACATACATATTTAAAAAAAGAACATCTCAAGTGATCACCTCATCAATAGTAATTTGAAGTGACTCCAGATGAATGGATAGAACTTGTGGAAATTTGTTGTAATGCGATGGAGAGTGGAAGAAGTTTTTATTTTCATTCAGTACTTTAGAAGGCCTGACCTGACAATGACAATAAATTTTAAAAAGAAATTTCATTGATATCAATCCCTTTTTCTTTTTTCTATAAACAAGTTAATGTCATCCTTTAACTTTTTTAAAATGTTGCGGTCAGAAGATTTTTTTGTAACTCTATTTGGGTCTGTATACTTTGTTTTTAATAATTCAGAAATATTTTGTTTCGTGTTTCTCTCCGTTACGTTGATGTTTTTAACAAGTTGAGGTGGTATAGCAAACCCAGATAATCCCCTGTTAGATATTTCTACGTTGATAAAATCTTCCATAGGTTCACAGATGTTTGGTTCAGGTACAATATTCACTCTAGAATTTAATTTTACACTATGCCTCCTGTCTTTGTACGACGATGGGCTCAATTTCATTTCTAATTCTTTGATGTCTAAGAATGGATACTTTTTCATGATGACTAACTGCTCGTAATGACGGAGATCGTCCTCGTTTAAAAAATGTTTACCTACAATTGGTCTGATCTCTAAACGAGCTTCATGTTTACTTTGAGTTGCATTCTTTTTTAATTTGTTATAAAGGTCTTCCAAAACGTCTAGAGTATTTTTCGTTTCACCTGAAAATACTTGTTCACTGTTGTCGTCTGGTTCAGGGTAGTTTAAAGATTCTAAAAATTTACGAAAATCTATTTTATCGCAATCTGATATTATGTTTGCTAAGTAATGTGTCTGTAATCTACCTTTGAAGGTGCTATTTTTACTAACTTACGATTTGCATACAAAATTTTCATAGCCCTTGATGTGTCTCTTTGAAGGGGAAAAGTACAATTAAATGTGAAAAGCAATAATACGTAGGCAGCCGTCAATAATGTCCCATGTTTTTGCATGTTCAAAAATTCAATATATATTGTCTGTCAAAGTTGACGGAATATTGTTTATAGCATGCTTTTGAGAACTATATTACTTATAATGTTAGTTCTTTTGCAATACTAATATGACATAAAAACTTCTTTCTGATACAATAAAGATTATTTATAAAATAATCGTTTAATATATCAGACATGTAATTAGGATTTAGGTACACAAATACAAACTTATATGTGATACTGGTGGCTCGATTTCATCTTATACAAGGAGCGATATAGGGCTAAATAAGTAATAGACAAATAAAATACCTTTTTGCTGTTGGTAAGTGGTCTGAATATTATCGCAATGCCAATTTATGTGGCTAAGCAGTAGTTACTTAAGGGTTTATTTGGCAAAATGGTTGGGTTAACGTGACGTCTTATGTCCCTAGGTGATGGTCTTTGAGCAGAACCCACGCAACATTTTGTAATTTAAAATTCTCCATAGCATTTCAGCGTCATGGGAAAGGCTTTTTGAAGATGAGATCTCTCATTATATAAAAAAAAATACATTTCCAATTAAAATCAGTTGCGACTGATATTGAGAACTTTTTGAGATATCTTTTTTTTCTCAGTACTTACTTTTATTTATGTATAGTTTAAGTTCCGTTATACGTATTGTATTTATTCCTTCTCTCGACGATGAGATCGTAAGTTCGTCGCTTAGCCACTTTATCATTACCTTTAATAATCATAAAACATCCTTTAATAACTCTCAGAAAATTTGCTATAATATAATCAAAAAATAAACGCACAAAGTAAAACAACTCTAACCCGCCTTAGGGGTTGGATAAAGTTGTATTAACTGTTCCCATTGGCCGCTTACGCCTCTTTCCACTGCGTTCTCATTTTCGTTAGGGATGACGAATGTTCTCTGGGCGGGGCCGGAGTTCCCAAGGGATGTCGGGCGCACCTGACGCGACGAGCGCAATCCACGTGCTTATGGGGTCAGGACAACACGTCTATAGACCCCAATCATTAACAAATTCTAATACACAACACGGAAGTTGCACTCATTATTAACCATTTTATTTATTATTTTATGTTAATATTGTGATCATTGTTTTGAAATTATAATTGAGTAATGATATTCTAGATTTTTTTCTATTTAAATTTTGTCTGTATATTTAACACAATGAGCGAAGAGTTCAAGAATCATTTGACGATGAATAAAGAAACTTCGCTACAAACTCCACGGCCATCGTCACCGAGAAAGTTTTTCGCTCGTATTTATGGTCACCTCGAAAACCCTCAGCAGCCGCAAACGGAGACAGAACAAAAGAAACAACAGTCAGACAGTGATTCGTCTTCCGATGTGGAAATAGAAGAGAACGAAGGGATTCGACATAGGATCCCACAAATTTGGACCCCGCCACCACCCTTGCCTTTGTGCCCTCGGCCGATGTTGCTGCCACACCAGCAATTGGCTTTTGGCGCTGGTTTAGCCGCATTCTGTAAGTACTAAGAAATTATACCTCTAGAGATCCTGAGGAAAACTCGTTCGAAAGTTTAGTAAGATATTTTAACTCAATGTAAAAATATCTTACTAAATTTCTATAATTTATTTACCTTTCTTTGTATACCTATAATTATTGAATGAATAAATATACTTTATTCATTCACCAAAACAATATCAATTCATCATCAATTATACAGATTATATTATGATACGATTTTATGTATGATGTACAGAAGTTTTCAATGGATCTCTCACTTAATCCAATTTAAGAGAATTAAAATATTACGATATATTTAGACATATGCAGGTGACCAAGAGTAGAATAGTACTCGAGTAAAATATTGACCACAATTTGCATAGTTGGGAAACTGTAAGTCATCTTTTAACACACAGAAAAGTCCCATTAGGAGCCGTCCATATATTACGTCATTCTAAATTAGGGGGGGTTGGTCCGCACACCAAAACGATAGATAGGACGGTAAATGATAGATAGGAGGGGGGGGGGTTGTTTCGAAATTGACGTCATTCTTATTTATTTATTTATAGTTTATTGTTCACGTACAAAAAGATTATTTATAAAAAGAAATTCTCATTATTTATTTATTTATTACAAGGTCAAGGCATGTCTACATTGTGTCTACATTATTTCTTAAAACTATAAATAAGATCGTACCTATAAAACGTAAAAAAAATGAATCGTACCAAAGTAAAAATAATAAAGGTGATTCTATAACCAAGTGTTTTAATCATATAATACCCAATTTTCCTCAAATCTGCAATGTTTTAATTTCGTCAAAATGGTAATGACGTCAATTTTGGGAGAAGGGGGAGGGGTCATTAAGAAATGACGATAGGATGATTAGGGGGGGGGGGGGAGGTCTAAAGTCTGAAAAAATCGATGACGTAATTTATGGACGGCCCCTTATCAATTCAAAATAAATGTATGAACTTGCATTTTAAGAGTTAAAGTCTTAGAACCAATAGAACTACCTGAAAACTTGGATGTCGTAAGCTATATGGAATTTCACCAAAATGTTTTTTTTATAAGATATACCGGTCAATATTTCAAGAAGGAATTGGTTTCAGCAGAAAAAAAATCACTACTATCTCTTTCTAACGATGAAAGCATCACTAAAACATTTTAAGCGACCTAAGAGCTATGCCACCTCTCAATCCGGTGAAGCAGTAAAGGCCAGCTTCTCTGGCCAACTGTGTTAGTTCGTCCAAAAAAAACTAAAACATAATTTACTCATCTGTAATTGTATCTGATACCTTTATACAGACGACACAATGATGAAATATATTATCTTTCGCAAAAAAATTGAATAAAATATTATTTTATTTTCGAAAATCTAGATGAAATCAACATCTTTTGACTAAACTTGCCCGCTAAGCTTAGTGTATTTTTTTATAGTACGATTAATCAAAGTTAAGTGATCTTTGAGTAAACTTAGAGTACATTTATCAGTGATATTTTGTTATTTTTCTCCAAACTTACATTTGTTCCCGATTTATTTGACTTGGCAACAAATTTGTTTGACTTTTGAAATCTCTTAACACAATATCGAAAAACAGCATTCCGGTAATAATATGTTTTTAGTGTTTTGATAAAATGGTTGCTACTCGAGGACGGGTGTAGAACGCTTTTTTTGACTGGCTTCTCATTACAGGATCAATCTGCGGTTCCGATTTTATCGTTATATTCTGGGACAATCTGTATACAGAGATTGTCCCACAATGTTACGAAAACCTCACGACCTTACGATAACCTTAATCTGTTTACGGTGGTATAGTCAGAAGTTCGAATTGAGTTTCTTACGTTTATAAAATCCATTTGCTAAATTTAGTGCCCGATTATGGTGTTGGCCTCAATGGCCTCAAAAACAAATATGGGATCTAATAAGCTTACTGCAAAGCGGGCAGCGAATGCTTTCTATCTGCCCCTTTTAAAAATGTTTAAAGGTGAGAGGTTATTTTTTATATTATATTAACATGTATACGTTGAGTAAAACTAACTTATGGATTCTACCGTGGTTCTATTTAGTTTTAAAATTGTCGACCTTTTGAGACAGAAATAAAAAATCCGTAAAGTAAATTGAAACTGTTTCTCAATTTGTTGGTTTTTTTATTGATTGTTCATTTATAGCCTCGTCATTTATGAACCAAAATTTGGGTTAGTTTAACTTAGATCTCATATTAACGATGTTGGCATAGTACTTTGGGTTTCATCAGCCCTGTAGTTCTGGGCTCTCAATAATAAGACTACGGTATCCCCTGCCTGTCGTACAAGGCGTCTAAAAGGGGCCTCGGGTTCACTGGGCGCCAAGGGTGGGCCCGAGTCGTCTACCAAAGTGGACCCGGGAAGAAGGCGATATCAGCAGGCCCGTGTTGCCTTGCGCTGCGAGGGCACATGGGGGGAGGAAGTAACCTCCCCCCCGGGACGTGCTCTCCTTGAGCACAGTGCAGAGGGGCTCCGGTGCATTCCACTGAAGATCCCGGAGCCCCTCGTCATGCACCGAGGAAAGGGCCACCGGGGAGGTTTTAGTGGGTAAGAACCCCACATAACCGCCGCCTTCCCCCCAGAAGGCGGGGTATCTTTGTGAAGATTTCCTCCCCGTCAACAAAAAAAACAAAAAAGACTTTGGGTTCCGAAGTTATACCCAGGAACTCGTATAAAATGCTTGTCTATTGTCTACTGTCTTGTATATTGATACTGCCAATAAGTACAATACTTCTGAAATAAAAGAGATCGTCATCGACAACACGTCACGTTTAATTTGTCGTCTCGTAAATATACTTGTACGACAGTTATATTATTGCTTTAAAAATTTTGGCAGTTAAAGACTTGAGTGTGGCAATTGTAAACCAAAAAAAAAACGCAAAAAATTATACTTCTATCAGAGCTGCATGATAATATTCTCTTTAGAGTGGAAGCCTATCCCAGGAGACGCACAAACATATAAAATTTCAGTAATATGTGAAGAACGTGTTCTGTATTTTATTAGTTATATTACAAGTCATTGAATAATTGTTGAAAGACCTGGGCCCAAGTCTGCTATTGTCAGTGAATTTTCACTATGACAATCGTATTCTATTGCACTGCACCAAAAAAATACTAATTTCATAATGATCGACCGATGTTATTAAATACGAGATCATAAACGAAAAACTATATTTCCATATTTGAATTAGATTAGCATAACTAGCAAAACTGTTGTGTTATATAACGTTAATTTTAACACAATTATAATAGCAAATCCCCCTGACCCCCGAATAGTTTTAATAGATGTGACGTAATACGTGTAGACGACAATCCTGCATTCTCACCTATCATTCATCTTAGATTGGAAAGAGAGGAAGATATTTAATCTTATGTCACAATTTCAATAGTAGCAGAGTGAATAGGCATTTACTAAGCTAGTGCGCATTACCATCCAGACCTGAATTTCACTTAATATCAGGTGTCGGGGTCGAGCACTTGCTTAGAAAGTATAAAAAGACACTATAGCGGATTCTAATATTGCATGAATTGGACGATACGATCGGGGAAGTTCCTCACAGATTGCTGTCGACAAGTTGTTCGCCAATCTCAGTGAGAGGATCAGCCAGTGATTAACATAATTTGACCATAATTTTTGCCCCTTTCCTAATAAAAACATCTATTTTTATTGTCATTGGCTTATTGAAAGTTTACGGAAACGGCGGCTAGTTACAATTAAATCAAAATCGAAAATGGAACTCTTACTTTTTATTTCAAGATAGCTTGTTTTTTAATATTATCTGGCAATAGTAAAGGGTACGGTCTGCGGCCTGGTCAAGTCGTAGGTTCAGATCCACCACAAGCTTAAGCTTAGTTCGAATGGTTAAGAAGAATATTAGTAATATTTGTAAAAAGAAAATTGTTAGCATTATTAAAAAAAAATTGTATTCACACTATACCATAATAATCTTTATGATTATTGCCATGGAAACTGTATGAAAATGTACAATCTTTGATATAATTTCTTATAAAAGACGCGCATCAAAGATGGGTGGGTCTGGTCTATAAAAATATCACTAGAAAAATATTTGAATACAACAGAGCGATGGTCCCGATAAGCCCCGCGCGGGACGTATAGCCTAATCCCCTCTCAACTCTTTGCCGGACGTTCCTTTATGAAAATTTTATACAAAGCTTTATACAGCGTCAAGTTTATCTATATTTTTATAAGTAACTCGTCTTTCACTTTGCACGGATGTTATGAAACTCGGTTGGACGTAATATTCTCCTTATCTTTTGGAAATAAATTCACTTTATATTTCTTCTTTGGCTTTCAGTTCTTACAAATGTATTTACTGGTAAAAACAAAAAACGACTTCAAATATAATCAGTAACGTCATCATCATCAGCCTTTGTCTATCCACTGCTGGGAATAGGCATTACCCGATGGCTTCCAACATATACGTTTCTCCGCTTTCCGCATCCAGCCACTTCCGGCTACCCATATAAGGCCGTCAGTCCATCTGGAAGGAGGGCGCCCTAAACTTCCCCGACCCACGCTCTGTTTCCATTCCAAGACTTTCCTCTCTCATCTGCCGTCACTGATTCTTGTTGACTTTCAATCCAATTCGTCCAATTACTTCGTTCCATCGCTTGTTGTGTGACTTTCATTTTTTGGACCAGCTTAACGGTCAGAGTCAAATCAGTAAATAAATGGTACTACTCGCGAACGCTCTATTTTATTTCCGACGAACTTTAGGCACCTACATTCTTTTCCATAATCTAACATTCGCGCACGTTATGTCCTCAACCTACGTAGTTGTTCTAGTAAGAAGAGGAGTTGTCTCAGTAAAAATTAATATAAAAACACTTCGAAAAACGTTGGCATTGAGAGAAGAAGTGACCGAAGAAACTCCAGCAACGCTACTAACATCTAAGAGGGAGAGGAGTGGGAATCAAATTTCCTCTAAAACGATTAACTCGAAAATTGTTCCGCCATCGCGATGTTTTCCGCCATAAAAATGGAATCATAATGGTTTGTCGCGTCGTTTGAAAATGATGTTTCGTGTTTTAATACGCGGAAGGTAGACGAGATGCCGGGAGAGGCGGAGGAGCCGTCATGATGCGATTATGACACCACGTCTCAATGGCCAGCTATGGCGCCGAGCCGCGGCCCATTCAGAGCCGCTCGCTCGCATAAATTGCGCTCACTGTTCTCGCAAACTCCGCAATAAAATCTCTCCATTGTCCAACTCTTATAACTATTACGAAACAACAGCCCATGAAACTGAATAACGTAAATTAGGAATGAGCGAGGGAAGCTGTAAATAATGTTACTAAATGTAATAATTTTAACATTACTAAATTAATACTCGTATTACACATACAATAATACTTATTACCAATAGTAATTAATATTTCATATTAATTCACTTCCAGTTTCGTACGGGCGCACTGCCTGTCACATATGGATATCTTTATGTGTTTGCTTCCTTTGTCTACCCTGTTAGGGTTCAAAGTACATCATATCTTATTGTTAGCCCGAATACTTTTCCCACTCTGACGTATTGGGCAGTGCATAGCATCTAGACCTCTCAATCAGTTACTCATCGCAAGGGCTTTTCGAAGAAAGTCTAAGCTCAATCAGTTTCTTCATTCTGATGCGGCCTCTGCTGTCACAGTTCTGTCAAAATGAACAAATAGTCAAGACAAACGTCATAGTGTGGATTTCCTTTGTGCCACTATGATTTCACGTTGTTCGTATTTGTTTATCTTGTACATAATGATGTATTTCAAATGTAGTAATGTAGCGGCATTTACATTTTCAGTCAAAGTGACGTTTTTTTAAAGAATTTTGTTTTGAAATTTAAAATTTTGAATAGAGAAGTAAAGCGCTCACGCACACACATACATTCAAAATCACGAGTGTTACAATTGGAGCACAGTTAATTGTACTGAAAATAATAAATTGGAGAGCGGATTGTGTTCTCTGTGGGAGCGGACACATGCGCCGCGACCGAGCCGTGCGCGCCCGTCTGGAAACATAACATTTCGATCTACATTAGTCGCAATTTGTGCCGTCCCCGTTTCACCACGCATTCGAGCCGTGATCGAACCAATTAATAATCTCATCATTGAGACTATTTTTAACCGACTTCGATTGAAATGAGGATATTTGTCTATCTAATCAAATCGACGGGGGTCTCCGTTGACGTGACAAAAGCATGGGGGTCTAAGAAAATTTATTTGCTTCCAATAGTGAACAACTAAGATGTTGGCTTGTCTACCTATCAATTTGTTAATATTGTAACTAACTCGGCAACTATTCCATGTATAAATATACATATTCCATATCCAGTAAAAAAAAGAGAAAGAAAAAGAGCTGTAAGAATAATGTAGGACAGGTAAATTTTGAAAGTGGTCTGTGAGAAAAACAGTCTGGGATCCTTTGGTCTTTTTGTTAGTGCTTTGTCCTTATTACTCAATTTTGAATATTTTGTATGAAAGGTTTGTTTTCAATTAGGTCCCATGTTAATTTTGTAGAATTAGGAACTCCTAAAAACCGCTTAGAAATATGTTTGTTCATTGAAATATTTGTACTTTTATTTTTTTACAAAACACGGTAATTTTGTTAATGATAACTTGTATGAATGTAGTTTGAGAGAGTAGAAAGGGAATATAGGCGCCAGGGAATATATGCCGGGCACTGGGTGTCCTACGGGTGAAAGATTATAAAAACGTGGTCTAATCTAATAAGTCTGATAAAAAGTGGATGATAAAATCACACACCTGTCATTGGAAATGTGTCTGTCGATTCCTATACTATCAATGAAAATATTGCATAAATGCATCCAGTAATATATAGAATATAGGAAGATAGACCGTTTTAAGATGAAAGCAATTTTAATTTCTGTTTCCATTCAACGAGACATTTTAATACGGATTTTTATATCGGTAAGATTATTGGTTTCAATTGAAATCCGTTGAAGCAAGCGCTCGACACAATATCAATTTCCGCTCGCAAGCTATTGAAAACAAAACACAAACGCAAGCAAGTCAGGTGTAGGGCTCTCATCTCGGCTTAACTGGACAGACGCTCCACTGGACTTGTAATTAGGGGATCTTCACTAATGAATATTAAGGGGTAGCAACCCCAATATCTACGTAGCTCTATTAAGGCATTGTTAACATTGATGATTGAACACAATCGCCTTTTTTAATCTGGAATAACAAACAAATAGCAAGAGGGTAGTTGTGAGGGAAGTAATTTCAATTTACACGTCACTATTATTTATCTATTTTCGCCAGCGAAGAAGAATGCGGCTAACGTGATATTAATTTAATGTCAGGAGAAAGAAGAACTACTAAGAGTGAAGATGCCGGCACATCACTCAACAGGCGAAACGCAGAACCTTTAATACATCTCCACTGCACATTGGTATTTTGCGAGGTCGTAGTACTTACTTAATCAGGCATGAAGAGGAGTGTGTTATACTGTTTCAATTCTTTTTTTTCTCTTTTATTTCATCAATAACGTACTTAGCCTAAATGTACAAATCTCTTATATCCACGCAAATATCTCTTACGTTTTATATCTATTAACATTATTTTGCAGGTATTTTTATTAACGTTTGGCTAGATCACTCGCTTCGTACGTGAGGTCGGCGGCCTAATGCACAGACTACGTCGGGGCATTGGCCCGCTGACAATGCACTTCCAATTTCTTTTGTAGATGTTTGCGGCCGACGGTTATAAACTAATATTTAGTCTGAAGTTTAAGTATTTGAAACAACTGAATAAAATATTTTGTAAAATTGGGTAAGGCTCCATCGCAATACGGCGAACAATGATTTAAGATTCTTCCTTATTGTTACAAGACGAATGGCATCGTTGGGAGCCTTCTATGGCTAGATCGTAAGACGGACGATCACGCCCAGGATATTATATTATTTGTAAGAATATCATTTATATATAAGATCTCACGTCTTTAACCTATAAAAAGTACAGACAAGACAGAGGCAGCTTTATCTGTGCGTTTTCCATAGAGCTTATTAGGTCTCAGACGTAACAAGTTGTGAGAACATCGCCATGACCGAGCACAAATTTTAGTTAGTAATTTTTTTTGTTATTAAAATCCGAAAAACGGCAGTTCAATGATTCAAGTCGCGATCATAAGTCGAAGCGCTTAGCCACTAGGCTATCATTGCGTATATTGTTTAAATGTATATATATTTAAAAACATAAAAAACCGTGTGGTATCGTACCAGATAGGAACGAAGATCCTCATTGCAATAATAATAATTTCAAGTTCTATTCGAGGTATAAAGAAAGTATTTATTCGGGTATACATTTTTTATCGATAAAAAAAACTATTTTACAAAATTATCTTAAACCTTTATTTTAAGTACAATAATTTTTAAATTATATATTTAATAAAAGCGCCTATCTAGACTAGTCAATACTAAAAATCTTAGGTTTTTATTTAACGTTGCGAACGTTTTTAGAGGTACCCCACACAACGCCCCATAAGAAACTTCGTTCCTAAATATTTTTTTTCATACTTTCTAAGCAATTGCTGATCTCACCTGAAGTTAAGTGGAAATGCAGTCCTGGAAGGTAAGGCGCACTAACTTAGTAAATGCCTATTAGATTAATTACAACCTGAAAATAAACTCATGCTAAAAGTTTCTTTACATTATGTTTATGTTTAGTTCTAAAGCTGGGATGAATAACGTATTATAATTTAAATCTATTTCGAGTGTAAATCCTTTGCAAATCTCCACTAATATCACACTCGCTTTCGAATCTATCGAGCGCATGACGATTGAATATGACAACGCTCAGTCAGATAATACCCTTATTGTGAACCAATTACATGAAGCGGGCTGTCCCCAGCTGACGTCTCCCACCGCAGCGTCGCGTTTCACCCTTTGCATTATTGTCGAACAAGCCAATAGATTAATTTCTTTTGCAAAAAGTTTTGATTTGTATTAGTCTACAAAGAGAAAGCTTACCTCGCAGTTACGAATTTTTTTTTGCCACTCCAATTTCAAACACGGTCAGTTGATTCTACTGTTACAACATACATGTTGTTCTAAGCGGTCACAATATCATATGTTTAGAATAGATATCAACTTAAAAATAAATTTAATCTATGACGAATTTATTTAATTTTATCTATGACGTATGATATTATTTTTAATCTGTCAGTTATGTGCGATGATGATGTATGGTAATTTGGTGGTAATTTGGTAAATTATTAGATTTGTATACTGTGTTGAGAAAATCCTATGTAACACTGGATATATCAGTGTTACATGGGATTTTCTTTTCCCCCGTATAAGCAGTGTTTGGACGTGTTGACTAGCTTAATTAAAATTATTTTAAAAACAAAAATTTGTCTTGAGTACATAATTTGATAATTTAGATATATACATTTTTGTTATGGAAGAGCCAGATTTTCTGACACAAGCATATTTATATGCTTACTAGAAGGTCTCAGCCAAAATTTTGTCAATAGACTATAGCATGTATGGAAATAAACATTTTTATTTTGATTGACAATTTATTAATATTATAAAAAAAACCCATGGATCCTTTTTATTGCAGCTTGTAACTCCAGCCCGCTTCTATCAATAATTTCTATGTAGCATTGAATTACAGTAAGCAATTGCTATCTCTTTCTAAGCCTCTACCTAAATTCCCGGGGGAAGTAGGAGGGTTAATTCTAAGCTAATCTTTATGATATTATATAGAAAAAGCGTTTGTTTGTTGCGCGTAAACACCTTGAATAAAACAATTACAGTACTAAAATAAAGCTTCATTATACTGAAGTAACTTAAATACATTTCAGTTCATGAATACACAGCTTGAAATAATGGTATTTGTAAAGCACTTCGCGTGCGCTGTATATGTTCGGTGGTACATAAATTATTATGTACTATATAAATATTGGCCTTAGTATCCTTACTCTAAAAAAAATCCGCGGAACCATAAATCTATGTAATAACTTTCTATATATATGTAACCTTCATGACATAAATTCATTACAGATCTAACAACTAGTCGTTATAGTATATAATTATTCGAACAATAGGTACGACTTGTGCGTGTCTATTTATCAAACAAACATCTTATTAACAATACAATACAAATTGTTTCTCCATTCTTTTCACTTCAATTAAGTCCTTACAACTAACATTAGGCGAATGGGGATACGTCTGAAATAAACCAGTGTAATGAAGTAAGAAAACTACTCACGCCCTCTTCTGTAACGATATGAATCATGCAAGCTTCTCATAACTTATACAACATTTATTTAAAGGTTTTTTAGGTTTAGGTTAGGTAACGCATTTCTTAATTAAGCTCGCCTTCTTTGCAATCGATCTTTGAAGAGTGCCCAGAGTGCGTTTGGCACGTTGCTATGTGTTTTCTGTTTTTCTGTATGGCGTAGAGTCATGGACCTTAAACCAGAATATGAGTAATTGCCTAGAAGCCTTTGAAATGTGGGTGTACAGAAGAATCCTTAAAATATCATGGACGGAAAAGATATCAAACAAAACAGTATTGCAAATGGTGAACAAGAACGCGGAGGTTTTTAATACTACTTAATACTACTGTAATAACAAATACGAACTACACCAACTCATCAAACGACCACCTGGAAGAAGACGTATTTCGTGGCTCAGAATTCTCCGGACATGGTTTAACATGAGCACACGATCCTTGTTTCTTGCCGCTGCATCAAAAATTAGTAGTAGCCTTAATGATAGCCGACCTCCGGTAGGAGAAGTTCGAAGGAGAACAAAATAATCGACATAGCTCTTAAATTTAGCAAGTTGAAGTGGCAATGGGCCGGCCACATCTGCCGAGTCACTGACGAAAGATATGATAGTCTTCTATGGTGGCCGTCTGGCAAGTCTCGCGATGGAACAACGAACTTATAAGTGAAGGATTCAGGTCTTAAATTCAGAAAAAATGCAGGATTCCGGAAATAAAAATGGATTTAATATTTGATAATACTTATACAAAACAGTCTCGGTAACAAATCAGATCTACTCACGACGTATGTTGACGATCAAGTGATCAATTAAATAAACGATACCACCCGCTGACAGGTGACAGCTCTAGTGTGTTGCCATTATACAAAATATAATATTCTGACATTTAATATTGAATACGATTGTCGTAGTCGATATTAAATGTCAAAAATATAATAAAATCGTGGGGACTAACAGCCCCAAGTCTACATAATTACTTCATAGACTAAACAATACTTACATAAGGATACCCAAAGCGGCTGGATTCTGTGGATCGTATATGATGGAAGGCATTGGGCAAGGCCTATTTCCAGCAGTGGACAGGCACGAGCTGATGACGATGAGTTGTCGATTTCCAACCGGTTCAGCATTTCCTAACGACCAATATATGCCCCACTGCTGGGTGCAGGCCTTCTCTGTAAAGAGTGTGAGTTTGTGCAGATTGGCAGACTTCACATGTTTTAGAAGACACGTAGGTTTCCTCACGATGTTTTCCTTCACCGTCGAATGTATGGTAAATCAGCACTTAAAATTGCAACAGCAAATTTATTGGTGCTGCTACCGAGGATCGAACTCAAGTTTTAGCAAACTGAGTTCTACTGATAGGTACTGTGCATCCGCCCGGATACTGAACTACCACGGTTGTTGACAAATCACGGACGACCAATGGTCGATAATTATGAAACTAGTAGATTAGGTTTTAAACAAAATGACAATTGAATTGTAGTCGATCGATTGTCATAGTAAAAATTCATTGGAAGCCAAGTTTGACTGAAGCTATTTTTTTTCTTAACTCACTTAAATCAATGTGTGACACGTTTAACGTTAATCATAAATGCCTTGCATTTTATACGGAAATCATATCGACGTCCATTATGCCCATATCACGGAAGAGCTACTTTTAGCGATGTGGTCAGTGAACCGGGTGGAGATTGAAAATTGACGGGACATCAGTGTCCTCCGATGTGGTGCTTCAAATATGTCGGATACGTTAGTTTACGTATCATGTTACTTTTTCACATTATTTAAAAATACAGTATTAACCACACTAGACGTGTAAATCTGCTATGCCCAATGTCTGTCTACTGACCGTAGCACACTCGCAAAATTAAAGTATTCACCAAAGCCGAGGACCCCTCTAAGGGGCCCTTACTAGGGGCAAAAACTGATAAAACTGTAAAGATCCCAAAAAATCGTTACATTAAACTTTAAGCACATACAACAGTTAAAAATTGCAAACTCAGCAGACATATTCAACATTTACCAATAAAAAAAAGTTAAAGTTACCGCCTTTACATATATAATATATATGTCCCACTATTGGGCACAGGCCTTCTCTTTAATGAGAGCATAAGGGAGAGCATAGTCCACCACGCGGCCCTAGTGCGGATTGGCAGACTTCACATGCCTTAGAAAATTTTTGTCTAAGACACTTAGGTTACGACTCGATATTTTTAAATTTTGGTTATACCATAACCCTGCATTTGTATATATAAATAAATTTTCAATTGATTTCATTACAAACTTTTAACGCCATACAATTATAAACATTTATTTACTAACCAACTTTATGTTATCGATTTAGATGTTGGCGTTAGAGATTATCGTTAAAATTCACTTGTTCCTAACGCGCCCAAAATTAGAATAAATTTAAAAATCGAAATAATAATACCACAACGTAAATAACGATAACCAAATAGCGTAAACACAAGGTAATAAATCGGAAGCGCCTTCCCTGTCACAAATCGCAACAGATGGCATAATAACTTGGTATGATAGGAGCGAGGCGATACGCAGGTATCGGATGGCGAAGTTATGAACGATTAAAATATCCGTGATTCACCCTCGGCCGCCGCAAGGTTTCATCACTTCCGCAGCAATATGGCGCGGAATCGGAGCTCCTACAAGCACACTTTTCTCATGCCTCAATCACTTGCCGACGATAACAAAACCGCCAAGAATCCTTATAATGTCTCGCGTCCGCTTAATTATAAGAAAATAAAACCCAATTACACACTATATGAATCTGGTTATAATATACGACACTTTTAGAATAATAAACACGTATATATGTATACTTTTTAAAATATTTTAATAAGGAGCATATTAGCATTTCTTTAGAACTAGCGTACCGAGCCCCTTTCGGGCTAGAGTTTGTTTTGTTTTATTTAAACAATAAACTAACATCATTAAATATTTAATTTAACTCTCACAATATATTAAATTATTCATTGTCTTCTCGAGCGGGTGAAGATCATTACCTACACCCATGTACATGCAATATACTCCATTGTACTTAAATATGGTTCATAATGACATAAATATACACAACGTATGTGTCTATAATAATTTGGGTTATAAAACAATAGAATATCATCATAGTAAATAAAAGCTGTATTTGACAGTTCAAAAATAGGAGTGGTCCGATCGTCACCAAACTTAACAGGATTACTCGCAAAGTCAATCTGAAGATTCCCTGAAAGTTTCATTGAAATCGGTCCAGCCGTTTCGGAGCTTATGGAACAAACTCTCACACTTTCTCTTTTATATATATAGATAATAGTCAACAATATTTCTGTTTTTTTTTTAAGAAAAAGGGCAAACTATCATACGGCTCATCAGCACCTCTCTAATATCGACACTGAATCATCTACTGAAACTGTCACAATCGCCAATTAAAATTCAAATATTGTGACAAAAACCAAGCGACAATAGCCCAACGGTTCGAATCCACCATTCGACTATTGACGTGAACCATCTCCTAGCACAAGCTTAAGCTTAGTTGAAATGGTTAACAAGATTGTTAGTAATATTTATGAAAAAAAAAAGAAATATTGCTAGCTTTCTTTTAAAAAAAAACCGTAATCGATAATTTTACGCCCGATCTCTGTGCAGTGGCTCGAAGAAGGCGTAAAGAGAGTCGGCCGCGTCGTCAACGGACTACTTTCTCGGCACATCAGACACTTCGTCTGGAATTGGAATATGCAAGAGGTGAATACGTAGCGAGAGCAAGAAGGTAAACCATAATTAATTAAACCTAAGGCTGAAATTCATAATAGTACTTAGACTTTGGCCAGGCTTTGCTTACTAGTTAAGTCTGTATTGACAATACGAAAGTAGGTAAGTAACGACAACGAACACGTATGTGGAAGAAATAGAATGTAGACGCCAGAACTTTGTGACTGAAAATTATACGAAAATAAAAAAACGTCCGCATGTTATAGCGTTCGATTAGATTTGAAGTCAGTTTATGTTTTTGCTTGTAAATATACTTGTTATCTGTATTTTAGGTGTGAGCTCGCGGCGGCCCTATCCCTCAGTGAAACACAAGTGAAAATTTGGTTTCAAAATAGAAGAGCCAAAGATAAGAGGATAGAGAAGGCGCACCTCGATCAACAATACCGGTATTAGATTTAGTTCTTATATCATTATGGGCTGAAGCGGCACGTTTTGGGTACAATTCTAGCAGAGACAAAAGTCATTATTAGGTCTTCTATGTGATAGGTGGAGAGGCTATTACCACACAGGGGACAGAAGTTTATACGTGTATAAACAAACGAAGAAATAGCTGCAAACCGTCTGGGAATAGAACTCCCATCCGTCAGATAGTAAGCTTTAAATACTCTTTAATTATTGTATATGTAGGTAAATAAGAAGAAGCATCGCGTTATTTTAACCCTAGCAGGGTAGACAGAAACAGTGTTCACTGCCCGATTTTCAGCAAGCTTCAAGAAGCCAAATATGTGACAGGTGCGTCCATTGCCAAAGCGGGGACATATTTTTAATAACTTAATTTTTATACCTAATAAACCGAAAAACGGTACAACCGGATTGGGATTTGAACTCGCGACCAACGGATCTATGTCTTGTGCTTATACACTGGGCTATCGCCACTACTGTATATACAATGTGTATGTATTTTTGTATTTGTATGTATGTATTTTATAATGTAGAGAGTATCGAGGATGTCACAGGCTCCCTCTCAATGTATATAAATAAAAATGAATCAGCAAAGTGTATGTACAATTAAGAACTAAATGGAACGTAACATTTACGGTACTTTTAACTTTGTCATAATATACCTATTACGAATTTAGCGACAGTGTTACATTTCTTTAGTTCACGACTGTACGTCACTTGTGAGGTGCCGAGGCGGGCATAAACCTATTATTTTAACCTTTTCAGTAATTTATAAAAATGTTATTGGAAAAAATAAGACGTTACGATGTTTCTCAGGTCAGGTTTTCTTAAGTTAGTGCCACCGTGACATAATTTAACAAAGAAACAAAACCATTGCGGTATCGTGATAGGCTCACCTGTCACAAATGGGACTTGAATAAGCTTATTAAAAAGCGGACAGCGAAATACTACAACTATCTCTGTCTACTCCGCTTGGGGTAAAAGACGCGAGAGCTTTTTCATATACATATATTCGTTATTTTTTCTGTTTCCAGGCAACTAGCGGCTGCGTCAGGATTCTTCCCAACTATACTCACCAACCCATATGGCCCACCGCCACCATGCCCTTGTCTGCCAGTTCATCCGCATCAAACGATGAACAAGTGACGTTACTAATAATAAGCATCAAGATACCACATTACTACATTCTAATAAGGGGAGACTTTTTACTTTAGGCAGCAAAATCTACAGAACGACAAAATTTATACTTACTCATAAAAGTGTAGTTTACTTCATATTCAGTAAGCTTATAAAGAGAAAAAAATAACTAATATATATATATATATTTTTAAAGAAAGTTAGCAATATTTCTTTTTTTTTTTCAGAAATATTACTAACAATCTTGTTAACCATTCCAACTAAGCTTAAGCTTGTGCTAGGACATGGTTCACGGCAATAGTCCAATGGTGGATTCGAACCCACGACCTTACGATTCGCAGGCCATACCCTAAACCATTAGGCTATTGACGCTTCAATAATAATAATAATAGGATACTTATTTCAATTTCAGGATCCGTAATACTTAATTTATTCACAACAATATCCCATGTTTATTATTCGTTTGTTTTTGGTTTAGATCAAGATAGCAGAATATACACGTACAATTCGACTTGCGTAGTAGCAACTGTTGGAGTCTAGAAGGAATTATAGCACATTTTTTTTTGACGAACTACACAGATTTGCCAGAGAAGCTGGCCTTGACTGCTTCACCGGATTGAGAGGTGGCATAGCTCTTAGGTCGCTTAGCCTTAACCTCTATCGCTAGTAACTCGACACAAGGGTCTCCCCGGTGGGGATGTAGCACAAGTAATTAACATGTCCCATGCCATATGCAACATATTTTATCTAGTATCTATTCATATAGAGGCGTAATGTCACTTACAGACTTTTGACGAGATCCGAAACTATTCAGCCAATTGGCTTATATAGCGTATTCTCTCAGTTAACGACATAGACGCTCACGAGGACGGATTCTTTTATAAAAAATGCATATTTAATTTATCATCTATAAATATTTTTCAGTTTCCCGTTCGTGTGAGATCCTTATCCGTAAACAATCGTTTGTTATACTTACGTATACCTACTTTTTAAAATGTTCAATTACATTAATTTGATTGTTTATATACATTATAATGTTTATTATTCAATTTGATCCTCAAGTTACATAATACACTAGCAATCAGAGTTCGATCGCCGGTGCCGGCACCAATACATTTGTTGTTGCAATTTTATATGCTGATGTAAAGCATCTGGAGGAAACCTACATATGAAGTCTGCAATACGCACTAGGGATGTGTGGCGGACTATGCCCTTATACTCTCACTACAGAGAAGTCCTGTGTCCAACAGTGGGAATTATATAGACTGTAACTGTTTTTTAACTAAATTTTAAATCAGATAAACCGAAGTGAAACGATAACAGATCTTTAGCAATGTAATTCAAATTATACTTAATAATTATATAATGTATAATATGAAATATACACATGTTTTTTTCATTATAGCTTACGCAATATATACCTAATATTAGAGTTGGAATGATTACCTAACATAAGGAAGCCGAATGTTCTCTATCCCAATTCAAACAAAAACACCGAGATGATATTCTATTAATTATTGTTCTGCAGTCTGCTACATGCAGAGTAGTGGGAACTGAGTGGCAGGAATTAGTCAATATTTTATGGCTAACAATCAACGTTAGCCTTAAGTTTATGGCATTATCTAAAAGATGATATATATATATGATCACACTGACAAATAATCCACGAAGAACAAGATCCACTAGTTCCAAATGGGTTAAGAATTCCAACAAAGTCCTCAATCAAAGAACATCAATGTCTTTCTTGTTATCGTGGCTTTGTCTTTAAAAAAAAAAATTATTTTTGCGGATAGCGGTTGACAGATATCCGCTTTTGTGATTATTAGTTTACACGCCTTAGTCTATGATATTTTTGTAGCCAGCCAGTGCAAAATCTCTTTAAAATATGTTTGTCTATATTAACACCACTGTATTATAATGTAAATAATGTACTAGTCAATATACATAAGCTATTAAGGATAGTTTAAAAAATAATAAAAACTGTGAAATTTTTTATTAGTTTTATTCAGCAAAGTCGAGTCACCATGGTCTTTCCACGAACAGAGACTTGCCCACCGCGTAGATGAGTCCATAGAAAATAGTGTTCATTTAATTTTATTATTGCAGTCAGGCGTCAGGAACTATTTAATTTTTATACATTGAAAAATATCATTATACGGTTAAAAATACCAGCCTGTTCCAATTCAACTTAACATTTAATGTGATAACTATATAATTAATAAAAATCATTAATTCCCCTTCACGGTTTGTCGATTAAAAATCGATCGAAACGATTAATCGATTTTGTAAGATATAATAAATACTAAAAAATACATAGACAGACCCTTACGAACGGAATTAGAAGTCGAGTGATGAACATTTGTTCAACAACAGAACATAAATGTATGCTCAATCAAAATGTGTCATTTATCAATCATGCTAAAGAATTCAAAAGTGGCCTAACCTCAAATTTTTAAAACGACATATCTACTGCAATATTTTTTTTTAAACTTGCTGAAAAATGTATACACACGAGCTATCTCTTCTTAGAAAGAAATTCCTTATGGCGCGTTACGGAGTGGTTTCCTAGCGGGTAAAAAAACGTCCGTAACATTAAATAAAAGCGTAAGATTTTTTTAGTGTCAACTGGTTTAGATCGATGATACTTATTAATTATATATTTTTAAAGTAGATATAGAATATAGTGTACGCAAAATAAAGGTGTTAAGATAATTTTGTAAAGTAGTTTTTTCGATTTTTATCGATAAAAAATCTATATAGCCGAATAATTATTTTCTTTATACCTTGAAGTTTACATTTTATAAGGAACTTCGTTCATTTCTGGTGTTCCACGACAACGTAGGGTATTTTTTTACCATTGTAACGCTATTAATGTATGTATTGTAATGATTGGTGAAACAAGAGAGGTCAGTTTGTTAACTGCTAGTGAGCGCTGGGCTCCAGTCGATGGTTTGAGATTAAAATGGACGGATCGCAAGTGTATTTAATTGTTATTATCGTTAATTTTGATTCCATGCGTTCAATCGTAAGGGTCCATCTATGTAAGTATCTATTTACTATATATTCAATAACTTTACGCATTGAATTGCGTATAATAGGACAGTATTCTTACTGATAATAATGTGTGCAATGTTTCTAAATTACACATTCACAAATTATAGAAAACTAAACTAACTTTTTCCACATATCGTAAATAATATCCCACAATGGAATGATTTAGCTAATTTCAGCCTTAATTTAATAAAGACAAAAGAAAAATCAACTTAACACATCATTCCTTTAACAATATTCTTGAATAATTATAAGAATTGCTACTATCATGAAACGGAGAACAAAATACATGGTGATTGAATTAAAATAACATCTTCGTCTATAAGCTTGATAGAGAAATATCGCCAATGATCAGTGACACAGCATTAAAACATCAGACACTCATCACTCAAGAGTGGTTGGCAGACATCATGGATCTAAATTGCTCAGCTACAAGTGTTTTTTTTTTTTTTATAATTTCTAAGCAAGTGCTTAACTACGATCCCACCCGATGTTAAGTGGAAATGCAGTCCTGGATGGTAAGGCGCACTAGCTTAGTAAATGCCTATTCACTCTACTCTTGAAAATACCCACGTTGTAATCGGAAGGAAAGACAGACGCGGCCAAAACAAGTACTTACCTGTTCTTATTCTGTAAGTCTTATCAGTCTCTACGCGTCAGTCACCTTTTAAGGCGCCCTCTACTGACCATATTCCTCACTACTCTTGCTTCCTTCATACTTTTGTGTCTGAATTACTGAGAATCAAACTTCATTTTCTTTTGTCCTGTCATTCATAGTTACTTCGCATAAAAATTATTGACATAATTTCTATATATTAAAAGCCCAGAGAACGAGAAGAAAGATATTAGAAGCCCCCAGAGCTGTCTGACTGACTGTACGGCACGACAAAGGAACTTCTGATTGCAAATGTTTACTAAAGGGAAGTAATTTCAAACAAAATTAGTGAAATATGCTTGTAGTAATTACAAATTGTCAACATATAAATAAAATGTTGGCAACATAATAATAAAAGATCAACATAGTACAAAGATTATTTAGAACCTATTTCTTTTTTTGAAGTCATTTAAAATAATTAAAATTGCAAAAAAAAATTCAGAACGATCGGTAGCCTAAATTTACGAATCAAGCTCGCTATCTGCTTTTCACCAAGCTTTTTAGGACCCATAAGTGATGATGCCTAAACATTAGCAAGTGATTTTGTTACTTAAAAGAACTGATAAAGGATAAGTCAGTGTCCAAGCCATCTGGGATTCTAACTCCAAACCGTCAGCTCGTAACTCCAAGCGTTACAATACCCTATCAGTGCTTCTAATATCATGTATATACTTTCTCTTTTATATATATATATATATAAAAGAGAAAGTGTGTGGGTATGTTCCATATAGGCTCCGAAACGGCTGGACCAATTTCAATGAAACTTTCAGGGAATCTTCAGTTTGACCTGGTGAGTAATCCTGTAAAGTTTGGTGACGATCAGAGCACTCTTCTTTTTGACCTGTCAGACCAGCCATACGTCGTACTTTTATTTCTGACATTAACATGAGCCCGATATTGTTTTGGATAAATGACTAGAATGATATTGTATTTACTGATATGTACCTGGGCGTAGGTAATGATCTTCAAACGCTCGAGAAGAGAATGAATACGGAGAGAAATTAATAATTTAATATATTGTGAGAGAGATGTAAGTTTATTGTTTCAATAAAATAAAGCAAAATTTAGTCTGACGACGATATATATATATATATTTAAATTTGTCACAAAAAAACTCCCTTGCCATGCCATCTCAGTCTTAAACTCCCATATTGTTTCTGCCATACCCAACTCCCCTTACCATACAATAGTGGTGGAAAACAGCATGGACAATAAGACATTTAAGCATTAAAACATCATGTGGAAATTTGTAAACAAGTGCTAATATGTAAAATGTATTGAAAATATCCATTGCCTGCACAGTACCTTCCCGTGGACACACCTTATAGTTATATGAAATGCAAATAAACGTATACGTGGCGTATACATATACAGAGAGTACCTTCCTATGTCCGCTTGTGCCTCAATATCTAGATGACTGCTGCCTACTCCTGTCTACTCTACCCTCAGCCTGCCTAGCTTCAACTATGCGCAACTTGACACCTAAGCATTAAAAATATTCAGGTAAGTCTCATTTGTGGCACTCCACTCTGCATATATCCAAAAACACGAAGAAGCTATTAACATGTAACGCGTTCAGCAAACAGTTACATTATTAATACAGTTCTACACTGAACCACAGTGTGAATAAAACTTTGTCCAGTGTTTGAAGTATATACTGCAAGCCAAATACAGAGGTGACACTTTAAAATAAATATGCAAAGTGAAATGCCTTGATTAATCAACCACAAATATAATAATGAGAATTGGATAAAGAAAATAAGCTCTTATGTCCTTTCTAACCCAAATGGGATATGCAGAGATAGTAATGAGTTTTCACCAAATTAGAACAGAGTACTTTTTGTATCTCATGTTCCTCTATCCGGAATAAAGGAATAATGTTATGAATATTTGTGAAAAAAATTGTAAGCATTCTTGTAAAACAATAGACAAAATATTCCTAAATAGTTTGTGTCTGGTGTATGTCAGTGTGTTCTCTGTCACATCTGCAACTTAATAAGTCCAGCATAATCAGATAGCTGTAACCCAGTAGGGTTAAAATGTCGTAAGAGCTTATTTTTTTATATTGAATAATTAAGATGATATTTTTCAATTACTATGTTTGTTATTTTATGGTATATAACTAATAAAATATGATACTCACAAGAGAACATTAGGTAGGTTTAGTAACGGCGCTGATTTCCAGTAGATACGGTATTGTAGCTTTGGCCACTACCTGTACCACCTCCACCGCCACCTATAAAATATTCCAATCGATGTTAGTAAAATTATTATTAAGATAATTGAAGCCATCAGTGCAAAAGTGGTATAACCCTAAATTTTTCAATTATCTTATTTAAGAAAAAAGTATATAACAGTAAACACTATAGTGTTGCAACTATTATCGCGTTTTTATATAAATTTTTAGTAAGTTTTTAAAATTGGTTAGGCCATTTCTGCACTGACAGCCAAATTCAACAATTACTACTATTACTAATTAAATCTCAAATCTTAAAAAGATTACAGCTTTAAGCAACCAATTAATATTTATTTGATACTAACTCTATACAACCTTAAAGTGGCCTACAGGTACCTGTATTGTAAGGTTGTTGTCTCTGTGAATTGTAGTTGGATCTCATTGGACCTCCGCTGTAGTTTTGTTGATATCCACCGCCGAAATTATCCTGAGACCATCCTTGGTCACCGTAACCTTGATTATCCCAAGATTCCTGGGAGTTATTTGTTTCCCAAGGACTTTGATTGTCCCAGCCACTGCCTTCTCCATATTCCGAATTATAACCACCACCTGGAAGACAATCAATACTTTGTATAAAATAAAAAAATAAAAAATATCAGAGAACAGATACAATCTATGTTTATGTAGTGGTCTTAAATTCGGCGAGCTCTGCATTGTTTAGCTTGTGATTTACTTACAAAATAATCCCAATGCAAGTCTATAATCTAATCTACAAAAATTACCCCAACTTCTGGGGAAATTTGTTACCCCTAATTTGCTTGTTGCCAATGTTGCCTCGAATTTTGAATTATATCAGCCACATACAGAGTGTATTACCACATCATTTAACCCAAGGCGGCCTACCTAAAAAAAACTATTATAGGACTAACTGAAATCTGAATCAATTCAAAGCCTTTAAAACAAAGGTGCTCCGAGTGTATAAATATTATAAAAAAATACAGACGAATTGACGACCTTCGCCTTTTTACAGTCGATTAATTAGTTTTCTCCCATCATAGTGTGATGTATGATGATCAATAAACATATGGAGAAATCATAAAAAAATTATATCAAGTCAATAAATACCCCAATCTTGGCGATTCCAGCTGCCGCTACGACCACTATAACCTCCACGGCCACTGCTTCTGCTGCCGCCACCACGACGGATGCCACCACCACCGCCGGACATATCGCTCTTTGAAATTGCTTTCTTAACATCTATATGGCGACCATTGATTTTATGGTTTTGGTCCACTATTGCATATAGAAGAAGAATATTTAATAGTTATTTATGTGTAGTATATAACAAAATCATATTTAAAGTTTTCTAAGATATTAATTTATTTATGCTTTTTGTAACACAAAATGGATTTAATGCTATATAGAATTCTCTGTCAACCCTAGCTAAGAAAAACATAGTGGCTTAATTAGTCAGTATTAATAAAAGATTAAGTACTACTATAGTTCACCAACAGATAAGTGATAGCCTAGTAGCTAAACAGTTAGGCTTACATTTTGATGGTTGTGTGATCAAATAGTTGTCTTGTACCAATGAATTTTGCGATTTTTAAGAGCAAAAAATACTTGCTAAAAATTTTTGTTCAGTGAATAGTGTTGGCCTGTGACATATGGGACCTAATAAGCTTAATGAGAAGCAGACGTAAAATCTGTTTCTGTCTACCTTGCTAGAATAAAAAGGATACAAGGAATTTAATGTCTAAAAGAAGGAGTTGGGTATAGCAAAATGAATGTGTTAGTAAAATTATTGTTACAGAGACAGAGTCATTAATAAGAATAAAAACTCTCTAATAGTCTACTAACTAGTAACTTTTAGTTGTAGTATTAAAAACTGTTTGAAAAAGGAAAAAAGGCAAGCTTGAGAGTAGAATTGGGAAATTTTTTGGAGCTTCACACATGTAGAATATATTAATAATGAAGAGTGAAGACAAATCTTTCTCCTGTTGCAAAAGGAAGCAGCAAGCAGTATCACTATAGGGTCTTCTAGATGAAAGTATGACTAATGAATTACTAAAAGAGATGTGCAGATATTTATTAGTAATGTTTGCCCATGATAATTGATATTGATATTAGGAGTGTGCTTTATGGGTTTTGTGCAGGACTATTTTATCTAATAACAATTTATTCATCTTATTCAATCAATATTTCCCTGGTTCTATAAATTAATAACTTACAGCATATTCTGTCGATTGGATCATAATCATCAAATTCAACAAAACCAAAGCCCCTCTTTTTTCCTGTATCTTTTTCAGTGACTACACTGACTGATACAATGTTGCCGTATTGTGCAAAATATTCTCTCAAATCACTTTCTTCTATGTCCTGCTTCATATTACCAATAAACAACTTTTTAACAGTTGCACTTGCATCAGGTCTCTTTATTTCTTCCCTTGGAACTGCCCTCTTTGGTTCAACAACTCTGAAATTATAACAGTCTTGAAATATATATATTACATACAAAAATGAATTTTTGTTTTAATCCTAGATGTAATTGAAATTTGAAATCCCTATCTATTTTAACAATAAATGCCTAAGGTTGTTGAGTCGTAACCATGCCAAAAGTGAACCTTCCCCTATACTCACACCCTATTGTTAATTACAACAGGTAACCATTTAACAGAATCAAAGGTTTCTGTTTAACAAAAAAAAGGTGTTCCAAGAAAGAGTCAATTATTTCTGAGCAATCACAACTGCAACACAAACCCCTATAATCTATTTTTTTTTAAGAAGTACACAGACTGGCCAGAGAAGCTGGCCACAAGGGTCCCCCCGGTGAGGGGTAATTTCAGCTTGGACAGTTACTATGTTATGCATAAGCATTCCGATCCGAGGGCACCCAAGAGGGCCGAACCACAACTTGGTCGGTTGCTATTTCACAGATAATGCCTATAATGTATAACACATGTGGTGGTATGACTATCTTCAGATGAGCAATTTTGCCCATGTTAGTTTAAGAAATTTCTAATACAGTAGTAGCTTGATGTTTATTGAACCTCCATTACTTGAAATCTTAACCCTCTTTAGGTCAAAACAAACAGCTATTTCAGTACAGATTACCAGAAGGAAACTTTCCAATTCTAACAAATTTATAAATCTACACAATTCATAATATTATGAAGCAAGAACGTAAGTTAAATATGTTATGATTTCTGGAACTGCTGAAGTGATAAAGAATACATTAAAAGTGAGAAAGTACAGTTGGCAAGATAGACAGTATTCACTTTAGATTTCTTTGTTAGGATATATTGGAATGTGGATTTATGCGCACAAATATATTACTTACCGGCCGTCTATTTTGTGTGGCCTATTATTCTGAGCATCATCTACCATATGCGCCCGAGAGTATGTTATAAATCCGAATCCTCGAGACCGTTTTGTTTGAGGATCTTTCATGACGACGACATCTACAATTTCCCCCCATTGCTCATAAAATTCTTTAAGGGAGTCATCGGAGGTACGATAATCTAACCCCCCTATAAATAATTTCCTTAAGTGCTCCGGTTCTTCCTGAAATGGTAATAAATCAGTGGCAAGGGAGATCTCCACCTTTTATAAGTCGCTACACAAGCAAAAATATTCTGAATCAAACAAAATTTTATGAAACAATCTAAATTATAATTTATCCTCATTTAACATTTTACAAAGTATTTTTTCATATATCAAAGAAATGAAAAGGTTTATTAAATTTTAACTTACATACTCGTCACCACCACCACTATGTTTCATGTTTAATTGATTTTATTTTTTTTGTTATATGAAATTATAAGATCAATAATCTTTCACAGAAATAGATTTAATAACATTTGAATAGCAATAAAACAAAAAGCAAATTTATAACAAAGTTGGCATTACAGATCCTCAAATCAAATTCGTCGACGTTCATCAATCAAGTCATACCAGACACGCACGGTGTTCACAGGATCACAAGAATAAAATCGATATTTCGAAAAGTTTTGTGTCTATTGGTCTAGTATTAATAATTAATTTTATTTTAATTATTTTATTTTGTCATTTTAAACATAATTAGGACACAGTCGAAACTTTTCGTCGATCCTTCTTGCCTTTAAAGTACCTAACAAAACGATGTACATTAAAGTAGTAATCTAATTATGATTCAAACCCAGACCCTGAGAACTTTATCGCTGTATCTACATACTCGAAATCGAGTGAATTTCGATTTCTTGTTAGCTTGAAGAGAAGGCTTAATTCGTTAAAAGCTAGGTGTGTTCAAAACAATTGTATAACATATTACGTACAATACGTATAGAATTGAATATATCAGGCGTAGGGTTTTCCAATAGCAAGCCATCCAATGGTCGAATTCAATTAAGAATAACTCGAATCGTTAAAGACAACGTCTTTCAAATCAATGGATTTGCAAAGACTGTATGTTTTATTATATTTTAATAATATTAATTTACAATTCGACATATTACAAGGAATAATTTGGATAATCGATATCGTTTAAATAATCTTCTTAATTTATTGTACTATCCTATTGTAATTTATATGTAAAAATTATTGTACATCCTCATTTCTGATCACGGTGCTTGTTTTATTATCTGTTTTCCGCACAGCACAACTCTATTCTAACGAGAGAGGTCGAGGCTTGGTTAGAGCATTCAGTCTTTCTTTTTGGCGTGGCGTCGGTTGGCAACGGACGTGTCATTGTTGTAATTTCGGGAACCAGTTCGCATTGAATTTAGATTATTTACTGCTTTGTTGTAATTTCATTCTAATTACGACTTACAAGTTTAATACCCCTTGAGAAATGCGGCCACAACAAAATGGTGACGATGGATTTGTAAGTAAACTATATATTTGTGTACCGGCAATGACTCAGCCGAATGAGTCGATATGAGCATATTATAAATTAAAGAAGTTTTTGACCTTTCTGGAATAAAATTGCAACTATTGATTTCGACTTTTGTTTTGTATTTAAATAACAGGTTTTTCTTGCCCTAGATGCCGTAAAGGCATAATTTAATTTCCAACCAACGCTATTCGCCGTCCGCCATTTTGTTGTTGACTAATGTACGCTCTACTTTGCAGGATGAGCCTGAGGTACACCGTAAAATCTTTATTGGTGGACTCAATTATAGAACGACAGATGATTCATTGAAATCTCATTTCGAAAAATGGGGAGAAATTGTGGACGTGGTTGTAATGAAGGACCCGAAGACCAAAAGATCTCGTGGTTTCGGGTTTATTACTTACTCAAAGGCTCACATGGTCGACGATGCGCAAAACAATAGACCGCATACAATTGACACACGGTGAGTTAATACTGTGCTTTATTTATTAAATATTTTTTTTTATTGCAGTCCAGCTATATGAAAGCGTAAATAATTACTTTCATATCGTTTCAAACTGCAAAAACTATAAGACACTACTTGGTGAATGTCTCGCTGAATTGAACACGTGGCATTTTCTGTAGGGTCGACATTTGAAACTACCTTTTATATTGTATTAATACTTTATTCTTACTCTTTACACTTCTTTCTTTTTACTACCGTGGCAGTCGAGGTCATTAATCGTCGGCACAAAACGTGTTATGCTTGTATGCAGGTAACGCCTTTTCACCCGCGCGTCATCTACGTTCTTTGCGGGCGTTCTGCTAATTCTCCTTACTTGAAGCAATGAATTATAGATATAGAAACAAATGATTACTCCCATTATTTTAGGGTCGTAGAAACTAAACGAGCCGTAGCCAGACAGGATATCAAAAATCCGGAAGCAGGCGCCACTGTCAGAAAGCTTTTCATTGGTGGCATTAAAGATGATCACACTGAAGATCAATTACGAGAATATTTCTCTAATTATGGCAATGTACAAAACGTGAGCATTGTAACTGATAAAGCAACCGGCAAGAAGCGTGGTTTTGGATTCGTCGAATTTGATGACTATGACCCAGTTGATAAAGTTTGCTGTGAGTATAGAATTTTACTAGTATTCCACAGTTTTGCCCCAAAATGGAATTACATTGTCCAGGTTTGGCTTCTCTAACTGTGGAGATTAAATTGTTGATTAAAGCTATACCTGACTACCATTCTATAGGTCAGATCTGGTACGCAAGTCAACAAACATGATGATTTTAAATTTTAAGCTATTATACAAATAGAGCATCTTATCATTTTGTGGTTTAGCCTTAAGCACCCATAAATTAATTTTGCTCACCCTTCAAGTATTTGTCCAAGTTCTTAGTTAGTCTGGAGCTTTTGTTGTATGCTACCTCATGTCGGCACTAAAAAAACTTTCTGTTTACAGTGAATGCCCCTCACAAGATAAATGGAAAACAATTAGATGTTAAGAAAGCTCTCCCTAAGGATGGATCTGACCAAAGAGGAGGTGGGGGTGGTAGACAAGGACAGAGGCGAAATGAGAACTGGGGAAATTCTGGTATGATTTATTTTAATAAATAATAATAATATTAAATTTACTTATTTTAATTCTGTGGAACAGCTAAAAATGTAAGCATTTCAAACAGGAGGTGGATATGGGAACAACCAGGGTGGTGGTTGGAGCAACTCAAATCCTTGGGACAACAGCCAGGGAGGTTGGGGAGGTAATCAGGGAAGTGGTGGCTATGGAGGTGGCAATCAAAGAGGAGGTGGTGGTGGTTGGGGTGGCAACCAAGACTTTGGTAACTATGGTCAACAAAGCTACAGTGGTGGCCCTACAAGAAGCCAACAATACAGCAACAACAGAGCTACTCCATACAATATGAACCAAGGCGGTGGTGGCGGCGGGGGCTACGGAAGTGGAAACTATGGTGGCGGTGGACAAGGAAGAGGTGGACGTTTCTAGACCATGTATGTATGCAATTGTATAGTTTATCATGACATCACAAGAATCCATAAACTATTTACAAATTCAGATTCACCACATTATTTTTGTAGGACATGATAGAAACTTTTGACTTCTTGACTGCTGGTAAAATGTTTAAAATAAAATTTAGGAAAAAAATTATGGTATAAAGGGAAATTGTCAAGCAGTGTGGGCAGCAGCTGCATTCACACAATTGATTATGATGGGTTCTTTTTATTAGGTTGTCTGCTACATAGCATTTATTAAGAATAGGAAGCAACCACTTGTTTATTGATAGTTGATTAATGCTATGAAGAAATTTTTTGTATTTATTTTTGGTACATGACTGATAAGATTTTTTCAATCTCTAGGTTTCGTGCTAAGTACACTAGTAGAGCAGAGTATTCCGTGCTAGTGTAGGCAGTACGCTCCGGAGCACTAGTTACACCTCTGGTCTACTCGAGACCACCTAGGAGAAGCCGTCAGGAAACCAATTAAACTTAGTTTGGAGCTCGTATCTTCTAGAGAAATATGAATAGTATACTTTAGAATATGTACTGATGTAATTTGGTCTTCTATTTATTGTAGTACTCTAGGTACTTATCGTGACATAATTGTAAGGTTTTACATAGTTTGTGAAAACATTTTATACGGATAATTAAGTACAACTTAGGTTTAATATGTAATGAGTCCCTTTAATAAATGCTAGGTGTATGAAGTGAGAGTTAAGTTGACATAAGATTTTGAAATGGATCATGATTACTTTAATTTTTCTGACTTACTCAGTATTAAGTTCTCAAATAGCTGTTATTTGAAATACTAGGTATAGTATAATGGACTTCTAGGATAATTTAATGTATAAATAAAATTTTAATACAACAGTTGTAGGGTTGTTTCTTTAGATCTGTATATATATATATATACCTTTTTATTTACTTTTATCCAAATGCAGCATCATTCATGAAGTAAAAAGCATATATTGGTGTGCAAACTTCATGATAAAATAGAAATTGTTACTGTATATTTCCAAAGATTTTAATACATAGATGGCTAGATAAACCTTTATGAAACAAGTGTGGGTATTAAAACAAATTTGTCTAACTTTCACACTTCAATAATGGTGTATGAATGCTTTTCATACTGGAAGGAAAACAATTTATCCAAACACAGTTTAGGAATCCATCTAATTTCAATGATGGAATAAAATACCATTATCTAAAAATTACAAGTGCCACTCAACGTTAGACAACTTTTCTAATGCAAGGAGTCTATGTATTGAAATCGTTAGTTACAGTTTTTGTAGTCCATGAAGGACAATTTGTTAAAGATATCAAAGAATAAAACATTTTAGTGTGCTGAAATTTTGAATTGAAACAAATTTACAAATGCACATGATTATGTTAAATAGATTTTCAAAATATGTTGTACTTATATTCATTTGATTGTTGCCTTCTATTTGAAAGTCCATTCAGCATATGTTGTAAATGAGGCATTTAAGATGTTGCCTACCCTTAATCATAAATTAGGTTCTATCAAGCATACATCGGTGGCTGAAATAGTAAGTACCTAGGGTAATCTATGTCGTATTAAAAATAATAAGTAGCAATTGGATGGTATATCTATATTTGTTGTGCTTACTTACGAAAGTTACAAACGATAAATTCTCGTTAACCGCTATGGTGACTGGCGCCTATACTACCTGTTTTCGTTTGTACGAATATGTCGAATGCTATGGTTTAAAATGGTTCAGGTTATCTAGTGTAATAACTTGTAGGTTTTGTGGAATGAAATAGTCCAATAACTCTCTTTATTGAGACAGCGAACCGTTGTACAAATAATTATTTTAACCAATACCGTGACAACTACTCGTCCTCATAATCTTTATACAAAATTAATTAGAAGTCAGATTACGAACTAATAAAGTTAATTTATTGTTCACAATCTCAAGTTAATATAACGATCAAATATATAATTAATTATGAATTAAAAATACAATTAGGTTCAGGTTAATCACTAAGATATCATTGGTAGTAGTTATTATGCACAACAATCGCTGGGTGACATGTGTTGCCAGCTAACACTAGCTTTTAAATAAGTCGTATAGAAGAACTTGGTAAACTCATTAGTTCTTACTATAGGGTAGCATATTTTCAAATTTAAATAAATTTGGGTTTATTAATTTATTTTGATATGAACATACTCGGCATTATTCGATTTATGTGCAATTGGGTGTCATAGGGTTTGTGATCCTTTAATTAGTAGGTACTAACAACTAAAAGTGAAATATTTACATTTTCTATTTTAGTCTAATTGATTGAATAGTTGCATTCAAATTATAATGTGTATGCATGATGTATGGGTTGTGAAATTTTTGTGTGTGCATGAAGAATGAGTTATTATAATAATATTTGATACAAATTCTTATTTTGATGACGGGTATATTGCACGGGTACGTTAATGGTTCCATAAGAGATGTCCCGTACAAATTTCTCTGACAAGTCAAAGTGCAGCAAACTCGCGAGCAGAAATATTAACGTTGATCAGCCAGGCGGCCTCCAATTCACCGGATTTATCACAGTAACACTATGAAGTTCTGGCGCCTATATTCTAATACTTCCACATGCTTGTTGCGAATTGCTTTAAGCCAGTGGTTTATTGCAGTGACGTAATGACAGCGCTGAGAACAGACTTGTGGCCCAAAATTAATAGAACTGTTAGTAGGGGGATTGGAACGAAAAAATCTCAATTCTTGGCCCAGATAATGTATAGACCGAAGCTAGCAGTGACTGCTGAATAAATGCGTAAATAATTAAAGTTGTGCATGAATACTGACAATTGAGGAACCCCCGACTCTACTAAGTTTGCTCGAGAGTCTTCCAATCAGACTTGTGAGATTGGTTACATTGTAAATGAGGAGATAGCTGTAATGGGAACAGCTTGGAGGACACCGGACTGGTGATACATGGTCTGGTGCTCTCTATAGTGTCAAGAAACCACTGACAACTCCTTAGCGTGATAAAAACATTTGGTTGTTTATAGAATTTAGCAGTAGCTTGTAGTTGTAAGCATCTGTACTGGCTGTTTGCTTGATTTCATTGTATGCATGTAAAAGTCGCCGAATGTTTTTAATTTCCTGTATAAATTTAGATTATGCGGAGTTTAGCATTGATATTTAATATATAAACTAAATAACTCTAGCCTCATATCATTTGCTTGCCATGGGCTTGTATTTCTCAGGTCAATAACCAGTGCGCCAAGCCACAGTTTGTGAGCGGTGTTTATCTTACTCCTATAGACCTCGATACTGTTTCTCGATTCTAGGGTAGTGTTTCTTGAATCTCTAAACTGACACGCTTTTCGGAAATCTCATTATCATCAATAGTTGCATGAACTTAATTAAATATCAACACCTAATCTATTTTAATATACGACCTCAGATATAAAAAGGAGCCCACTCTTTTTTATATTTAGGTAGGGAATTTAACTGTATTGGCTTTATTCTATTATTATTAACAAATTAAAAACTATACAAAACTTCCATAATACATATAGCCCGTAATGGCGAGGGCAATATTTGCCCCTCGATTTTAAAATCAGGCAAAACATTCCCGCATTTCTTCGGAATATTACTCGCAACTCGCTGTTTGTTTAGTTAGCACTCTCACAAACACCAGTCGACAAAAGTACTGCCGCGTATTGGAAGAGGTTCATAACCCTCTTACGACTAACGTTAGACTAACACTTAATACAACATCTTCGGCCGAACCTTAAGCCCTTAACCCAGCCAGAGGGTTCTAAAATTGTCATTGCTGTATAAATAAACACGTTAAATGGTCCAATATATGGTTTATGTAATATTACACAGCCTGTTCCACAATATCCTCTAAAATCCGAATCCGAAAATTTCAGTACTAAAAACGAAACACTCAACTTTATTGCAACCTAAGTAATAGGAAGTAGATTAGTAGTATTAACTATAGTGAGAAAAATTTTCTTTCGTAATTTGTCGGAAAAGTTTTATCGTGCTCTCTCAAATAGCTCCATATTAATGGATATAAAAATCTCACTCATTTAATATCGTATTTCGATTATGATCGAGTTTTCCCGAAGAAGAATAATTTCTCACTACATCTGTAACTTTGCACCGTAGTATTTATTATCTGTGACAAAGTACACTGTATTGACGTTTGAACTTGTCTGAACAAGAACGTTGCCTTTTACACAATTTTTTTTAATTTGTAATATATTACATAATAATGTCAAAAGATTTCAGTTTTTTTTTTGCCAGGTGTGTGTTGTTTCACTCTATAGTAAGTAGTACATACTCCATATATATTCAGATAAGGTTATATTCCCAGCACTGTCGTAAGCTATAACTTGTCATTAATTCCGTTGACGTTTGCAATAATCCTTATAATTAAAATAAAATCTTACACAGATCCTAGTCCGCAAATTATAATGCTGACATATATATTTTATTTTGACTTCAACCTACAATAGTTCTGTGTGGAGGGGAGAAGTTATTGAGTGTTCGAATGAGAGAGGAGAGAACTCACGAATAAAATGGCTACAATTATTTAGAAAATTGACAATTCAGTCCCACAATTTAGGAAATTAATCGCATAAGAAGACTTTCGTTTAATTATTCCGTTTCGGTCTGCATAATTGTTGGGAACTAGACGCTGCGTATCAACTGAACTGGCAGAAAAGCAAATAATTGACACTATAAATCGTCCTCATATATCACACTAGGCAACGATTTCAGGTAAATTCGAATAGATTTAAGCCACGTACTCCGTCGTTGATGTTACATGTTTAAATAAATAAACATTTACTTGAAACTACATTTAACGAAATTCGTACATCGATATATTTCATTCCCACTCTTTTGTTTGTTTCTAATATGTTTTAATTTTATTTTCATGGTGGTTACGGCTTGACTGGAGTCTAACGATTGCCCAAGTTACTTTCACCTGCAGGTAAGTTTAGTTATACGCTTGTGCTTATTTTTTATTTAATGAATAAAGGATTTTCTACATACGATTTTTAATTTCCTTTTTAATTCCCATTCTTTTCCTACTACTATTTATTGATTTTATTCTAAAATAAAAGTAGGCCTAAATTACTCCTTATAGTACATCAGTTATCTGGCGGTGAAAGTCCCGTCTAAATTGTCCAGAAGTTCCATAGATTAGCCAAACGGACAAAAATTGCAAAAATATTTATTCTAGTTTATTTGTCTACGTCACGTAGTAAAAAGCGGTTGTTTTAATATTACAGACGCCAATTTTATTTGGTGGTATAGGTTGGGTGATTTCACTTCTTTATTCTTCAATGATGGAAATAGGTAACTATAGGTACATTTGTGAGAGTTGGAGAGTGTCTGAATATACTATGGGACAAATTATGAACAATAATTGAACCGACTCGATACGGAAAATACCAGCACGAGCGAAGGTGTGACTCGGAAGAAGGTCGGCAATGTACTTGCAATTCCACTGTCGGGTATTTGCAGGCGTTGGTGATCACTTGACGTAAGGTTAGCCGCACTCTGCACTTTTACCATATACATGAGACTGGAATGAATACTGTTAGGCATAAACTTAATCTGTGAAGATTACACAGTCAATAGAATGGCAAGATTTTGTTTGCTTAAGCGCGTATTAATTTTGACATGTACAGCAAGTGTTGTTAGATGATCTCGTATTCTATTTTCATAATGTCAGTGTCTACATGAATCCAATTATGTATCGTTAATTAATAAGTAAAAATGTACTAGGGCTAATGCATAAAATCAAACTGCTTTAGCAAAGAGTTCGTTCCACATACATAGAAATTAGGAACCGTTGTAATACTAACTTATATAAAACTTATAGCAAATATTCTCTATTGTTAAAAGAGAGGAGTAAATTTGCCAGGAGCTATTTATATGTATGGTTTTAATTTTATATTTTTTGTATATAATAAATAAATGCGCTTACGGCGTCAATCCAAAGTGGTAGGCAGAGATACTTAATTCCGTTTTTGGCGGTCGGTAGTAATTGAATATTACACATACAGCAAATAATCTGTGATACGTTAATACATAAATAATTTACGTGATAAGTCACAAAAGACTGTCTGATAGCTCCCAAAATATTGTATAGTATAGTATTGTTTTTTGTTTATTACTTCTATTCGTATTAATCTAGTTTTTGTTGCGTGTTGACGAAGCGCGGTGTAACAATGTGAATTAGGACCTGTCTCTATACACTTGACCAGTGTATGGAGACTGAGAATAAAATTTTAGTCAGTGTAAATATTTGTGTTTTACCGTATCCTTAGATAGATCTTAGGTTAATCTCTTAGCTATTAAGCTTTATCAGATTTTGAAGCTCAACAAGATCCATTATATAAAATTATTATAGCATATTTAAAAAGTACAATGTAAGGCCGTATGCTCGTTGGGTTGTTTTTATAATATAAACAAATTCGAGCTTGGAGCTCTAAGCTCGTAAGTTGTAAAATTGCTTGCAATAGTCATCGGCCTCTTATTGTCAATCCTTCTGCATACGTCTTTTGTTTTGGTAGCAAGAGGAAAGCTCCTGCTTTCTGGTCTTTTTCTAGCTTCCTGCTAACGTGAAATTTCTACTCATTATTCCTTCAGTGACCATCTTCGGTGCGTTCCTTCGTAATCTCCAACGAAACGGTTCCCTCTACACTGAAGCACGTCTCAGGAGTAATCCCCAAGCTCCCTTGCTGTGTTATGGCAACACAGAATCATCCCAGTCCTCTCGAATTCACTTATGACAGATCGACGACAGATCCTTAGGCCTTGGTAGAGATAAGGAAATACAGAATAAAACGAAGTTTCGTTTAGTTGTAAAATACGCAGACCCTCATCTCGACGGAGAGGTTGATAATGCACGTCACGATTACGTGTTGGTCGGGGCCGGGCGCCCCGTGTCGCGGAAGCGGTGCACCGCCATTCTCATGATTTCACTTTCGTTTTATCGGCATGGAAAATCCGGCGTTTTGAGGCGCTTGCGCTTCTTCTGTGTCCTTTGTAAAACGTTGCTTATACTGTTCGACGTAAGCACAATCTGAACAACTGTACATATAATATAAAAAGTGAAGTTTCATAGCGTTCGGATAAAGACAATTTTTTTTAGTAACTATGTTCCCAATGGGCTCCGAAGTGGCTAGACCGACCTTGATGGAATTTTCGGTCGATCTTCATATTACTAAAGATGTAGTTTAAATTTGGAAACAATGGATTCACTAAATCTGATTAAATGATGTCAGCACATACATCACAGAGTTCATTAAACATAAACATGCAACACTCACGTTACTATACAATGCATGTATAGTAGAAATTAATCATCACGATTCTTACATCGTACTGATTTTAAACCAATTATTCTTTTAACATTCCAATAAATACTTGATTAACACCTACTTAACGTGCCATATTTGTTACAACTCCTTTAGTGACTAATTTATCTTAGAATTGCTATGAACTTAGAAATGTACGTTTACGTTTGTCGCGTACATGCAAATTTACGATTCATATGGTTTTCTCATGGATGCCATTTTCAGAACTGGGCCAAATTGAAATGGGACCACATGGGAACCACCAGCTTTCAAACAAAACACACAGAAATATATTGAGAACCTCCTACTTTTTTGAAGTCAGTTGAAAAACATCGTAAGTTTTGACTTAGGTGCTAGGCTATGCACTAATAATAATCTATGATGCTATGTAATATCATAGAATTTATATATTGATGTATTACTTGAATTTAATATTTGACCAATATGAAGTGAAGAACTCACCAAAATTTGCACAGTTAACCCTTTTGAACCGTATTGTGTATATGTTAACCGTACTGTGACAATACGGTCAACGTGATAATGAATTAATGTCGAAGTAAGTGTTGCGACAGACCGAGTGGTGGGGCTGGGGGGATCTGTGCATTGGGTTTTTGGTTCGAGGAGAAAGTATGTGGTGGTGGACGAAGACCTCGGTGCGGCACTCAGCGGATTCCGCGCGGCCGCGGCCGACAGTCGGCCTGCGATTCGTTTGCGAAATAATGCCATTGAATCGCTGTCGCCGAATTTGCCAGTGACCGCCGTCGCCCCGGGATGACGCGCAAATAAATAGTGGCGAAATACAGACATCGCGATCTTAACATCGGCCAAGCGACAATGTGCCAATGGAGAATAGTGGCTATGCTTCATGTGCTCCTGGTAGGTGCCTCGGTCTACGGCAGGGAAATTAGTTTGCCGGACATCTCTACTGTCAACAACCACGTAAGTTATTTGATTTAAAATATATTTCTTTGACTTAAAAAATATTTCTTTGGCATGATGAAAAATAGTTTTTAATTGTATTCAAATAATTAATTACAATAAAATAATAAAGGAACCGGATAAGGATAGTCAACGCGGCAATAAAGTTCATTCATTCAATAATAATATTTTAATTTATTTCAATAAATAGTAGTATAGTAATTATATAGAAGCACTTGAAAAAGTATATAAGCTCATTTTTTCACTGCACCTTCAACCTGTTACTGTCATAATTTTTTCATGACGCGCCTATAACTTCTAAAATTATTTAATTGCAGTTTGTAATTAACGATCGCTTGTAACGTTTACGTCACGTGGTGCATTGACTTGAAGCATGCGCTTTTACTTTCCTCGAATACCTTCGCTTGAAGACAGCGGGCAGGGTCACATTGAGACAACGACCTGTAGCATTCATCAGCCCATTACACGTTTCTCATTTCTGCTCATCCGGTAATCCACATATAGTTATCGTTATAACGTCTAAGTGATTAACTTAGAAAGCTGTGATAGTTTAATAGTTACGCTTTAGACTTTACGATCTCATGCGATTCTCGATTCGGTCGAGGGTTCGATTCAGTATTTTATGTATAAAAACATTTTGTAAAATTTCTATATATCAGTATAAATCAATATTACAATCAACAAGCAATTTTGCCGTACTATTTTTTGCAGTCTAAGGTCAATTCAAATAGCGGTATACGCTATAAGTTACGGATATGTACACAAACGCTAAAAATACAGACGAAGTGAAAGCCTTCTCATTTTTTGAAGTCGGTTAACAATACGTTAGACGATATTATTATCATAGATAAATTTAGACGCTTTCCTTAAAGTGGTTTAAAAATCTTACTGAGAAACTTCTGAAATTTACTCAATTTTTAGTTTATTCTTTAAAAATAAGTACTTTAACTTTTAGCGTTATAACCGAGATGAAATTTCTTTAAATCTTTTTATCTTCAATGAATTGATATGAGATTATTTATTATAGATCTCATTTTGTTCAATCGGCCATACTATTTTGAAGCGTCAATAGCCTGCGAATCGTAAGGTCGTGGGTTCGAATCCACCATTGGACTATTGCCGTGAACCATGTCCTAGCACAAGCTTAAGCTTAGTTGGAATGGTTAACAAGATTGTTAATAATATTTCTGAAAAAAAAAGAAATATTGCTAGCTTTCCTTTTTTTTTAAAAAAAAAGGAAAAAAAATGGAAAGGATTTAAATAATCACGGAACATGTTTCAATCAACAACAATTTATAATCAAATTTACGCGAATATTACGCAATGAAGTACATGGATTTTATCGCGATTTAATGATTGATGACTTTTGAATTCCATCATTATTGATACGAATTAGTTTTATTTTGCTCCAGTCTACAGATCAGAGATCATATTTTAGAACCACGCCATTTAATCAGATTTAATAGACCACATATTCTATCAGTAATGATGGAATTCAAAAATATCTTTACAATAATAGAGATACACGACATAAGCTATGAGTCGTCATTAGGCCGTGGTACTCCCTAAGGTGTTAAGGAATCTAAAAGATGCTACTTCACAGCGTAGTTCATTCCTCAATATAGCCTGGACGCTAGCAAAAGCTGTTAGATTTTAATCAAAATTAAAAAGTCTAACCGTCAAATATGTGGGAAAAGTCAACACGCGATGATAACGAAATCATTAAAGCGTGATAGATAAATATCATATCGTGATGTCTTCTTACTTCCTTGTACAAGTGATGTGGAAGACGATAAACTCGCGTTCACTTTAAGGTTATGGTTATTGTGGCCATCAAAATTGCAATTCAAATTGAAGAATAATGACAGGAAAGCATCATAATTGTACATTAGGCGGATGTGCACTACTTTCGCCTGTTACGAACGTTGTTATACAACGCGTACGCGCTCTGTTAAATTTGCTCTATTTTTTCCATGTGTTCTTTTATCAATTCGTAACAAACGTATGGTTACATTTAATACGATCCGTCATTTGTGTTTTATTAATCATTATTGATTATAAATTAAATCGAGGAGTCGGTTTCCCTGATCGTTTAAAATTAAAAAAAAAAACTGAAATATTAATATTAATTGAAGAATATATATAGCATTTTAAATAAACAAAGTATTGCATAGTTAAATGGTTTATGGAACGTAACATTATGACAAATTTTTTTTTAATACTTTCTAAGCAAGTGCTTGACTAAGATCCTGCCTGTTGTTAAATGGAAATGCAGTCCTGGATGTTAAGGCATACCAGCTTAGTAAATGCCTATTCACTCTACTCTTGAAAATACCCACATTGTTATCGGAGAATAAATAAAGACGAAAGATGAAAAGGATGAAATCCTGCAGTGCGTCTAGAATTCCGACGGTGGAACGGGGATGGAGACTTGTACCCTTTATTCTTTGACATAAGGTCATGGTTTATTTTAATCTTTGACATTGAAGCGTTGAAAGTTGACAGATCATTTTTAAATAGAGAGGTCAACCTAATAAGTGTAAAAACAAAATATTATAAACAGTTACATTGAAGAGTTGTGTTGATCGTAAGGTCATAGATAAACATTGGCTTACATAACACGTAACCAAAAATTATCTATGTGTAAAGTATCGAATGCAATAAAATATTCGACCATACGTAACACGTCCCTTTTGCATTTAATTGACACACACTTGAATCTTGTATTTTTGTATTTATGTAATACTTGTATCCGGTTCCGATATTTTGTGGCAGAACGTCGGCTGCGTGTAACGGAACACGCGAGTTATACGTATTTGCGTTACGACCTATGGTTCATTACTTTTACTTTGTAATTGTAATATCCACTAAATCATTAGTACGTAATTTTCACGAGTTTAAAGATGTCTTATTTTTCTTATTATGTCTTGAGAAGTCATGATATTACTATGATTTCGTTGTCCCTGGTCATGTACACGAGAAAATATTCGTTTTATGTAAACAACAGTAACTGTATATTGTATCTGTATCGGATACAACAGATTTTTTATATTATAACTTTTTCTAAAAGAACATACTAATAATAGTCTAATTACGAATTTACTGAAAATATACTCAAACATTAAATTTTAATTTCATCACAGCAGACGCAAGCATACACACGTACACACACACACACGCGCAGTTCCACACATATAAAAAGTTAAAAGTTACAGCCTTTATATATAATATATATGTCCCACTGCTGGGCACAGGCTTTCTCTGTAAAGATAGTATAAGGGCATAGTCCACCACGCGGCCCTAGTGCACCGTATGAGCCGTGGTAGCTATGAGCCGTGGTAGCTCAGTGTCCGGGCGGTTGGCTCTTGTTGCATAGTACGCTAGCAACCTGAGTTCGATCCCCGCTGCCGGCACCAATAAATTTGTTGTTGCAATTTTATGTGCTGATTAACCATGCGCTCGGCGGTGAAGGAAAACATAGTGAGGAAACCTACATGTTTTAGAAAATTTTTCTAAGGCATGTGAAGTCTACCAATCCACACATATAAAACTATTCGAAAATTATAAATGTTTATATTTAGAATTTAAAAAAAAAAACTATTTTAAAAACCCAAACTTCGATTGGAGGGCGGGCGTTAATAGCAGCGACACAATAACATATTATTAATGTTGCTATTATTTTACACTACAATTGTGCTTTATGAAACTTTGTTATGGTTTTAAATAAAGATCGAAGAAACGATCTGCAGAGAACTTTCGCAGATATGCGATTGAAACGAACATTAGATTTATATTTTAGATTATTAAATTAAAAGTAAATTGTATTCAATTTTCTAGAATCGTAGTTAGATAATTCTTTAAAAGCGAAAGCTTTGCCTAATAAATATTCGCAGTAAATCATCTTCTTATTACCACATCCGATTTCCGAGGAGTCAGTTTCTTTCTTACGTTTGATAAAATAAGGCGGATAGCAAAAAACGAGAGTGCCAGAACAATTACCTCGTGAAAGGCGGCTCGCAATTATACTTTGGAAAGTAGTTTACTTATTGACCTTACGAATTTTGAGGTTAGATAATGGCGGACGGGGGAAAATGTACTCGGTGAAGCGTAACTGTCGGTGCCTCAATTATTTTAAACTAGTCAGCCGATCCGGCTTCGCACGGATTATTTAACGATTGAAACTGTTAAAACACATTGAAATCGTTTAAACATTGAAATTACACAAGAATATATTTCTTCTAATTATCTTCTGCACCATAGCGTGATTTTGTGCATCAAATTAAAGGTTTGTCAGTGAAAAGCTTTTGGGCTAACAACCACAATCAGCCGGAGAAAATGAGGAAAATATTTTTATAATTTCTGAGTGCCATTCCATCATTCTACCTGATGTGATGTAGAGATCTAGTCGTCGAGTAAAAGGCACAATAGCTTAGTAAACACTGTACTAGTAAATAGTTAGCGCAATACTTAGTAAATACTGGCCGTCAGCCTTTCTTACATATAGAGCTTCTCACAAACCATAACGTGTGTCGTGACATTTCGCGCCTTGAGTGATGTTCCTTAGGGCAAAATAACAGCGTTAAAAAAAAGCTAACGTGAAGAAGAATTTTGTCGACTGTGCGCTAAACCTGCGGCTACCTAAGGCTACTGACAATATAAAGGGAACCGCGAACCGCGAACCTTCTATAAAAAATTTCAAAAATCAAGGTTCGTCGACTAATGTCTTTAAATCGCGTGTATCTGAATACTTTCTACTCAAGCAATGAAAAATTACAAACTGGTATATTTATTGTCGTTATATATATTCCATGTGTATGTGTATTATTATTTTTATATAGTAGTATCTATTTATGTATATGTAAATGTATATTTATTTATCTATATAATAGTTTTAAAACGCAAAATAGCGGCACTACCCTTAGTCAGCTCTTAACTACTAAAGGTTAGCTGGAAGAAAATGCTAATTAGCATTAAGTTCGCCTTTGTACATGTTATTTGGTGCAATAAAGGATTTATCTATCAATCTATCTAAAGGGATCAAAATAATGCAATAGAAAATCTATTTATTCTCTAAAAGTTATCAATTGTTTTCATTGTTCTATAAGGCCTCTGACCTGGTATTGAACTTCAAATGCTGTTCAATAAAAGTGATTGTTAGTGGCAGTCACTTACGAAATCAATTGTCCCCTAACCGGGTCACGGTACAATCTTTAAAATTTGGATGGGTTCTTTGAAAATGTTTTTTTTATTACAATTTTTTATTACTGGTAACCTCGATATTTATTTGTGTTAGTCGTCTGACATTGAACGGAGTAAAATTATTTGGTGATAATAACGGACAAGTAAGTGAGACAAGCTGTGTAATATTGTCTTCTTTAACTTGATTACATGCACAAATACTCTTTCCCTAACTCGCTCCTACATACCCTACAAGCCCACAAAATTGCACATGTAGGTAGGTAGTCAGTCAAGTCAGTTAGTCTATAAATACTTTCATTGGTGCTGGCACCGGGGTTCGAATTCATGTTGGTAGTGTTCTCGAAACTTAAAGGCCACCATTCGGACAGTGAACTACCACGGCTCTTGTTATAGCATACTTTTAAATTCTCTGTACGCTTCCTTGTAAATCCGTTTTATCTTATCGCAGTTTGGTCCTCTCGGATTTCTCTAGATAGGATGTTAATGATGAAGTCGAAATTCTCAGTGGTCCTGCTTATGAAAATTAGAAATATTTCGATTTCATTTAAAGTCTGTCGATTAATCACCCGTACTAGTAAAAGTTTGTAAAATTATATATAATAATTAAGCCAATTGAGCCGTTATCGCATATAAGGTCAGACCTTTGTTTCGTAAACAAATTAGATGGGTATTTTGAAGTGTGAAAAATAATTTAATTCAATATGATCATACGATCATTACGAAATCCTTTCTAAATCTTTTATCAACATAACCTTTTTTTTTAAGTTTTTAATGCAACCTTAGCCTCCTTTGTCAGAAATTTCATAACACGTTATTAAATGTCACCGAATATGTATATCGGAGTCAAGCGTGTGATCGATTTCGTCACAACCGGTTACGTGAGCTTGCAGCACTAAAGGGAAAGCGCCTGTGATATACATTCGTTCACGTAGTCAAATTATCCGACGGAATGTTGACGCGAGTTTGTCTCTTTTATTATACATAAAAGCCATCGTTTTTCATTTTTAAATATTTTTTCATAACTTTTTAATGTTAAGAAACACTAGCTGGAGTCCATTTCCAATGGGAAAGTATTTTATGTAAAAATCGCGACTAAGAAGTCGCGTAAAGTAGGTGGCAAAATTATGTCAAAACAGAAAAAAGTTTATTTTTGAGTTGGATTTTATGTCACTTCGGTGACATTACGTTTGAGCTGTCAAATGCAGATCGATTTGAGTCCTAGATCCGTCGCGTGTCAATAATAACATACGTCAGTTTTTGGCACGTCATGATCGATTTGTATAGTGTTTTTTGAACAAAAATTTTGTATTAAATGTACCATACAGTCTTATAAAACGATATCTAATGGCTATGTGTTCTACTTAACGATTTAAGGTTCGGTGTAGGAATCTTATTCCGCATGTATCAATGAATTTTCGTTTTTCGGTTATCATTGAAAAATCACCTGCTAAGAACGGAGATTATATACGACATAAAAAGTTAGGTACATTTTAGTCGGCTAGTCTCTCCGTGTCAAGTACGCACTTGTGTTAAAATTACGTAATAATTAACAGAATAAAAAACTAGTAACCGGCTTCGCAACGCTGCTACATTTTCTTCTTGAGACAGTGAAAGTAATTAATAAACAAAGAACATAATTTAGTAATAGACAGATAGGTAAATAATTCTTTATCGGATCAAAATATTTTATTCGAATCTACGATTGAGGTAAATCATCTCCTAGCACAAGCTTTAATTTAGTTGGAATGGTCAATAAGAATATTAGTAATATTTGTGAATAAAAATATTCCTTGCATTATTATTTTAAAGTACATATTGATGGCCGACGATAGATGGATTCTAGTAGATTTAGTGTAAGACTTTCGTTAAATCCGTTCTTAGTGTCTATTTTGTGAAAAAGTATACTAAATTTCAAGTCGTAATGAGTCAGTGAGTGTTATTTCGATTACATATGTATTCAAATGTGAAGTGTTTTTCTTTAGGTTCGAGTTTTCATAATGACGGCTGTAGGAATTACGTCTACTTCCCAATAATAAGTTAAAGAAGTTAAAAGAGAACAACGCGACATCGTAATGTCGTGAAAGTACAGTTGGCCATACTGCCCAATTAACTCTACGTTACGTAAAGCAAGTTTCTGTGCTGCTTGATCTTGGCTGTCACACACTGATCTTTATTCAGGGCTGCAATTACGAGTAAAAACAAAAACCAATTTCAAATAGAATATTACGAATAGGCGTGATATCTAGTTATTCCTACATTTGTGGCCCACATAATTTATGCAAATTTAAGAATTATATGGCTTTCTCATGGATGCATTTTTAGAATTGGACCATATTTAAATGGGACCACACGGTAAGTGCTAGCGCAGTGTCCGGGTGGTTGTCTCAAGTTAGCAACCCGAGTTCGATCCCCGGTGCCGGCATCAATAAATGTGTTGTTGCAATTTTATGTGCTGATTTACCACGATTTCGGCGGTTAAGGAAAACATCGTGAGGAAACCAGAAGGAAAGGAAACGAGAAGACCTGCGCCCAACAGTAGGACATATATCTTATATATATAAAGGCTGTAATTTAACTAACTTTAACACGGGTAGTGCCAGCTTTCAAATAAAAAAAGAATCAACAAAATCGGTTCAATAGGTTTTGATTAAGTTCTGATTCTGATTAATTCTATATTCCTATAATAATTCAGAAATATAAAGACAGCGACCGCGCGTAATAGCGTTTAACGTTTAATATACTTGTTATGACTCATGACTTTATTATAAATAATTTAATATGGATGCAAAATACGAAACATTTTTACTTTTTAAAAACCGTAAATTAGCGTTTCATTTAACGCTACCGATACTAACTGCCTTCATTTATATATTGGTTTTTATCGTTTAACGAAAAATGACAGTGTGTTATGTAGTGTAAAAAATATCTAAGAAAACTCTCCGTGGGGCATCCCTAACAACTCAACAGCGGACGGCGCTTGATATCGCAATGGCGCGCAACCGCGAAAGTAAAATGACTGATAATTTAAAATGGTAAACAAATGTTGCGTAAGGTTATTTCCAGCGGAAGATCACTAAGCCGTAATTGTTTAACTTTATGTTATATAACAATATAATGGATTCGTTTACCGGCACCAAAATAACCAAACAAACCGGTCTTTACCGGACACCATGTAGTATTGGAAACGGTGGAAATATAAAATAATTTTTTAAATAATAAGCTATATATAAATATTCGTGTTACCAACCACTCTATTAGTACTTCAAAAGTTAGCTTACCTTCTCTGCAATCGATCTGTGAAGATATCAACCAGGGTTCGTTTGGCACGTTGCTATGTGTTTTCTGTTCTTCTGTACGGCGTAGAGTCATGGACCTTAACCCAGAATATGAGTAATTGCCTAGAAGCCTTTCAAATATGGGTGTACAGAAGAATTCTCAAAATATCATGGAGGGATAAGATACCAAACAAAAGAGTATTACAAATGGTGAGCAAGAACTCGGAAGTCCTTAATACCGTGGAAAAGGCAAGATCCAGTACTTTGTTCATATAATGCGTAATAACAAATACGAACTACTCGAACTCATCATCCAAGGAAAAATCCAGGGTAAACGATCACCTGGAAGAAGACGTATTTCGTGGCTAGAAATCTCCGGACATGGTTCAACATGAGCACACGATCCTTGTTCCGTGCCGCTGCATCAACAATTAAAATAGCCTTTATGATAGCCGACCTCCGACAGGAGATGGCACTTCAGGAAGAAGATATTGATATTTTTCTTTGTAAAAAAGGAGTTGAGGTTTCTTACAGACGAATTGAGGTTCTCAATTCGTCTGTATATTTTTTATACGCGGTTTTCATGTAAAAAAAATCTCTGGCAAAATTTGTGCTCGATGTATTTTGTCTGTTGAATAAATTTCTCACAGGAATCTTAATTAATCTTTCCCATAACTTCAGGTATCATATGGAAACAGGACGTCTCGTTTTCTCTTCGACGCGATCTTCGGATTGGAAGTTCCTCTACTTGAAGACCAAAGCGTTGAAGACGACGAAGATGACTCGCAAACCAAGGATTGCTCGTGTGGCAAGTATCAAATAGCTTGTAATAAATTAGTGGACGAAATTATTTAATACTATAGCACGCCTATTTCGATTCCCGATCACTGAAAACTGAGGAAACACATTTAATGGCAACTTTTATAAATATTGTTTTTTTTTTATTTAATGGTTTTTATTTTTGTTGTATAATTTAATTTTCTTCATTATATATTCGTTCTACATATCACCTTATTTTTCAGTAAACAATCAAAAAAGTTTAAAATAGCCTAATGGTTTAGGGTACGGCCTGCGAATCGTAAGGTCGTGGGTTCGAATCCACCATTCGACTATTGCCGTGAACCATGTCCTAGCACAAGCTTAAGCTTAGTTGGAATGGTTAACAAGATTGTTAGTAATATTTCTGAAAAAAAAAGAAATATTGTTAGCTTTATTTAAAAAAAAAAATTGCGCAATTAAAAAATTATTTATTTTATTTTACAAAATCCACAGCACTTAGTCTTTATTATACACTATATCTATAAATAAATATATTTATGTATAATATAAGTTTTGTATATTATGTAAGACTAAATTTTTTAATGTTTTAGTTTGGTTTTTTGTAATATAATTAGAATACTTGATATAAACAATTCTTAATGTTATTTATTGATTCTTGATATTCTTTTCTTATTACCGTACTGTATATTTATTCATTTCAACTCTTGCTGGAAGAAGGCCTTGCCTACTTTTAGGTTCAGTTTACACTTTTTTTGGAAGAACTAACACAACACAGTTGGCACAGAGACGCTGGCCTTTACTGCTTAGTAGCTTGAACCTCTATTAGGTGGTAACTCGACATAAGGGTCCCCCTGGTGAGGCGTAACCTCGGCTTGGACGGTTCAAGTTAAAGTATATTTAATTAATCGTACTTATTGTATAAAATGGAAGCAATAAAGAGTTTGTTTATCTATATCAATTGTTTTACCGTACAGACTGCCAACCAAGGGATTCAACATTTTTGATAATACTAAACATTAAAATATTTGTTTGTGTTCATTATTGATATAGTGAATTCGTGTGAATTTCTTAAATGTTGGTTTTCTGCTGTTGAAGACGTCAATTGAAGGTTCTATTAGCATGGCCTGTCTTTTGGGACCTTTGCTTCGGATATATCAGCCCCACCTTTAAGGGTACCTTAAATTATGTCATTAATCATCAATGTTGAATAGTAGATGGTAGTATAGTATTGTAAATCAACTTAACTTGTAGATTAGTATTTAGTTATCACGGCAATTATAATGTAAATGTATTAATCACAAATCACGTTCACATTTTAGAGTGCGGCAGAGCAAATCCCCTTCCCAGAAAGATTGGTAAGTTGACATTTGTACATCAATAGTTGTTTTAATTCCATCTTGTGTCGGCTTGCTTGTTTATACATATGCTTCTAATATTCTATTGTATAATTTGATTATAGCAGTGATAAACTATTGGTTAAGTGGTTTGGCTTACGATCTAATGGTCGCGAATTTGAATCCGACGGCTTGTAACAAATAACTGCCGTTTTTCGGTTTTACAACCGACTTCAAAAGGACTCAGTGGTTTGCAATACGTCGGTATTTTTTTTGGTTCCCGCATAACTTTTGACTGTGTGATTTTGGTAATTCTTTTTTATTTTAGAAAGTTAGCAGTGCTATCCGTGTGGTCCCATTTAAATTGTTCCAGTTCAGACAAGGTATTTATTTACCATTAAATCAGATGGGATCGTGGTCAGGCATTTGCTTTCTTATAATTAAGAAAATAAATTAATGTTTGTAATTGAACCTCTTGACTAGTGGTTGGTCCTTCGAGCAGTCATAATGGCCTTTTATCTATGTTTGAATTAGAATAGATTCGATTAAGAATACAGTATCTTATAGCGCTCATAAGATAAGTAGATCTATGATATCGACGGCGAAAGTGGAATCAATCGGTTTCCTGCTCGTGGACCCTGTTCGTAGTGTAAAGTACACCATAATATTACCCGCTCTGACACCGGCAGGAGATACATTCCCATTAAGACCTGAACATCCGCGTTTCACTGCTAACAAACTTGTTCTCAACTAACGTTTGCGTTACATTAATTATTAGTAATCTTTGGTTAGAGCCGTAGTAGCTCGCTGGATAGCCGCTTCATGTTGCTTAGTACTCTATCGATTCGAGTTCGATGCCCAGTGCCGTTACCAATGAATTTTTCTAAAAATATCCATAAGGTGCCACATTAGATGCATTTTTTTTGTGTCTGTTAAAAAAAACTCTTCAGTCGGCCGGAAGTAATCGTTTAATTAATAATGTCACAGAGTGCAACGGATCGAATCAAGAGAACAGAATTGTGGGTGGTACACCGGCGAGCGCAAATCGATACCCCTGGATGGCGAGAATCGTCTACGACGGCCAGTTCCACTGTGGGGCTTCGTTGCTGACTAAGGACTACGTACTCACGGCGGCACATTGCGTTAGGAAGTAAGTAAATATGCAAGAATTTTTAATAGGAATGAGCTTACAGCTTGCCTGCCTACAAAACCAAAAATTTTACATTATATTTACAAGTAAAAACAACTCTCAACTTTTCTTCAAGATCTTGTAACTTTGGACTGAAAGAAGTAACAAACTTAAAAAAAAGACATACAGACGAATTGAGAATCTCCTCCTTGTTTGAAGATAATATTAGGGGATGTACAAGACCGTGACAAAATTCACCATTAGCATACCGGTGACGTAATTCATAAGATTATACCTTACTCGCTCAACGTGGCGAAAGAAGTTCACTGTAAAGTGATTTAACTAAAAAAGTGACGGGGATCATCACAGAGTTTGACACGTCCACGTTGAAATTCAGCAAACCGGCGATAAATTGTGGGTTTGGATGGGGCTTCATCACCAAATGCAGAAATCATCCAGGCAAACCACAGTTTTTGTGTTAAACCACTTCGAAAGTCATAATAAATTATCGCTCTTGAATTTTCTCGAGTCAATACCATTTTCTTAAGGACTAAAAAAGTTTGACAAGACCTTAAAATTTATAATTTATGATATTAAATTTAAATAAATAAATGGTATTTGATTTTCAAAACCAAGGAGTTTGCAATTAAAAAGATTTTAATATGACAGGAATAGTGGATATATTCCATTCCCGATACTTTTAGTGCAGCCTATGTATATGCAGACATTGTATTCACAGTTACGTCGTCGGGTATTCGTAGACGAGTATTTAGCGCTCACATAAATTTGTTCTTACGTTTAGCTGCACGCGATGTTGCATTTCTGATGAATTGTAACCGTATTTGCAATTCCAACGTCTGTGAAAGTAATATTTGTTCCGGTATTAATGTGGTGATATAATACTTTATTGCTACTATTGCATGCTTAGTTACGAACACGTCTAAGATATAATGAAAACTTTTATTAAATTGAATCTTACCTACTTAAAAGGGTCGTCTAGAGTTGCATACATAGATAAATCCTTTATTTCACTAAATATATGTACAAAGGCGAACTTAATGTTGCATTTCCTTTCAATTCGAAATTTCGAAGCGTCAATAGCCTAATGGTTTAGGGTACGGACTGCGAATCGTAAGGTCGTGGGTTCGAATCCACCATTCGACTATTGCCGTGAACCATGTCCTAGCACAAGCTTAAGCTTAGTTGGAATGGTTAACAAGATTGTTAGTAATATTTCTAAAAAAAAAAAATAACTTTTGGTGTTTAAGAACAGCATAAGGGCTGTGCTGCTATAATAGCGTTAAAATTCTTATATAGATAAATAAATAAACATTGACATATACTTACACGGAGATGCTAATATAAATATCTACAGTATTAATAATTAATAATATACAGGTTGTCCCAGAAAGTAAAATAACCTCGCACCGGGAGAAAGACCTTTTATGAGGAGCCAGGAATAATAAAGTCAGTGTTCTACACCCAATAAGACTCGAGTAGCAACCATTTCATTAAAACACAAAAACATTCTATCAGGAGTGGAATTTTTCGACATTGTGTTCAGAGTTTTTTTAATTATTTGTAGGTTTTAATTCAGTTTTGACCTCATAAGAGATCAAACTAGTTGTTGTTTAAACAAATCGGGATCAAATGTATTTTTGGAAAAATAAGTAAATATCATTGATGTACTCTGTAATGTACTCTAAGTTTACTGTCACTTAACTTTGATAATTTCTACTATAAAAAAATACACTAAGCTTAGCGGGCAAGTTTTATCAAATAATGGTGGATTTTACTTTCGGTAATAAAATAATATTTTATTACAGTTTATGTATGTATGTGTATAAAAAACAAATTACAGTTGTTTGAGTTAATTATCTACTCGTGACGCTTTTATCGTTAAACAGAGAAAGTAGTGGTTTTTCCTCGGGTGGAAGTCACAGCGTTCGTAAAGTATTGTCCAAATCATATGCAAGGGCGATGTGGTCTTATCGCCAAAAGCAATCCCTTTCAAACTTGCTTTGGATGGACAGAAATTTGTGCTAGGAGTTTTTTGGGTACACAAAAGTGTTTCTTGTCGGTTTTTAATAAGAAGTGCCTTATTTCAGGCTAAAGCGGTCTAAGATCCGCGTGATCCTTGGCGACCACGACCAGACCATTACCAGCGAGAGCGCCGCTATCATGCGAGCTGTCAACGCGATCGTCCGCCATCGGAGTTTCGACGCCGACTCGTACAACAACGACATCGCACTACTGAAATTAAGAAAGCCGGTTAACTTCTCCAAGATTATTAAGCCTGTATGTCTACCGCCCGTTGGTGAGTATAGTTTCTACTCCTCGTATAAGTTGTGAATTGCAAGACATTTTTTTCCTCCGCCTTGTGTCGTCTTCCTCATTGCTGAAGGTCTTGACCTCCTTGAATTATGTTGCGGACGATCGCTATCTATCTCTTGCTGTCTTAAGCGGTATGTAATGCCTCGTGTATCGTGTCGTTGCTGATTTGGTCTATCCAACGCATAGGTCGCCTCCCTCTTGGTCGTCTTCCCTGTATTTTGCCTGTGACCAGGAGCGTTTCTAGTGTATCGTTTTTCCTGGCTATGTGACCGAGTGGAGACAGACCGTTGACAGGCTCACGGTGACTCTCTCTTCTGTGAGAATTGACACAATAGTGTGGTGGGCTTCAAGGTACTCGTAACATTCTCTACCAGCATCTCAAATGCGTCAATACGAGATCTGTCTGCCTTCTTGAGGGTCCAAGTTGCTGCACCGTAAGTGAAGACCTTTTTTCAACCTATTTCAAATCAGAAGGTGGACCTCAATTCAGTTTTTGTTTGGTGCTCCTACAGCACCGTCATTTATGGATCGATTTAGAGTTTTTATTTAAATAGTAATTTTGTTGGCGTAGGCACTTGCATACGGAAGATTTGCCAGGAAACTCTTGTAAATTATTCACGCTCGTTTATTAAGATATTGGTAGGTTTATGACAATCTAACAGTAAGTACTCAATGACAACGCGCAGAAATGTGGAAGAATCTTTATTCTTCCACATTTCTATTAATTATATTTCTATTAATTTTGTCTTTACATTTGAAGCACTAAAACTTCAAAATATGTAACACATTAAGTAAGAAATACAGATAAACAAAGAAAATATGGACAAATAAGACGTGATACCAAACAACCTTGGAGGCAGTCTCAGCATGTGCTGTCGCAAGAGAACCACAGCGATTTCCAGCCTATCTAATACCTTTTTACTTTGAAGGAACGGAGCCAGCAGGCAAAGAGGGTATAGTGGTCGGCTGGGGACGTACCTCTGAGGGAGGGCAGTTACCAGCCATCGTTCAAGAAGTCAAAGTCCCCATCTTGTCTCTAACACAGTGCAGGGGAATGAAGTACCGCTCCTCTAGGATCACTAGTAATATGCTTTGCGCTGGTAGAGCGTCCACTGACTCCTGTCAAGGTGATAGCGGTGGACCCTTGCTGGTACAGCAAGGAGACAAGTACCAGATTGTAGGTATGTATTAAAAAAACTCTAAATAAATATAAATTTTATATATTAAATTCTCATGTCACAATATTAGTTATTCAGTAGGTCAGAGAATCGGCTAGTATCTATTTTTCATACCCCTAAGTGATAAGCGTGGTCGACCGCAAAAAGTTTTTTTTGTAGTTTTGGATAAAATTTATTATTTTTATTTTTTATGATTTATGAATGATGATGCATTAAAAAACGTAGTTAAGATTACAGTTACAGCCTTTATATATATAATATTTAATTAAATTATATCGTCCCACTGTTGCAGGCAGGTCGTGTCTCTAGAGAGAGTATAAGGGCATAGACCGCTAGCGCCGCCTAGTGCGTATTAGCAGACTTCACATGTCTTAGAAAAATGTTCTAAGACATTTAGGTTTTCTCGCGATGTTTACCTTACATAAGTACATTTATACAATTTACAATACATTTATTTGTCGAAACTGTACAGTATGCCAGTGAAAGCTTTTAATGTTTCACCACATTTGAGAGGTGGCAAAGCTTGAACTAACTAGTAGTCGACTTTTGAAAATAGTAGACAAAGAGTGTTGTCGTATGTGCATCGCTCTCGTTGTGATCCGAAGGTTGTGTTGGTTGACGTATTTTTTCAATAGCAAATGAAATATGTAGAGTTGATAATATTTTTTTTCTTCCAGGTATAGTATCATGGGGTGTCGGCTGCGGGAGGCCGGGCTACCCAGGAGTTTATACCCGCATTACGCGTTACCTCTCCTGGCTGCGAGCTAACCTAAGAGATTCCTGTCTGTGTGGTAATTGAAGATACGTCCACAAGCCTCGATTTATGTATTCTATTTAAATATTTAATTTATTGTTATGATTTTTACCCGAAACAAAATTCGGAACGGTACATCTGCTAGAATTAAGATGAATATATATCTGACAATTATGTAAATAAGTCTATTGACTGTAAAAATATTAGTTTTATTGTAAAAAATAAATCTTTTACGGTTATACGGTGAGAAGGAAATAGAAAGGATCTTTATTGAATTACGCCATGATTTTATCGTACTTATAAATGTTATACAAAAAAGGATTCTAATTTCATCGTATCTCTTCATTATGTTGTAAAGTGGTACTAATCGTCTTACTCAAATGTGGACTAACTATGTCCTAGCCAGGATTTCATTATACAAAAGTCTCACCAAGTTAAAACTCCTTCTGGCATAAGATCAATACAGAAATTACTCGCTAACGAAAGCTCGTCCAATTTCACTTGATACACTGTACCTTTCTCAATATTATTAATCTAGTACATAATTAAATGTTCCAAATATGGCTTATATTAAACTCCAATAAATTCATAATTATCGAATAATCATAAAAGACACAAAAAATTCATTTCAAATATTTATACATAATAATAATAATGATAAACGTTAGTCATGTTCGTACAGTTCCAATAGTGCTATCTACTACGGGTGTCATACTAAAAACCCTCTATACAAACTTAAAATTACTTGACATTAATCCATCCACATACTTAAACATACAAGAAGCTGTAATCCTCAATACATGCCGTCTCACAAGCAAATTCCTCAATGCCGACATCACCTAATTTTACATACAAGTACTTGGCTTCGGCCCGTACATTTACTAAAAAGAGGACATACAACAATGTTATAAACATCATAATAATAATTTCTCCATATCTAAAAAATAAAACATCTACAAAATATTGTTAGTACTCGTATTTAACTTAATATTATAAATTACTAGTGTTAGTTGGACTGGTACAGATATGGACTGGACTTGGGTGAAGGCCTCCTCCATCTTTTTCCAGGCAGTTCTGTTCCTGCCTAAGGTCATCCACTCCTTGCCCACTGTTTCGGTAACCAGTCCACCGTTTGATTGGTCTTCCAATATTTCTTGTCCCCTCTGGTCCCTTCCATCTTGTCGCAGTAATTGTCCGCCGAGAGTCGGAGTACCGTGATATGTGGCCCGCCCACTGCCACTTTAAACTTGCGCCCAGAAACACAAAAATTACACATCGAAAGCACAAAAATTATAAGCGAAAATATCAAGCAGCAAACAAAACTAACTGTTGCTATATCTACCAATGGACTTTTAGTATGAAATTACTAGATTACGGTTTTAAGCCTTATGTCAATAGAATTAATGTTGGTCGGTTGTCACAGTGAAAATACAATGACAATAGTAGACAATACCCCGCCTTCTGGAGGGAAGGCGGCGGTTATGTGGGGTTCTTACCCACTAAAACCTCCCCGGTGGACCTTTCCTCGGTGCATGACGAGGGGCTCCGGGATCTCACATGGAACGCACCGGAGCCCCTTTGCACTGTGCTCAAGGAGAGCACGTCTCGGGGGGGAGGTTGCTCCCTTCTCCCCCTGTGTCCTTGCAGCGCAAGGCGACACGGGCCAGCCGATGTCGCCTTCTTCCCGGGTCCACTTTGGTGGACGACGCAGGCCCCCACCCTTGTCGCCCAGTGAACCCGAGGCTCCTTTTAGTCGCCTTGTGCGACAGGCAGGGGATACCGTAGTCTTATTCTTGAGTGCCCAGAACTACAGGGCTGAGACTTGGGTCCTTGTTTATGTTAACGTTTCTTGAAACTAAAATGTGTCATAAATTAATAAAATCTATTGTTTTATGATTTTAAACGTAAGGAATATAATAAACTTTTGATTTGTAAAATACTTATAGCATATAATGTTAGATAATTTCATATTTCTTAAGTTGTGTTAGAAAGTTATAATTATGTTTTGTAAAGGTCGTGTAAATGGTAGACACCTCAGAAAGCCGCGGTAGCTCAGGGCCCCGAGTCAAATAAACCAATTGGGTACAAAATGAATGTTCATTAGCATCATATTCGTTGTTAATTGCTTGTTTTATATGGCTCATTAGTGCCACTATAGGTTACTGATGGCGAATCACTGGCACGCCAGTCGTGTGTGTGTTAGTTTTGACTTATTTCATAATAGTATTGTAATCAACATGTAACTGTAATAGGTCGGTTCTATAATGAAACGTCACTGTCAAATAGTAGACTGAGTGTCCAGCTTCCGTGCGCTTGCTTTAAATTGCCACCCGATTATATGAAATTATTTCATGCAATTTTAAGTGCTGTTTTACCTCTTGTAAAAAGGTGGTGTAGATTACATGTCTGATTTCTACTTAAATCAACTGATGACGAAACTATACTACGTTTATCGTAGTTTAAATTTTACATTCAATAATTATTATTGTATTTTGACTCAATTCCATTAGAAAGCCTGCAAAGCGCTCATTAGGAATCAAATGTTAAAATTAATTCCCAATAAAGTACGTAAAAGTAGTTCTATTAATTGAGTAACATTAGAGCAGTCGACCAATAAGTTGTATAAGAGTATTACAGCAATACTCTTTTCACAAACAAGGGCCCAAAAATGGTATATATACAGGCTGTTACTTTTTAAATTACTAGACAATTGTTGAGGAACTTGATTTTGTTTTAAATATTTTTTATGCAATTTTTAAATATTTGGCATACGGCTATAACTTATACAATAATACTGTGTCTCGCTAAAATTTTGTTAATGGCTTTATATTATCTTAATTTATATATCACAGAGGAATCGTAAGTGAAAGCGGGCGTTTAAAATGTTTGTCCTAAAAGCCGGTTTAAAACAACGACAGTTACTCGTTCCAGTTTACTGTAAATTAACAAAAATACAATCAACCAGTACAATGATTTTGCGAATTGATAACTTTTAATAGAAGAATGAATTATAGAAAATTATTCTGTTATACAACTGTATAGCTAAAGATAGAGGCTTCAAATTCGTGAGGATAATGATGAAGAGGCGAAATAAATTAAAGTTGCTGGTACATTGTAAATTGGATGGTAGAAGCCTTTCGGTGAGTTACAGCAGGGGTTCCCAACCTTTTTATACTCTAGAGAACATTCTAAAATATCGGTCGAGTGGCGGGCACCACCTATTTTTAATCGACCAACTCTTTCCGTAACTTCTCTTTTTTTTATTTTCTTATATTCATAATTTATTCATAATAATAAACAAAAATATTAAAAAAAAATTATTATTCAAATTGCATACACACAGAAAGGTATTTATAAAACGTAGTAATAATTTACATTTTTAATTATTGTTTAGGAAAAAATCAGTCTGTGTCGAATAGTCGCGAGCGAATTCGAATCGTTCCGCAGGCTTCAGGTTGGTAACCTCTGTGTTACAGGTTTGTATAGTGTGCTCTGCAATTACAAGATGTTAATTTCCTTCTCATTTACCATTTGACATCAAGATCACAGTTGATTTCCTTTTCTTCGTCGCATAAACTTATCGCTTACATCCCTAAAAACGAAGAGTAATTTGCTTCTTCTTTCATTATTCGTTCAGAAATTAAAACCCTAAATAAATTCCCCGCGTTTGTTTTTACCCTTCGATTTGCAAGAGATTTGCCAGTTCGCTTTACCATCTAAGATTGCATTTCCAATTAACATCAGGTGGGATCGTGTTTAAGCACTAGCTTAGAAATTGTAAACAAATTGTCCTTTTATTAAAACCAACAGAAAAATACTCAAAATTAATTTAGCTTATGTTAGTAATAATATGACATAGGGATAGTATTGCTAAATTGTTTACTTTTAGGTTATTCATAGGTTCAGGCCGGTGGTGCAGATTACCAATAATATTTAAGTCAACGTAGACAACTACCTAAGTGTTCAATGACTGTATATAGATTAAAAATGTAATATAGATAAATTAGGATGATGATGAATATTGTTATTAAGATATTATCTGTAATCATTTTCTATTTTTTCATAGCCAATATGATATAACTTTTAAAATTAAATATTTTTAGAATGTAATTCATTTTAATAAGGTATTGTTCTAACAATATTGTAAGATTTATAATATAAACTATTTTATAAGTATCGCTCTTTAGGCTGTAACTGTGATTTCTTCATGTTTTTAAGTTTCATGTACAGTTACTTAAATTTGTTGAGTTCTGTTTAAATTAAGAATAAAAGTAAATGTTATTTATTGAAATTGTTCTATTTTTTGTTACTTCTGTAAATATTTAAATTTATTTCTATTAAAATATTACTATACTATCGCAATTGTTTTTATTACTTTACTATTAAAGATTTGAGATGTTTGTGTACTTAATAAGCACTGGAAAAGAGAGTTACCACGATTCTTATCTAGAATTGTTACGTAAGGAAAATATTTTCATAGCGCCTAGTAATTATAAATAGTAATTTTTAATGATTAAAACTGTTTGCGGTTTTTTTCGAATTGATAGACATTGAGATTGATTCCGTGATACGAACCCGTCGTGTTTTTTGCAATCTCTGAACAGGTGATGGAACGTAACAGTATAAAGTTATTATCTTAAAGCATACTACAAGGCAATGACAACTTATTTCTTCAAATGTACGAAGAGAAACTATCAACATATATACAAAAGTTGGGACCAATGATGTATCGTGATTTGTGATAGTTTGATTATCAGCAGAACTATATTTCTTTTTATTCATTGCAGCAACTCTCCTGATCTTCAATGATCACCGTCGCCCATGAACAGAGGAGTTGGAGACGCGTATAAAAAATGACGGGCGAAAGGTTAAGTACTTCAAAATCCATAATTCGTATAATTTCGGAAACACCGCTGTGACAACCGATTCCACAGGTTGCACGTAGACGGATATTGTCATAGTAAAATTTTAAAAAAGCATTTATTTGTTTTTGATTATTTCGTGTTGAATTTACAAATTTTTATTATAGTCGCCACAGAGCGACTGGCATTCGTCAATTACCAAAAAGTATTTTAGACGATAAAATTAACTTATATTATATTTAGAATAAGAAAATTTATTATAAAAGACACATGTCAACGTTTCGAATTGCATGGCTTGATACATGTGGTTGCTTATTATTCGGTGGTTCAAAAAACTACGAGAAGCATAATGTAGAGAGTATCAATAACATCGTCACTATTGCCAATGGAATTAAAAAAAAGAAAAGGAAAAATGAATTAGGTTGTCAAAATACTTGTAACGAGTTAGGCGCAGCAGGACAGGTAGTCGCATATGTTAACAGGCGAGAATGTCGGAACGTAGTGACCTCTATGGAAAGCCTCACTTTCGCTTCCAACGTGTTGTGTGGACGGTTAAAGGATCTATTGTCTGCTGAATTGTATGATTTCTCGTTTTAACAATGTAATTAATATTGTATAGCCTTTCACAATTAGTTACAGTATTTTATTTTATCCTCTATTTACCTAAAACAATTTACTTCAAACAAAGGTTCACAAAGACGGACTAAATGCCTTTCTTTGGCATTTTATATCAGTTAAACTTGGTTGATAGAGAAACACATTGACAGGTCAACAGATCATCAAAGTTAAGATCATAGACATAACAGAATTTCAAAATAAATGCACATACACATACAAAACAAATACACTTATACAGTATTATGTAGATAATAGATAATCATAACAGTCTTATATGTTATTTGCCTTTAAGTATTGATGAGGTACTAATCTCTTAAGAATTTGCGTTTTGGCATCATTCGGTAAGGAGTTCCAGAGTCTACACTTTAAACGAAGAATTACAATTTTGACTAATTTTGCCTGGATATACAATTATTAAAATACAATAAAAAAGTTAATATAATTATTTATTAAAATGTTTATTAACATTTTGTAAATTCATACCGGACTAAAGATTAGCCGCAGAATACTGATATTTATTAAAAATGTTGCAAATTATATATTTCTTTCTTTTGATGTATTTTTTTATACATTTGATTCTCTACATACGCTAGAGTACAATACAGTCGTGAGTGTGTTATGGTTAACAGACGCGTTGTGGTGGTGTTGTGAGCAAATCACGTTTGTCCGCGAGAACATGTCTGCGGGCCAAGCGCATCTCAGTTTGTGTCCGTTGTCGAGCGCGCGCGACAAGTTCAAGCACGGAAGACGATGCGCAAGCGCAGCGCGGTACTCTGAATTCGATATTTGAAATTTGTTTTTTTTTTATCGTATGTCCATTGTTTAAAAGCAAATTACTACAATGTGGAAGTGCTCCCTAATTCTAGTGGTTGCGGTTTTGACTTTCACTAACTCCGAGGTTTGTTATATATCACCTTTATCGATTGTATTTTCTCTTTTTTTATCGATATGACGCCTAAATTTAAATATTAAACTTTGAAGAGCCGCTTTGTTTATTTAAATGTTCGTTTATGTTATGAAATAAAGACTTTTTTATGAGTTTTTTTTTACATTTAGGAGGATGGAGCGTTTGATGGGGAAGGGACTATTGCCAGAAATTTCTTCGGTGGGGTCTGGGGAAACCGGCCCCCCTACATGGAGAAGAATCAGCCTAAATCATCGTGCACTTGCAGTTAGTATAACTTATTTTTAATTAAAAAAAAATATTATAAAGAAATTATATTGACTGGGCGTTCGACGTTTGTTCTGTCGTGGGTGGATGTGTGTTGGAATCGATTTGTACCATTGGACTGCTAGTTCGATTCCATTGTAAAGAAATCTCTTTATATAATTTGTGCCATTCATTGTAACACCCAGACATGTTGGGTCTTAGTAAGACCGGTGAAAAGCGGTAGAATATTATCTCCGTCCTTATGGATCTCTTAAGTGACCGCCTACTGTTGAATATTGACTATATTTATGAAGCGTAGACCGTCGGCACCTCATTCAAGACAGGACAAATGAAGACCAGGCAACGACTTCGACAAGTGATGTCAGACGCCCTAGTCCCGTCCATAGATCAGTATATCGAAGCGACAATAGCTTAGGGTATGGTCTACGAAACGCAAGTTCGTAGGTTCGAATCCACCATTCGATTATTGACCTGAATCATCACATAACAAAAGCTATAAGCTTTATATAGCTATTGGAATAGTTAACAGGATTGTTAATAATTGTGCAAAAATATATTGTTATTATTCTTTTTAAAGAAATATTCACTTCACGTCGGTCTGCCATGTCATGATGCTTCCCCGATCGTACTGACATATTCCTGGAACAGAAAAAGCAACTTTAGTGGCCTTACTTATGAATATTCTGTTATCTACAATAATTGCCAATATGAAATTAGTAGTAATATAATTTTGCAATGTTTACAACGTTACGAATTTTGTAAATAGTCAAAAAAAATATCACATTTCGTATTTGGAAAGAACATATATCACGTAAAAAAAATATTGAAGAAAATCGTTCTTTATTACTAAAGTTTTAAAGACGAAATAAACAGATTTCGAGCTTGCTACTTTCAATAATACTTTTAGCATTTGGTATTAAAAGACTTAGGTCACCTTTGGTTGTATGCAAACAGTCCAATATCGATGTTTTTTCTTTGTAATTGGCTAAAAGGAATATTAAAACTTGATATTGTCAAAAAATCCATGATACGTTCGGGTACCGCTCTTGATCTAGTACGACCTGTCTTCAAACCTGCTTTAAAAGGCGTCACGTTTTTTTTTGTCAAATAATAATACAATCTATTGGCCTTATTCTTATACAATTACATAGATAAATCAATATACAGATAAAAAATAATCACAATCATTGTTATTTATATCGATTTACCTAATTTTATTTATCTATGTAATACCTCTGTAATAATCTGGTAGTAAAACCACTGAAGAAGAAATACAATAGAGATGTCAAAAAATTCGAGCTACAGTTTCAATTTGTGCAGGGAGATTTAGTTCCGAAATGACTGATCATTTTGATCTATTAAGTGTTGTTATTTTGCGTAAGAGAGTTGCATGAATTGAATCCAAGTTCTACTGATATAAATTTTACAGTATAAACAAAAAAATCAAATCTATCGAATCGAAGTTCCACTCAGGGAGGTTAAATTTTAAAACTATCATAATTTAATACAAATTTTATCCCCAAAAAAGTAAACACCACTATCTACAATTCCCTAATTAAATCATACTTAGAATATTTAATAGAAATATGGGGTTCAGCTGCTGTATAGTATAGTAAAAGTTTTGTTTCACTATAACTACCTAACGCCAACAGATGAATTGTATAAAAGAACACAATTATTTAATATCACACAACTACACACTTACTGTACTTACACTCTAATTAGGAAAATTATAACAAATTCAATTCACACACGCTTTCTTTTTCAATTCAATTTACCACGCGCTCGGCGGTGAAGGAAAACATCGTGAGGAAACCTACATGTCTTAGAAAATTTTCTAAGGCATGTGAAGTCTGCCAATCCGCACTAGGGCCGCGTGGCGGACTATGCCCTTATACTCTCTTTACAGAGAAGGCCTGTGCCCAGCAGTGGGACATATATAAAGGCTGTAACAATTCACACAAATATACAATTGCATAAAAAAGAAATAACTCGTAACTTGAGGAACAAAGATAAGCTCGAACTAACCACCCCATGTACCAATTATGGAAAGAAAACGATATTGTACGAAGGAGCACAGTTATATAATAGCCTGCCAAATAAAGTGAAGGAGTGCGACACTTTCCAACAATTTAAAAACAAACTAAAAGAATTGATGATACAGATGTGACGACACCTACGCTGCGACCCAGAGGCACATCATTAATTATATTATTTAAGTACCTTGTATCTCATTTTAAGTGAACTTTGTTTATGTTCTTATGAGAAAATAAATTCTTTAAACCCAACTACCACAATGCATTGGACTTAGAATCTGAAGGATGATTTTTTATATAATTGATTGGTGTTGCCAGTAAAAGGTGTTTTGTAAGCTTGTTAGTTATGAGAAGTGGCAATTATTGAGCACTCACACTGAACATAGCTTATGAGTAAATTATTTTAACGAGCATCTGTTCAGCCTCTAAGCGCGATAGCATTCAAAGATCGCTGAGTATCACTCAAACTCACAAGGCTTTTATCAAATTACTGAGCAATAGCGCGGGGAGTGGAAATGGCATAAAAAGTTTAGATCATGAGTAATGGAAAATTGGATGTGTGCAAACGTGAATACGTATGCTATCCTCTATTGTAACTGGTAAGACGCTTGCGATTTTGCAAACACGTTTCATCCTAGCCTGTGTCTAAGACATCGTCGTGCTCGTCGTGTTGTGAATATGATGCATGTTAGTATAACATTTTGTATTTCAGTCTACCGCCGATCGAGCTTAAAACGTTGATGGCTTTTTTAATTTTAACTCTTTTGTCGTAAATAGAATGAATACATTTCACTAAAATGGAATACGTAATATATTTTTAACTGTTCCGACCACTCAACAAGTGTACCGTTTGTTCTCATTCTGTGCCTGAATAATTTAAATGGCTATAATGAATTTTGCAGAATAATTAACTTGCCTTTTATCGGGTTTGGGCTCCGAATCTTATATTTGTCAATGACATTTCTGGTCCGACTTTAATATTTTTCAACCGACTTAAATAAGGAGGAGGTACTCAATTCTTCTGTAAGTTGTTTTCATCCAACGACCAAAATGGAGGACGTTTTTTATGTTTGTTACCTCATAACTTTCTATTGGGTGAACCGATTTTGATGATAAATTTTCTATTTGAAAAATTATTTCTGGTGCACTGTAGTCCAAAATTTGATCCAATTTTGACAATGGCATTCATGAGATAACCATTAGTCTTAAATTTGCATTAAGTAGTAAGTATGCGCGACAAATGGACGAATAACTCAATATACCGCCAACAGATTTTGATGATTCATTTTTTTTTGGATGGATGTATTTTTTTTTGATGAACTGACACAGATTGGCCAGAAAAGCTGGTCTTGACTGCTTCACCGGATTGAGAGGAAAAGGATGAAATACAGCAGTGAGTTGTGAAATCCGATAGTCTCCAAAACACGACGACGACATGACGGATCACTGCAACAGTTTCTTCTGTTGTGCGAATGGGTCGGCACAATCGAGGAAGTACCATAACCCTCGCAGTATACTAGCGTAATGTAGATGCAATATTTCTGCGTTTTTGTGCGCCTTGAGTGACTTTCCAGCGATCCTACTCCTTTTTATGACGAACTACACAGATTGGCCAAAGAAGCTGGCCTTGACTGCTTCACCGGATTGAGAGGAAAAGGATGAAATACAGCAGTGAGTTTTGAAATCCGATAGACTCCAAAACATGACGACGACGTGACGGATCGCTGCAACAGTTTCTTCTGTTGTGCGAATGGGTCGGCACAATCGAGGAAGTACCATAACCCTCGCAGTATACTAGCGTAATGTAGATGCAATATTTCTGCGTTTTTGTGCGCCTTGAGTGACTTTCCAGCGATCCTACTCCTTTTTTTATGACGAACTACACAGATTGGCCAGAGAAGCTGGCCTTGACTGCTTCACCGGATTGAGAGGTGGCATAGCTCTTAGGTCGCTTAGCCTGAACTTCTATCGCCAGTACCTCGACACAAGGGTCCCCCCGGTGAGGGGTAACCTCGGCTTGGACGGTTACTATCTTACGCGTAAGCATTCCGATCCGAGGGCGCCCGAGAGGGCCGAACCATGACTCGGTCGGTAGCTATTTCACGGATAATATAAGGGACATTCGAAAAGCTAAACTAATTTTAAGTGCCACTTCGGGAAGCGTTGGCGCTGGCAAACCTACTCCTAGGTAGTGTTAATTTAATTGACGGGTAAGGCACTTGCCTTTAGTATATTAACTTTTACGTTTGCTCCTTAACTCTACCTCATAAAAAAGACAAACGTCTTACCGCCATCGTTGAAGGTTAAGATTTTTTTGAAGGCTGTTCAAACCCCTCAAGCATCCTCGAATCAATTTGCTATCGTGCCGAGAGTAACAGCCCAAGCAGACGTTCCTTCTATGCGGTTACTAAGCATTAATGCGATAATGAATTTATGCTCAGAGCAATAAGAGCTTGGCTATTATTACAATGTATCGAAATTCTACAGGTCGTTGGGTAACCAGCCACAAACAAGAATCGATATTTTTGAAAGTGAAATTATACAAAACATCTAAAATATGTACGGATATCTTGGCACATTGATTGAATAATATTTGCGCATAAGCAATCGTGTCATTTTGCAATCAATAAAGTAATCATTTATTACGAGAAGTGTTTCGTCGAATTGTTTAGAACTATTCTCTTCGGAATGGAATTTCACTTTCGTTCATCACGACATAACAACGAATTGCATGTACACGATCTTGATGGTCCGCATTCCAAAACTATACGTTTTTCGAATAATTTTACTTTAAATTTGTATTTTAGTTTTGTTTACATTGGTTATTGTTTTTAATTAATTTTACGGAAATGTTAAAGAACGTTAAGTTTGCTTTGAATACGGATTTCCGTCTGCTTGCTTTGTGATATATTGTTAAAACATCAAACACAAACACAGTTATAACTGTTATTGTACATATAAATAGTTACAGAAAAATTAATGTAATAATTAATAATGATTTCTAATACATTTTAGTGTCTTCTTATTTTTAAAAAGTCCCGCCCGAATATCAGCCAGGACGCGACTTATACCGCTGCTTCCAAACATTGTAGGTTTGTTAAAATAAGATTCTTTAAAATAAGTTCCTAGTTGTAATTATTTGCAAGCAAAGTTTCATAACGTTTTTTTTGTTTTCATGGCATTTTAGTAAAAAAAAAAATTATTGACATAATATAGTTTTTCGTCTCGCATTTTTAAATTTGTTGTTTTAATATTGATAAATAGCCAGTGTTTAATAAATCGTATATACAAATCAGAAGAATAGATAAGATTAAAATTAATACTTTTTTTTAATAAATTTTTTATGTTGCATTTCTGACTGAAAAAGGTAAAAATGATAACTCAATAATGGTACACATAATGTATATGAACTATCTTAAACTAATGGAAATAGTCACCCTTACCACCTTCTAACGGGAATACGTCGAATTACCAACCCCGTATACTGAAAACCTTCTCCGAAACATGCTGCATCATATGGTATTAGCAAAAGCATATCTCTATCCCTTCTGCATTTTTTGCAGTAAAAAAAAGGTCTCCACATTTATATAGATTACCAATTCAATCACAGTGTCGGACAGTCACATGGGAAATGGCAAAACTGTTATTATTAATATATGTTTGGTGACTCAGAAGCTTTCCTAATGGCTTAATGATAGTCTGAGATGATAATAGAGATAAATAATTCATCTCATCTGCGTAAAGACTACCGGCTGTTGCCTTTTTAAAATTCAACAAAACACTGTATGTTAATAAGGAGAGAACAATTTACCTTGTTGAATTATAAATTTAAATTTTTTGTCATGGGCCACTTTTAAAGTGTTCGCTTGAGCCAGTGTTGCATTTATCTTTTTAAATGTATACAAAATTCAATACTAAACATACTACATTAATGTTGACCATACATTCCATATTCAGCTATTTTGCCCGAGTAACTGGATCCTGAATTATAATGACATTAGTGATGTACGGTGTCAAGATTTATCGATATAAATGGATTTTATAACTGTTTTTATTCTTTCTATGAAATTAATTATCCTTACTGCATAATTGTCGCTGTTTTTTTTTGATCAATCGTATTGAAAACTTTGGAGCACAAGTTTGTTATAACTTCCCGTTTTCATAGTAAACGAATGCAAGGGTACAAGAAGGTATTTAAAAATAGTGTATATACTTATGTACGTACGTTATTGGTATAATAACATGACCTTTTTTTATTTAATTAGAAGCAAGTATTTATTATTAATAATTAATTTCAATTACATTCTTACTTAACTCTTGATATTCAATTATTATTATTTTTTAACTAAATTTATCTAAATTATTCAGAAATAGTTTTGAGTCCTTTTGAGTCAAAAACACATCACAGACTGAATATAACACACATTAAAAAATAATGAAAAATAGACAGAACACAGTTAAAGTTACACGGACAAATAATACAAAACATATGATGCCAATATCGGACACCGTCTCACCATATGTCACAAGGATGCGACAGCGCTGATTTTCAGCGGTGCCCGGGATTATCTAAAGACGTGCGCGCGCAATACTACTTTTATATGGAGTATTATTATACAGACAGTAAGAGTATAATAAATATGATACATAAATAAAATAGTTATGAGATTAAAATATATTTTATACAATAAAATAATCGATGAAAAAATTCATAAATATTATTGAGTCAAAAATAAACTAAAATAAATAATATGATAAATAAACGTATAAAGTTTAAATTATATAATGAAATATTGAAAATATTGGAAACAACAAGCCGATGTCGCGGGGATATTATCTTTTTGTATCTTTAACATCAGGTGTTTTAATTTATTTTTAAATGCGTTTACAGATTTACTCTCTCTTATGGGCGGTGGCAAATTATTCCAACACTTGGTGGCCAAGTATAGATTTTTATTCAAACTGGTGTTATGAGCTTTTTATTTTAGTATAAGGTATTCTACTATTAATGTTATGAGCGTTTGTGGAGTTTTTTCGGCCACTTCTCCCACCGCCAAATCTGCCCAAATAGTGGCAATAAAAAGAGTTTTAGTACTATAATTTTTAGCAATCCGTCTGAAGGTGGTTCAGACCTCTCTCGTGCCCTCAGATCAGAATATTATTACCCGATTAAACTAAAAGGTGGCATATAATCTGTTTAAAAAAAAGAACTGTACTAATCATTTGAAATATTAAATTCCAGAATGCGGTGAGAGGAATGAAGTATCTCGTATAGTGGGCGGGACGGAAGCCAGCACCGACGAGTTCCCCTGGATGGCCAAATTGATCTACATCAAGCGTTTCTATTGCGGTGGTATGCTCATAAACGACCGATACGTCTTGACAGCCGCTCACTGTGTCAAAGGGTAACTATTTCATCCACTTATTTTAATTAACCGAGTTCAAAAAGGAGATGGTTATATTTTTAACATTTGTGCACTAGTAGTAATTTTGTTTGGATTGTTTGGATTCATTTTCAATTATTTTTTTATGGGTACAACCTAGTGCTTGAACACGATCCCACCTAGTTTTAAGTGGTGATATAGTCGAAATATGATACGGGCTAGTGTAGTAAATGCCTATTCGCTCTACTCTTGAAGGCTCCCACGTCGTACTTGGCTGAATGACTGACACCGGCAACCTGTATAGGCAATATTGGCAATTAGGTATAGGATCTCGTTGAAACCAAATCCTTCCTAAATATATATATATTTATATATATATGATTTCAAATTAGGTAAATAGATATACCAGGGAACTTCCATTTACCGTATGAAAGACTGCTCGTGGATTATGAAATTGATAGTTTTTTGATAATACAAGAACGAGTAAGTACTCCATTACGAAAACTTGTAGAATATTGTTAAATAAATTAATATATGATTTATGTAGCTATTATTATAGTTTGTCAATGATAATTTAATTGTATGTATTGTATTAATTTTATTTATTTTTAGACCTAAGGGTAAGTTTTTATAATATATATATCATACAAAAACCTAACCTAGAGTCTGCCATCGGCTACGAGAAGGGCCCAAGCAACCGATAGATTGGGCGACACAGAGAGACCTGACGATGCGTGCCGTGTCCAGGAGAGTACTGCCTTCCGTGTCTGACCCTTGACCCATCTAGCGAGTCTCTTAAGATGTTAATCGAGACTTTTCGCTATAAGACCGTTTGCAGAAACGACTATCGGGACAATAATCGTCGGATCCACATTCCACATGACGGTCACCTCGTGAGCCAAGTCTTCCTTACTTAATTTTATTATAATTACGTTAATTTTTATTGTACGTTAATATTCTTATGAGAAATTACTTTACTCTGTAACTACTACTCTCATTGGTCTATGGCATTTTTTTAAATATATTTTCGAAGGTTTCTAACTCAAGAGAGGAGGCTCAAGAAGTCGATGAAGGGAAATTCTTTGGTACAAGAGGTCTGAGATGCCAATTCCCGGTCATAAGAACGTAAAGTCGAAGGCCTAGCTATTAGTCTATCATGCTTATTTTTCCTTTTGCGCGCTTTACGATAAAAAATACATCTACACATTTTTTTTGTCCTGAAGATTGATATCGGTCATTAACACCTGTTTTTTTTTAACAAACGGGCTTACTTGATTTCAAATCACAGGAGTTACACATTTGCAAATTCCCTTCCCCAAAATTAATAAGTATATTTACGAGTAAAAACAAATTACCCCTACCCTACTTCCAATCCGATTTTCTTTGTATTTCCAAAAATCGTAGGAATATTATAAAACGAATTTAATACTAAATTAATCAGAACCTACCTAAACTCTCATCAAACAAAATTATATTATCAAATTTAATTGAATCATATCCTTTCTAATCAAAAATGAATCATCGAAATCGGTTGGCGAGATATTGAGTTATACGTCCATTTGTCGCGCACATACTTAATTCAAATTTAAGATTATAGGTCTCTCTCCTGGATACCAATGTAAGAACTGGACCAAATTTATTTCCACCACCACCACCACGGGACCACACTGGAAGCACCAGCTTTCAAATAAAAAAGGAATCATCAAAATAGGTTCAGCCAGTCCAAAGTTATGAAGTAACAAACATAAAAAAAAAACATGGGGGCGAATAGAGAACCTCCGCCTTTTTGAAGTCGGTTGAATATGATATCGGTCGGATGAATAGAAGCGTGCTCTGGAAGTAAAATGGAGGCATAAAAATATTTTTGAATACTGTCAAACATAAATTGTGCAAGAAGTGGGTAAAATTGTTTGAAGTGTTTTCTAGTCTCTACCTTTGGCAAATTTTCAAGTTACTTAAATCAATACAGAAGCGTGAACGTTTTAGTATGAGGTTTTCAAGTATTTGCACTGAACTTAAGAGTATGTTGGCTAACTGTCAACATTGTGCTCTTGTGTTTACTTTCTAGTTGTTCAAACAACTGTTAAAAATGTAAGGAAGGGAAATTATTACTAATATTTCCGTTGATAGTATAATGACAGATCGTTCGACTTTACTATCTACTTTTGCGACAAAAGTTACCTAACTAGTCGAGATTCGGCCCTCTCGGGAACGGCCTTTAGATCGGAATAGAGTAACCGTCCAAACTGAGGTCGCCCTTGCGCCTAGTTACTATCTAGAGAGGTTCGTGCTAAGCGATCTTGGAGCTGTGCCACAAAAACCCGGTGCAACGGTGGAGTCCGTCTGGCCGAACAGGTTAGTTTACTAAACTAACGTCGTTGTAATGCCCACCAGTTTGTACCAATGATTATCCATTTTTAATTACATTTACTTGCCAAAATGTGCGGTTTGTACATGGTAATGGGCTTACCACCTACCAAATGTAGGACTGAATAAGCTTGGAGGATAGTGAACAGTGATTGCTGTTTCTGTCAAAAGTTCAAAAGAATGTGCGAGTTTATCATTATCATATCAATGATATTTACACCTAAATTTCAAGGTTATTAGAAACGTTATAACAGGTTAAGAGTTACGGAATAACAATTGAATATTCTCTAATTAGGTTAATGAGAAATAGGTTAAACGTACGGTCAAACAATGCCTTTGGTTACACACTCAGGGATCGCAATTACAACAATAAACTAAATGGACATTTATCAATAAACCTGAATAAAAACAATATATTTTTCTGTGTAATTTTGATAAAAACACAAATGCAGTTGACTTAAAATGGCAAATGAAATTGTAAATCATTAAGAAACGGGTCCGATAACCTGAGAATTGGCGAACATGTCCAAAATACGTTTTCGGAGCGCTCTTTTAAATTCCAATCAGTGGAATCAGTGCGTTCACCTTTAAACCGGCCGAAGGAGCAAGATCCGAACTTAAAAGTTCATTATCCTTAACAAATATAAATTTTAAGTGCTAGTGGAACCTTTTCGTTGGACTTTTTGTTATTTTTTTTTCGCTTTTTGGGTCGATTGTTTAATTTACCCGCGTCAAATTGTTATCGAAGTTTTATCGATACCGAGAACTGGGGGCTTTGGGTAAGTTGTTTACTAGAAACTAAGAGGAAAATCGTTACGGCGGGAGACGGGACAAAAATAAGACGCAAAAAACAGTAAGTGAAAGCGTAAATGAGGGACATATTAATAGCGTTCATGTCCGCGGACCGTCGAAAAATACTGTGTCACTTTCGCCCAATACAAACTTGGTACGCGTAATGTGACAATGATGTGATGTTTATAATGTTAGTTTATGGTGTTAACATTTGTCTCTACTTTATTGAAGTAAAACTTCTTTATGTACGCTTGGTTTTGCGAGTAAGCTGGTCGATGCGTTACGTTACGTTCAATGATGAGAGGGAGATATAGGTTAGTGAAGAAGAAAGAGATAGAGCTGTGTTTCGTATCGTAGAGAACTGCGAGCTGTACCATTTTTTTTCTCTCGTAGCTACCACATGTCACCACAGTACTGATGTCTCCGATAATGAAAATAATAACGTAAACATATGTGTATATATATATATATATATAAGCATATTTAAATAAGTCGAAGTTTTAAAACAATATTGGAGTGTCAGTGGCACGCCATTAGAAAACCAGAGTGGCACAAATGGGGCCACCCATGGCGGCGATGATAACCCAGTGGCGCCGTTACGACCACTGACGCCCCAGACAAGAATATTGTAGCGGCCACGTATGGAAATCAAAATCTGTTAATTTTTTTGCTGAATCAATGTGAACGTGGAAATATTTTATCTTTCCTTTGGTGTTGTCGAGCTGACGACGTTGACGTTGAAAGTTTAGTAGCTCCTATGTTTTTTAATACATTTTAGTATTTTTTGTAAGCCATTTATTTAGCTAATTAGCCTCTGAAATTTGGCGTACCGGGCCGTCGGCCCATCTCGCCCCGAGCTAACGACGGCACTGAAATTACCAAATCAAGACTCTGTCATGACGTTAAGTTTCAAACAATTGGTGTGTTGACACCAAGTGAAGATCTACAACACACGAGTTGCCATCTTACCTGGCAAAGCCAGATTTGTGACTACTTCTAGTTTGGTATTTGCATACTGCCACTTTCCTGCTGCCAATAGTTGATCGCGCAAGTGAACAAGTGATTGGTATGCGTCGTACGAGACTGAAGCTTGGTTCCTACAATTGGATGTGGACCAAAACAACCTCTAGGCCAGAGCTTACCAACCTTTTTTTCGTTTCCGTACACATTTAAAGATTTCATTGCGAGTAATCCCCTCCCTTATAACTCCATATCTACTCCGAAAATATGTCTCGTTTCTCTTAAGGTTTATCTAGTGTTAATCTTAACTTAAAATATACCTAAAACTGTTTCTAGAGACAGTTATCTTGATCTATAGAGAGTAACTGTCACCGACCTTTGACCATGTACATAACATTATACTCGTAGATCAACAAAATTTTGTTTTTTTATCTATTAAATACGTCATAATACTCGTGGTTAGAGAGACGTATGCGAGGTATATATTGAAGATATATAGAGAACAGACGAATAAATCGGAGCGGTTAATGAGGGTAGATAGATTGTTATTAACATTACAGCATTGAATTCATTGTTAAGTAATTCGTGTCCCTCCAAGAACGAGTGGGCGACGTTAGCATACGCTAAGTCAGCACAACAAAATATAGTGACAATAATAACTTATGTGGCTGGGATATAGTTGACAATTACGGCTCCAACAGGTAATTCTTAAAGACGTTGCTGTGTTCTTGTCAGCCTAGAGGAGGTCCACATTCAACTGCCGAAACACAACTAGCAGTTATGTCGACAACGCCTATTTATTACGCCTATATATTATTGTTCACTCAAGCGTGAAATCTCTCCTTCCGAATCGACATTGTGCCCCCAGTTAAGCCATAGACAAACTCTTGATTACTCTATACTAAGATGTCACTTATATTGTTTTTGTACACTGCTTTCGGCTATTTATTCATTGTTCGAGGTTCGAATACCGTCTATGTTACTGCCGCCAACATATATTATGTATTTACCTTATTAAGTTTTCAGTTAAAATATTAATTTTAAACTACATTCATTTACATAATTAATTGTAATAACGTTTATATATTTATATAACTTATCTGTTTTAATTTCTTAGTATTTCCGCCATTACTATTATAATTTTCAAGTACTTCTAATGGGACTGGATATTTCCAGGGGTAAACGTACCACATGTTTTGCATCGCTGCTCCAGGCAAACGTGATTTGATTAATAATTACTCAATTGGTGACGTTTGATTCCAGCTTTATGTGGTTCATGATAAAGGTGACATTCGGCGAGCACAACCGATGCAATGCGACTGTACGCCCCGAGACGAGATTCGTGATTCGTGTCATTGCCAACAAATTCAGTCTCAAGAACTTCGATAACGACATCGCTCTGCTGAGACTCAATGAACGGGTCCCCATGTCAGATGGCATAAAGCCCATCTGCTTGCCAACTGATAAAAGTAAGTACGTGAGTGAATGTCGAGGAGTGCGCCAAGGGGATACCATCTCGCCCAAGCTTAGCTAGCTAGTCTTCTAAGACATGATTAAGATGTTGGATTGGAGCCACAAGGGTGTTAATATCAACATCGCTTATATGTCGCACCTGCGCTTTGCAGACGATCTGGTCCTATTTGCCGAAAACCTTCTAGATCTTCAGACCGCCGGCACCTATAAATTTGTTGTTGCAATTTTATGTACTGATTTACCACGCGCTCGGTGGTGAAGGAAGACATCATGAGGAAACCTACATGTCTTAGATTTTTTTTCTAAGGCAAGTGAATTCTGCCACTCCGCACTTGGGCCGCGTAGCGGACTATGCCCTTATACTGTCTTTACAGAGAAGGCCTGCGCCCAGCAGTGGGACATTTATTACATTTATAACTTTAATGTAAATAAAATTAGAACCAAAAAGCAATAGTTTTACTTTGCGTTCCGAACTGTGTTCATATTTGCAGTCGATCGGATAAACGAAAGTAGGTTTGAATTAGCTTCGGAGTAAGCGAAGTAATTCGGTCATACCTAACGAAAGTTTGTCTATTGAGTACGACAATAAGACAATATAATTATGTAAATGAAACAGCTGAGTCATGATAGCTCAGTGTGCGTGCCTACTAGTGTGTAGTCTACGAGACACAACGTGGTAAGTTCTAATCTACCATTCGAGTATCGATGTGAACCTAGATTTTAGGAGTGGTTAGATAAAAATGGTAGTAAATTTCGTGTTTTTGACCTGACAATCTATATATTATAAAAGAGAATGTGGGTGTGTGTTTGATCCGTATAGGCTCCGAAACGGCTGGACCGATTATAATGAAACTATCAGCGAATCTTTAGATTGACCTGAGGAGTAATCGTGTGAAATTTAGTGACGATCGGAGCACTTCTCTTTTTGAACTGTCAAATACAACTTTTACTTACTGATATGTACATGGGTGTAGGTAAAGATCTTCACCCGCTCGAGAAGAGAATGAATACGGAGAGAAATGAATAATTGAATATATTGTGAGAGTTAAATTAAATATTTAATTATATAAGTTTATTGTTTAAATAAAATGAAGCAAAATCGGCGAAGCGGGTTGGGTACGGTAGTGTCTTATAAATTGACGAATACTGGATCTCATTCGCGCATTATGTCCCATTATGCTCGAGCCCAGAGTTCCCGAGAATTGCCAATAATATATCGCACAATGCGCCAAACTCCGCATGTTTCAAAGTGTGTAAGCGAGACCGTGGTATAACAGAGATAGAGAACACAAATTTGTACTCTGTAAAGTAGAAAAAAATACTTAAATTTTGTTGGAATAACGTATACGTACCTAGGATACGTTGTCACGTACATTTCACATTCGAGCGCCTTGCAGGCACCTGGGAATTTTTCCGTGTTTTTAATTAAAAAATTTAAAAAGATAAAAATTAATAACGAAATCTAATTTACGAACATAAGTTTAAATGAGTAGGCACAATCGGAGAAGTACCAAGACATCTTCTCTTCTGTGTTTCGGTAAATGATATGCCGGCCCTTCCTAAAATACGTTGGCAAATGCACCTGCATGTTTTGTCAGCATTTGAACGCAGTTGTGATCATTTAACAATTACTAATCTGTGTGATCGTTTGTCCCTTCTATCATAAAGAAATTAGTTTCAATGGTCAACGACCTGTCGTATTACAGATGCCCCGCTAACTGATATGCTCCTCTAAAGGTCACTAACTCGAATACATATTTGGATATGGGTAACGGGTGTGAATTGTGAGTAAATATATCAAGAACATTATGTACGTATTAGACAAATAAATTGAATGCGACGTTTTAAAAGAATCACGTCAAAATCTTTTAACAGGTAAATGCTAAAATAATTTTGTTGTTAATACAGATTATCAATGACATAACATAACATTAAAAAGTCAAATACGTTCATCTCATCTATACTCGTGAGCAAAAATAAAGGGTCGGTTAAGAAAGTTTGAATATCTCGGAAGATAGACGATAGCAAACTGAAATAAATTGTGCATGATAGACAATCTCGCCTCTATTCTATAATTATAATAATAATTTTATATTTTAATCTTATAATTATGCTAAGGTTGTTATTTCATAGTTATTTAAAATAATCATGAGTCTTTGTTACATATTTGAATAAATGAATAACAAAAATAATAATATTCTCGGGCAATTAAGTATAGATGTCGCCACATGCAGTACTAAAATTAAAATAAAAATAAAATTTAATGAATAATACCTAAGATATTTCTATCTTTTCGTTTAATTTTATGTTTTTTAATGAAATGTAAATAAATTAATAAAAATAGTTTATTTTATTTTAAGGATATATATGGTCTATCATGCACAATTTATTACAGTTAGCTAGCGTGAGCTTCGGAATATTCAAATTTTCTTAACCGGCCCTTTTTTTTTGCTCACGACGATAGCATTTTGCTATAATATTGTTGTTAAGCCTCTGTTATTTTACAACTAACAATCGGTAGTAGCCATACACAAGCCATACATTAATGGTAAATGAAAATTCCATTTTGAATAAGATGTACTTAAAATCCCTTCTTAGAGACCGTCTACATCATGACGTGAATGACTTTGCTAAATTTCAAGATATTCAAGTACATATTTTTAGCGATCTAGTATTGACTTAGTGACTGGTACTTCACTTATGTGTGTATAGATTTTGACACACGTTATAAGTACCAATCCGTGGTAAATCTTCGAGTCGTGATTTTTCTCTCTCGGTCGCTTATAGGAATAGTCATGCGCTAAAAAATATTCGCCAAGCTTATCCTGCACTGGGACCCCAGAAAGGGCCATAGCAGTTCAGGCTAAGCGACTTAGGAGCTATGCCACCAGTCACCTAATTCCGGTGAAACAATTGTGTAACGTTTAGTGATATCACTTTTTTATGACGAACTACACAGATTGGCCAGAGAAGCTGGCCTTGACTGCGTCACTGGATTGACAGGTAGCATAGCTCTTAGGTCGCTAGTAGCTCGACTCAAGGTCCCCCGTGAAAAGTAACCTCGGCTTGGACGGTTACTATGTTACGCATAAGCATTCCGATCCGAGGGCGCCCGAGACGGCCGAACCACGACTCGTTTGGTTGGTATTTCATGGATAATCTAAGGGACATTTAATAGGCAAGCCACTTCGTTACATCACAGTTATCGATGTTGCTTTTGGTAATCTGCTATTTCATTTGTGTCACTATGATTCTCCAATTGCGTACCACTGACACGCGAATATTGATTTATATACAGTGATATTAAATGTATTTGGATTTTAGATTTTGAACTAATTTTTGTTGTAACTTATGTGTCTGGTCTTGTATTTGTGTTGTAAAGTTAATAGTGCATTATTTAACTTTTAGGTTTGCTGTACGTCGGAGTGACTGCTGTAGCGTCTGGTTGGGGGACCATTAGTGAAGAAGGAAAAGTGTCTTGTACGCTGCAGGAGGTAGAAGTGCCAGTTCTCAGTAACGAGGAGTGTCGCAAAACGAAATACACGCCTGCCATGATCACTAATAACATGCTATGCGCCGGCTATCCGAAGACTGGACAGAAGGATTCTTGTCAGGTATGAAAGAAAGAGAAATGAGCCTTCGTTGTATATTTATTCACTTCATTGTTAAAAAAGCCAAGTTTTCAAGTGATGTTATTTGGATAAACTGAAAAGGTATTTTTAATGGACGGGGGCAAACTAATAAGCGGGTTGCAAAATGTTAAATAATCACTATCCTCCCATGAAAAAACCATTCTCGCAGACCCGCGATCATGCTAGTGTATCACGATGGTGGAATATCTTAAAGTCTTAGTTGATGCAAGGCCAAAATTACTTTCTCTACCACTAGAGGGCGCGTACACATTAGACGTGTCCGTATAGATTAGTTTCCTGCGATTACTAGCAATACTAATACTACGTGACCATTGGAGATTACGAATCATTCTTTCGCGTTACCGTAACGTAGTTGGCAGACCCAACTCGCTAGATGTTAGGAACGTTGCTGGAGTTTCTTCGGCCACTCAGCGACAACGCTTCCCGAAATGGCACGTAAAGTTAGTTAGCTTTAGAATGTTCCTCAATTTATCCGTGTAAAAGCAAACGACCGATCCGTGGGTTGGCCCTTCCTGGTCTTCCTTTCTGGTCCGTCGTATTGGAATTCTAACGCGTAACATAGTAACCGTCCAAAGCGAGGTTACCCCGCACCGGGACGACCCCGCCTGTCAATCCGGTGAAGCAGTAAAAGTGAGCTTCCCTTGTTAATATGTGTAGGTTCGTCAAAAAAATATATCTTCACAGCCGCTAGCTGTGATAGATGGTTATTTGTACTAAAAAGACATAGACATTTTATTTATTGGCATCATAATATACAATCACATAATATAAAAAATAAAATTAAAATTAAATAAAGTTAACGGACAAAAGGACACGATGGCAATATTGGACATAGTCTCAGCATGTGCTGTCGTAAGGCTGCCACAGGCTGTGGTGCCACAGCGCTGATTATCGTCGGTGCTTAGGACTACCCAATGTCACGTCATGCGCAATACTACCTTTACATGTAATTTATACAGAGTCGTATAATACATATAACGTGTATAAATAGTTATTAGATTTATGTATATTATATACGAGTACAATAACACGCGATTACATACGCGCTTAAATCTATATATATAAAGAGAGAAAGTGCTGCACCGATACCACTGAAACTTTCAGGGAATCTTCAAATTGAGCTGGCGAGTAATCCTGTGAAGTTTGGTGACGATCGGAGCACTCCTCTTTTTGAGCTGTCAAACAAGCCATACGTCGTACTTTTATTTTCGACATTAACTTGAGGCCGATATGTTTTTTTTTTATAAATGATAAGAATGAAATTGTATCCACTGATATGTACATGGGTGTAGGGATGATCTTCACCCGCTCGAGAAGAGAATATAAGAGAATGAATACGGAGAGAAATAATTAATTTAATATATTGTGAGAGTTAAATTAAATATTTAATGATATAAGTTTATTGTTTAAATAAAGCAAAATCTAGCTCGGCGAAGCGGGCTGGGTACGCTAGTTTATAAATAAACTACGCTCTCTAGTTGAATTTGCCAGTGTCTCAAGTGAATTATTTACACCACACTTTCCTATTCAGCATTCATCATTGCACCGATCATCTTGATGGTTGGCGTCCACAACTGTGCTTGTCTATTCAGATCAGGGAGGCTTTGCCAAGTAATGTCTTTAAGTCAGCTATCACCAGCGGTATTTCCGACACAATACCGTCAAAGGCCGGCAACGCATATGCAACGGCTTCTCTCATGTTGTATATAGACAGGTGATCATTTAAGATTAGGTGAGCCGTAAGCTCGTTTGCCGCTTTAGGAATTAAAAAAAGAAGAAATTGCAAGCTTACAATAATAGTGTAGGATCGACCGAATCGCGACCGGCTTACTAGAGAACATGTAGATGTATTAGAATTGTTTTTTATTTTAATTTTTTCAGGGTGACAGTGGCGGTCCCTTGATAACTACGAGGAAGCACGACACACGCTACGAGCTAATAGGTAATGTTTGACTAAAGAAAGTGAATGGTGTGTATTATAACTTCTTCTGGCGTGTTAGAAAAAAAAATGATGGGAGTGCATTTTTAACCGACTTTAAAAAAAAGGTTTTCACTTCGCACGTATTTTTTTATTGTCTCGCTGTTTCACAATTAGAGGCAGGTAGATTAAAATAAAGTAAAATACAAACAGAATGAAAACATCTGAATTTATAAGTAACTGTGACCGGTGATTAATAACTGTATTTTTTCTAAGATAAAAGTAACTTCAATGATATTTTTGTTATATCTTACTCCTTATTAGATCAGCTATCTGTCAGTGAAAGTCACGTCAAAATCGGTCCAGCCGTTCCAGAGATTAATCGGAACAAAAAGACAGAAAATAATTATAAAAAGTGTTATTTTGGTATATGTGTTAAAAACATTCGTATGCATGTACTACATGCGTAACGCGTATGCGAAGTGTTATTTTAATATTACATTCCAATTTTATTATATTCTTCAGAAAGTATACAATGTGAGAAGCTATACAAATAATAAATTTAAAAAGACAGTACTTAAATGGTTCAAACAGTATAATTATGAAGACATTGAAAAATTATTATATTTTTATTTTGTTACATAACTTTTTTTTGTTCTTTTATCCCTTTATAAATGTTTAAAGATTACGGTCAATAATGACGGGGAAGACAAAAGCTCCTGAGATACAGCTTACGCTAGTTCGGGAGTTAAGGGACTCACCTCTATATGTATTCAACTTTTGTGATGCAAATAAACTATTTTATTATTAATTATTTGTATAGATTAGGATTTATTATCTATTCATTATTTGAACGAAACAAACACAGAAAATATGACATGATTTATTTATTTACAGGTGTGGTGTCGTGGGGCAATGGATGCGCTAGAGTTGGATATCCCGGGGTTTACGCTCGGGTCGCTAATTATATTGATTGGATTAAAGAAAATACTCAAGACGCTTGCTATTGTACAAGCTGAAGAAAAAACAATTTCTCTATGAAGGTCAACGAATTATAAAGCTATAAATGACATGTAAAAAAAAATTAAAAAGTTAATTGTAATTATTTTTTATGAAATATTAACAACTTGAAATATTACTTTTGTATTGTGAATATTGTTTGTATAATAATTAATACATTAATTTGAAGAATTAGAATATATATTTTAAATATAATTTTTTATAATGTGATATTTTAAATTAATCGGACGTAACATCTTATTTATTTTGATGTAATTTCAATATAATTTTTGTACCTATTGTACCAAAAATATCAATATATTAACAATTGAAGTTACTATTTTTCCTTAAAAATACGTATTATTGCCATATTAATTAAGATTAAAATTACTTGGGAATATCTAATGTTCACGATATGGAATTATACAAATAAAGTAATTTAACATTAAAGTTTGAATTTTTATTTATACTTATCTGTATTTGTGTAAATGTTCATAAATATTGAATTCAATCATTTTTAATTTAACGATACGTTTTCAATTTATTATTTTACTTTTATTTAAAAATCGATAGGGAACATGGAAATTAAAAAAATAGTCCCAGCGTGTCTATGAATGTTATTTAATTGTCAAATTTTATTATGTTTTTATAAAATAAATACAAAATAAAATGTGTTACACAGACACGCTGAATTTTGTCACACATACACTGTTGTCATGTCAAACATGTCAAAAGAATTATAAGTTCAAAAATATATTAAAAGCATTATAAGCATTAAAAAATTCAACGGAAATTTATCAAATCAAACTCTGTCGCGTCTAAATAATTTTTCAATATGAATTAATTATTAGGAATGTAGTAATATAAGCGGACAAATATGACTAATGACCATTATTACTGTGAAATATCGTTTTATGGATTGATATTAAATATTAGAAACTTTTAAAATCATTAGGAATCAGTGACAAGTATAAATTACGAGTTAGTAAGTAGCGTGGGCATTATCAAGTAAATTATGCACCGATTCGACTTCGTCCTTATACGTCAGAAGATAAGAATCAAATTACTGATTATGACAGGTGGGGTCATTGACCCCTGAGGTCATTGCCAAATACGCTGCCCATACAGCCTCCAATAGACGCCTAAAACGGTGCTTTTCACAAGTAGCTTTTTGAACTAAATATATAAACAATTCGTCTGTTTAATGAAGCGTTCGCGTATCCGGCGCATTCATAAAATACTTGGGAGGTGATAAATTTCATCTTGTGCTAACCTGTTCTTTTAGGTTTCATTTTATCGGTGTATAAGTGCTACATTTTAGGGTGCCCAAACTTCATAAGCACGTCGATATCGAAGATTTTGGTTAGTGTGTCTAAACTGGGCCCACAGTGATACCGCATCAATTATAAATAAGATAATTGCCGTTCTTCAAAGCAGTTAGTCTCAAGTTTTCTATGGAAATGAAAGAAATGAATTTTATATATTTAATATGTTTGGTGTGCGTTACCATCGGCGCAGGTGACACACTGAGTAAGGTAAGACGACTTGTGTAACATTAGGCCGTCATGTGCGCGTTCGTATAGTATTCTAGTTTTTGGCCTTTGTTAGGAAAACGGTAAATTTTAAATGTTTAGTTTATGCTAAAAGTTTTTGTTCATTGAATAAGCTAATAAACAAAAGACAGAGAATTGTTTGCATTGATAATTTGTTTAGCAAATTAGATGTTTGGACAGGCTGGAAATTTTTGTACAATATTTATTCAAAATTTCGGGGAATGATACTCCTTTTTTTTAATTATAAATTTTATTATCTGTATAAATTGTCGTGAATTGAAAAATAGCTATTATTTGGTGTTAAGTAATTGGATTTATTAACATAAATAAAATGAGTAAATATTTTTGTACGTTTTTGTAAAATTACAATTTAATTTATTAGTTTTCTTTTTTTTAAAGATAGATAAATAATAATATAATAATTTCAAATTTTATTTTTGATTCTAGATTGTAACCATCTTTAATTATTATTTTAAATTTAGAAATATATTCTCCGTTATTTATTTTTATTAGTTCTTTTTCATTACTTCAAACACTACATCTTATATATGGTAATGTTAGTTTAGTCCAGTATTACAATGAATGTTAGGCGGATTGTATAGAATTAATATTATGGGTTATTTTAGGCACAATTAAAAATTTCGGACTCATCATTCGAAGCCTCAGATATGATATCAAAGAGACATCAGTTACCGCCATGTATGGATTGTGGTAAGTTAATTATTGTGAAGACTATAACGAATATATTTACAAATATAAACAATAATCTACTTTAAATTAAATGTACTCTACAAGCGAACACATGTCATGCCGGATTAAAAAATGCAGACGCACTAACGGAAGTATCATAGTTATAGTACGAACTTCTGGTGCCTGCATTTTCTTTCTTAATACATATACTAGGTAGTTATCGTTAAAGAGTACTTATCTAGTTTCGGAATGTCCATGTTCGCATCGTCAGGAGCTTTCTCTCTATGTCGCCCTAACCACCGGTTGCTTGGGCCCTGCTTCGTTGCCGGTGGCACACACTGGGTTAGGTTTTTATAATGTGCGGCTGCGCTGGCGGGGAGATCTAAATGGAAGGCGTTGGTCTCCTTCTGCGAGTCAGTAATCACTATCACTATCTTATTTAGTAACTCGACGCAAGGGTCCCCCCGGTGAGGGTAACCTCGGCTTGGACGGTTACTATGTTACGCGTAAGCATTCCGATCCGAGGGTGCCCGAGAGGGTCGAACCACGACTCAGACGGTTGCTATTCCACGGATAATCTAAAGGACATTCAAAAGCTAAACTAACTTTGAGTGCCACTTCGGGAAGCGTTGGCGCTGGGAGAAGAAGTGGCCGAAGAAACTCCAGCAACGCTTCTAACATCTAAGGGGTGCGGCCTGCCCATAAAATAGCGGACGGTCGCGGATGGACGCTTTGTGGATTTGTGCAATGGTAATCGCGTCGTCCGGATCGTCCTGAACGAATGTCAAAAAGAAATAATCTTCATAATGACGTTAAGAAATCAACTCGTTTAGATTTTTATTATCCAGTTCTGTTGTGCGATATCCGCTTGAATTCGAAAACATAAATTGTCTACCAATATTACGGTTCCTTATTACACATTTTGAATTAAAAAACGTCCATGTAAATGACTTAATAGTTATAATTTGTAGGTTTCGTGGAATAAAATAGTCCAACAACTAATACACTCGCTTTATTGAGACAGCGTAACGTTGTACAAAGAATTATTATAACGAATACCGTCACAACTGCGCGTCCTTACAATCTTTATACAAAATTAATTAGAAGTCAGATTACGAACTCTGAACGAGTTAAACTATTGTTTACAATGCCAAGTTCATGTGACGATCAACTTAATTATTAATTATGAATTAAAGATACAACAAGGTTCAGGTAAATCACTAAGATATCATTGGAAATAGTTTGTATAACAATTGCTGGGTGTCATGTGTTGCCAGCTAACATAATCTTAATATTAAAATGAATCTTAATAATTTTAATGTATTTGACATTGGTTTAGATAATAATAATAATTGTACTATGTCGCCTTAACTGGTTGTTTGCCTTGCTCTAAAGGGCGGCATCGTGGGTTAGATTTTTATAATGTTTATTTTGTATTATCTTTTATGATTTTAGTTTTTATAATAATATTTGCCCGAGATTAACCTGATATTTAAAACTAGGCACGAGCCTGTATTATAGAATTCAGCACCCATCACAAAAGATGACCAGAAATACAAAGTAAGCACAGTGGCACTCTTAGCAATCCTACAAAACATATATACGACGAGTATGAAGCGTGTGTAATACCAATGATATTCTAGTTGTTTACCGGTCCGATTTACGCTCTGATAGTCATGGGTTGAAATCCCGGTTTGTAAGAAAACAGCAACGAAACATGAAGTCAAAAACAGCTCTAATCAGGATCGATTTTTTTCCTTCCCATCATCTAAGGTGTCATTAGTACCGTCTGTCTTCGTTTTAGGAAGTGGTCTCCTAACACCCTTGTTTTCACAGGTTGTGGCGAACGTAACGAGGAGCCAAGGGTTGTTGGCGGTTCAGGATCTAATGTCAACGCTTTCCCTTGGATTGCTCGACTGATATACCACAAGTCCTTCGGTTGCGGCGCATCTCTCATCAACGACAAATACGTTATCTCTGCAGCTCATTGTGTTAAAGGGTATGAGGAATATTTTAAACACTGACATTTAAACTGACTGGAAAGCAAAAACGTAGTAAGTGGCCATTTTCAATTGTTTACGTCGTTGGAATCAATTGTAACAATTAGATGAAAAAAGCGAAAATAGAATTTTCAAGATTGACACTTCTCTTTTATTTTTTGTACCGTAAAACGATTTTCTTTTAGGAAACTCTAGGTTAATATCGTGGTACTTATTCAGCAAAAAATAATAAATATTGTGTCCAACAACGATAGCTCTAGGTCCACAAACACGAAAGTTATAATATTTTTTAAAAGTTGAAATATTTTTCGGCTCTGGTGAACATTTCATTTTTGTGGGTTACTACATTTTGTTTTCCAGTGTCGATATACTTTTTTACGGGGTATAAACTAGTGTTGACTACGATCCCACCTGAAAAGTGGTGATATAGTCTATACTCTTGAAGGCTCCCACGTCTAACTTGGACGGAAAGACTTGCACCGGCAACTTGTTCCACTCCTTTGCTAGAGCATTAATTCTACAAGTTTCCCATCCTATTATATTGATATACTCGTATGTATTATTTAGAATCTAATCGTAGTATTGTTTTATATCGGTAATCGATAGGAACCGATCCAGGGTTCATTTGCTAGTATTTTTAGTTTAAATCTTGTTCTACTGCGATAATATAAATTAAATGAAACCTGGGCGTATTAGTGAGTGTAAAAGTTTAACGAAGCATTTTGTGTTAAGTAGAATACAATTTTTTTTTTGTTAATGACGAACTACACAGATTGGCCAGAGAAGCTAGCCTTGACTACTTCACCGGATTGAGAGGTGGCATAGCTCTTAGGTCGCTTAGCCTGAACCTCTATTACTAGTAACACGACGCAAGGGTCCCCCCGGTGAGGGGTAACCTCGGCTTGGACGGTTACTATGTTACGCGTAAGCATGCCGATCCGACGGCGCCCGAGAGGGCCGGTAGAATACAAGTAATTTCTTTTCTTTAATTTCGTGTTACCATGCTGAACAGTGAACACTGTCCGTTGGTAGTGGCAACACAACCTTCCTAAATTCTTTGAGTTTTTTTTTTAATAATTTTTTTTTGTTTTCTTTGTGATGATTGATATTATTTTATTTGCTTGTGTTTAAATTGTATGTGTTTTTTGTTTTCATTTATGGTGTGTTGCTGTGTCGTAGTTCAACTTAGTAACACATAGTCTTTTTGAATTCTTTAATTCTGAGCATGATCGCTCAAAGGCTTGACTGTGTTTATGTAAACAGATGCTGTGCCGTCTCACATGAGGTAAGGAATACATAAGCATAGTCAAGCCGTTAGTATAATATTATATTAAATTATTATTTTTATTATATTTAAACAAGTTTCTCCGTCTGGTTGGTATATATAAAATATAGAAAATTTACATAGCATATATAAAATATATATATAATTTATATAAACTAAATAATATGTTAGATACATTTACATACACAATAGATTCCCTCGGCAGGGGAGACCAAAGGGCCGAGGGTCAGGGAGAATGAGAGAGAAATCGGCGGACAATACGCGCGGTATCGAGCAACACCGCTTTCTGCATCTGGCCCTCAAGTTCCCGGAGTCCCAATCGCCTCAGATGACGTGAAAGGCTTATTGGAATTAACCCATTTGCCGAAATGACTATTGGGATAACTTCGTCAGCACACCACCCCACATGTCGGTCACCTCGTGCGCCAGGTCGACATATTTATTCTTTTATCTATTTCGGCGACCATAACCATCCCACATGACGAGGTTCTCGATGGTTATGGTTTCTTTCACAAATTTAAGAACTACGTAAACTGTAAACGTATAAGTAAACTGTAAAATTAAATTTGAGAAAGATGAATAGATAAATTTATTATTGTGTTGACCAAAAATATCCTCAACTGTGTCCGGTCTATCCGCACGATGTCTGGCCTATTGGCATGTATCGTTCGTTCCGTGATGACGGGCCGATCCCAATAGAGCCTGGCGCTTATTATTTTATTATTATTATAATCTAATTTAGTAAATTTAGTTATTATTTAATATTTATTTATGTTGTAAATTCTAAAAATAGTATAATGTTTTGATGAGTCTAAGTTACTTGATTGAATAAATAAATAATGATTAAGCATTTTTTAATATTTTTTAATTTATTTATTATCGATATCATTTAATTGTGTGATTAATTATTATGTTGTCTAATAGTTAATTCATGATGTAATTTATTGAATTTATTCTCTTAAAGGTTGATGTGGTTTCTGTTCCGGGTAACTTTCGGAGAGCACGACCGCTGCCTGTACAACACGAGGCCCGAGACCCACTATATTGTTAAGATGATCGTGCACAACTTCACCTTGACGCATCTGACGAACGATGTCTCCTTGTTACTTCTCAATGCACCTGTGGCTTATTCGCACGCGATCAGACCTGTTTGCTTGCCTTCTGTTCCAGGTATGTGTAATATTATAATAAATACAGGTGTACATCTCCTTCAAACCAAGTGAGATTCGGCGATACAAGCGCTAAATGCGGATCTCGAGAGAGTACAAAAGTGGTCAACTAACAATTGCCTAGTCATCAATCCCGTCAAATCTAAATACATAGTTTTCGGATTTAGGTCAAATATGAGCATATTTCCTATCACTTGCGATATTAAACTAGGATCAGAGCTTGTAGAACGAGTTTTCGAAGCTCGAAATTTAGGCCTTGAACTGGACTCGGAACTGCGTATTGAAAACTATATTGCAAAAACCGTAAGAAACTGTTTTTTCAGATTAAAAGTAATTTATAAACTCAGACAATATCTCAGCGAAAAACTCCGCATTCAACTAGTTGAATCGTTGGTTCTAACAAAGCTCAATTTCTCAGACGCAATATATGGACCCCGGTTATATGTCCGAACTACAAAGCTAATTCAGCGCGTTCAAAACGCTTGTGCACGTTTCTGTTTTAATATACCACCTCGGTGTCATATAACACCTTACCTCAACCGCCATAGCATTTTAAAAATGGAATATCGCAGGAGGCTGCAATTAGCAAGCCTTCTATATGATGTTATAAATCATCTTACACCCAAGTAGTATAGGTAATACGATAAGCTTGAATGGCTAAGAGAAGGAAGGCGTTGTGACGTCCGGCAGCGCAATCAAGAACTAGCTACACAAAAACACAGACTTGTCCCCTTCCGGGGTAGTTTTCGCTACGCGGCTACTAAATGTTGGCACAACATTCCTCCCACAATCCGGTTAGCGCGAACCGTAGGCGTATTCAAAAAAAAATGAAAGCATTTTTAATCGACTTACAGAAAAGTCGTTGAAAGGCTTCGTTGTTTTTCATATTTCGTTATCTATTTATACCTATTTAAATACATAGCCCGTTTTATCCTCTCCCGAAATAAAGCCTTAAGTATTATTTTTGTATCGTTTATATTTATATTGTATTTGAACTTTTTAACTTAACTTTAATCTTGGTAAATCGTCCACATAATACCTGAGCACAGAACACGGCCAGACGGGAAGGCATAGGTACCAGCAGAATACCAGCGTTGGCTTCACAGCCAACACAATGGTAAGCTGGTACCTATTCGATCCAGCATCGCAACCAAATAGATTAAGCTGTCGTATTTACTTAGTTTCTTTTTTTTATTATTTTATCTTTAATAATTTATTATACTTCATTATACTTCATTATGGTACATAATGATATAAATATACAAAAGGCATGTGTCAATATAAATTTGGGTTATAAAACAATAGAATATCATCATAGTAAATAAAAGCTTTATTTGAAAGTTCATAAGGAGGAGTGCTCCGATCGTCACCAAACTTTACAGGATTACTCGCCAGGTTAATCTGAAGATTCCCTGAAAATTTCATTAAAATCGGTCCAGTCGTTTGTGAACATACCCACACACTTTCTCTTTTATATATATATATATAGATTTTAGGATTATTATTATTAATTTTCGTCCTACAAAATATTTATTTTATTGTTGAAACTTTTACGTGCCATTCGCAGGGATTTAGAGATATAAAAAAATAAAAGGATATCACAAAGACATTTCGTGGTTTTACAAGTATAAAATAAGAAACGTTGAAAACCTTTGAAATCACGTGCCTTTAGCGTGGGTACTGTGAGTTGCTTGATTTAGACATAAAATTGTTTAGTGGAACAAAGTCAATGTTCTACAACTTTAATACCTGTTATAAAATGCGTTTTAAATGACATTGCGCCTTATTTTAGACGTGTCACATCGTCTTTATTAATAAACTGGCAAATTTTCGGTTTTATGACACAAATTTTATTAAACCTTAGCTAAGTATTTGTTTGACAATAAAGCTTGTAAAGATCCTTCATAATCATGGACTTGAGTCACAGAACCGATAAATTAGTCAACAGATGCATAACAACACAATATCAGAAACAAGTTAAATTTACTAAGTTAGTACTTAAATTTTGAAGTGTCGAATCCGGCATTTTTGACGCATACAATAATTAACAAGTTTCCCAGTCTGATGTTGATGAATTTTTCGATTCCTCCTACCACAATTTGTATGCAAAATTAAGAAATAATTTGCTACTACTAACTAGCTACTGATTTTCAACTACTACTCGCTCATCTACACCTTATTTCAATCCTTGTTTCTTTTTCTTTATCTATATCAGTGAATCTCAACCTTTATTTTATGTTGCAGCACATATTTAACGATTTCAAAATTTAACGGCACACAAAGAAAAAGATAAAAATTATTTACTTACTACAACATACTTCATGAATAGTTTATGACAAAATTTTAATATACAAAAAAATAATATTCATGTTAAAAATATTTTTCTTTTAAATGATATAATTTAATAATTTTAACATTATTATATATTTGCAAAATTTGGCGGCACACTTTTGAAATTTGGCGGCACAAAAAAGTGTGTTGTAGTAAGTTAATAATTTTTATCTTTTTCTTCGTGTGCCGCCAAATTTTGAAATCGTTAAATATAATATGTGCCGCAACATAAAAAGGTTGAGAATCACTGCCTTAGGTACATATATTCATTTAATTTGAATGGTGCAAAGGGAGAAAATAATATTCTTAAAATGCTCAAGTCAACTAACATTTTTAAAATAATTCTATTTCTAGTTACCGCTTTGTAAGCCCAATTTTTATAGTAAACAGATAAATGCCATCGCGGACTTTTCTACAGGCCTATATAAGATACACAATTCCACCATACATTATTTTGTTATATCTCAAAGGATTTGATACACCGTTTTCTTTGAAAACTACCAAACGGCTTATATTTTTCTGAAATATCGCTAATGTATTTGAAAACTTAATATATGATGTATTAAAACGTGATCGAAAACCGCTCTATTCAGGATGAAAATCGTAATATTTTTTGAGTTTATCGCGAACAGATAGACAGCGGGAAGTGATTTTGTTTTATACTATGTAAATATATACATTTTAGTGTTTATTTAAATTAATTTACAATAATTACATAGATGATTTTATTTTTAACGCTACTTTTCAATCGTGTTAAAATACTTTGATTTGGATCGCAATAATTGTAATAGCTTGTATATCACAGGGAACCTCTACCACGGAACATTAGCAACTGTTGCCGGTTGGGGTGCCAAGGCCGAAACAGGGAATTGGTCGTGCACACTCCTGGAGGCACAGCTCCCGGTACTCAGTAACGAGGAGTGCCGGAATACCAACTACAACGAGTCCAAGATCAGAGATGTCATGATGTGCGCCGGGTTTCCTGCGACAGCGCACAAGGATGCCTGCACTGTGAGTAAAACACTATCTTAAACTAAACTCGGTTCGGGATTGGTAATAATTTATACCGTGTTTAGTTCCATTAACCGACTTTAAAAAGGAGGTTCTCAATTTTTTTTCTGTTTATTATCTCATAACTTTCGCATAGGTGAACCGATTTTGAAGATTTTTGCTTCCCGTGTGGTCCCATTTCAATTTGGTCCAATTCTGACTATTGTATTCATGAGAAAACCATATAAGTATTAAAGTTGCATTAAGTATGTACGCGATAACAGGACGAATAACTTAATATCACGTATAAATGAATCATCGATTTCGATGATTCATTTTAAATTCAAAATTATGTATAAAATAATGATGATGATGTACTAAACTTAGATTTTTTTTTGTAACAATAGGCATAACTACTGACTTATTCTAAATTCAGAGTTTTATTGCCCCTTGTCCTTTTTAATCTAAGTATAGTATATAGTATGGCCTATGCTATTTCTAGTTCCCCTAACGTGGATAGGTTAGGGCAGTTTTTCTCCCATTATCTTATTATTTTTTATTTTTACATTATTTTCTCCCATTTTTTTTTTCTCCCATTCAGCCCTGTAGTTCTAGGCTCTCAAGAATAAGACTACGGTATCCCCTGCCTGTCGTATAAGGCGACTAAAAGGGGCCTCGGGTTCACTGGGCGACAAGGGTGGGGGCCTGAGTCGTCCACCAAAGTGGACCCGGGAAGAAGGCGACATCGGCTGGCCCGTGTCGCCTTGCGCTGTGAGGAACCTCCCCCCCCCCGGGACGTGCTCTCCTTGAGCACAGTGCAGAGGGGCTCCGGTGCGTTCCACTGGAGATCCCGGAGCCCCTCGTCATGCACCGAGGAAAGGGCCACCGGGGAGGTTTTAGTGGGTAAGAACCCCACATAACCGCCGCCTTTCCCCAAGAAGGCGGGGTATCTTTCTGAAGATTTCCTCCCCGTCAACAAAAAAAAAAAAGTTTTTCTCCCATGCCTTTCCTCTCATCCTTTATATTTATTACACTCTTACATTCAACTTATTATACACAATTTAATTTTACTTACACTTATTTTTATTACACAATATTTCCACTTCTAGTATACTCTTATTCTTTTACTCTTTCTTATGAATGACGAAATAGAATTATTTCGTAATATTCACGATAATTCGGAAGTACAAAGAGGGCGTCAGCGCGTAATAGCAACGTTTTATTCGATTTGAAGTCAGATTTTATTTCCGCTAGTAAATATAATTGTTTGTGCAGTCATTTATGATCTGATTTTGAGACTAACATAATTTGTATTGCTTATAAACTTACAAGCAATTCATATTAATTAATCGAATTTTTGCGTCTTTTTAAAAGTTTTCGTAAAGAATTTTCTTATCGCATAATCTTATATCACCCGATTTGATCGTTGATGATTCAATCGAATCATTCAGATCGATTCCTATATATAATACCATGCTATTTATCACAGGCTCGTCTAATCTCAAATAATCGTCGTTGAAACCATAACGGTTTTCTTACAAACTAATCGAGATTGTAATTCGCGGTCAGTATTGAACTAGAATTGTAATTTAAAACAGCACGGTCGCTACTTCGACACGGTCATTCTCCTTAACAATGCAAAATTTTAGAGCCCTATAAATTATATGCATATAACGAATTGATACACGCGCAATATAATTCATTTTAGCTTGTAAATTTTAATTGGCGGGTCGGTATTACCAATTACAACGAGGCAATTCAAATCAAAATTAGTTTCATCGGTTAAAATAATTGTGGTGTATAACCTCTTTCAGAATTAAGTTACTGGCCGGCAAGCCGGTAAGATTATTGACATAATGTTTCAATCCAGGCGACCGCATCCAGTCAGGTGATTATTCCGTCGGCTCCACGCAGCGCTGGCGTTTCGGGACCATTCAGGAACGTTTAGGGAGACTACATTATAAAATAATAACTGATGACGGCTCTGTCTGGCGAAAGCACATTGACCAGCTTCTAGCTGCTTCCTTGGTCCAAAGCTAGGGGGGAGAAACTGTGGTGTATCACCTCTTTCAGAATTAAGTTACTGGCCGGTAAGCCAGTAAGATTATTGACATAATGTTTCAATCCAGGCGACCGCATCCAGGCCCGTGATTATTCCGTCGGCTCCACGCAGCGCTGGCGTTTCGGGACCATTCAGGAACGTTTAGGGAGACTACATTATAAAATAATAACTGATGACGGCTCTGTCTGGCGTAGGCACATTGACCAGCTCCTAGCTGCTTCCTTGGTCCAAAGCTAGGGGGGAGAAACTGTGGTGTATCACATCTTTCAGAATTAAGTTACTGGCCGGTAAGCCAGTAAGATTATAGTAAATGTGTCAACATTATGTCAATAATAAAATGATGGACATATAGACAACAATGTATTTAATTTCTTTATGTATATACGGTATATATAATAATAATTATATTATAAAAATAAAAGAATAATATAAATCTTTTAATAGTAGAATTATATCTATTTTGGTATGGTGGTAGATTATATATATTGTTATTGCTTAGTGTCTAGGTCGTCTTAACTTGTGTAGTACGTTAGCAATTGGAGTTCAATCCCCGTTGCATGCACTAAAACTCGTATGGAAGAATGCTAGTTCTTGTAACTCTGAGCGTTGTATGGCTACGTGTAATTGTAAATCTAAGACTTGGTCTATTCTTTGACGATCAAGCACAAATGTGGATGATGAAAGAGATTATAGACGCGAGAACTTCGGAATATAACTATGTTACTTTAGAATCATGTATATTTATGAGTAAAAACAAAACCCGACTTTAAAAAAGAAAAAATACTCTAGCTTTCTTTAAAAAAAAAACAAATCAAACGCTCATCGATTTTGGTTTCCTTATGGACGCCATTATAACAATTGGATCAAATTAGAAATAGAATAGTAAAATATTTATTAAGTAATTTGACTACATTATATGACTTATAGTCCTAAGTCCCCGCTGTGTGACAAAGAGCGTCCACAGCGCGTCGTCATTTTGCTATATCTAGGTGTTTTGTCCCTAAGCCGGTAGCAGATTGGCCCGTCGCCCTGTAGTTCTGGGCTCATAGAATAAGACTACGATTTCCCCAGCCTCCTGCCAGTCGTAGAAGGCGACTACAAGGGGCCTCGGGGTCACTGGATGACAACGGTGGGAGCATTTGTGGTCCGCCAAAGTGGACCCGGGTAGAAGGCGACATCGGCTGGCCCGTGTCGCCTTCTTCACTATTTTTTTTTGTTTTTTTTTTAAAAAGGAAGCTAGCAATATTTTTTTTTCAGAAATATTACTAATCATCTTGTTAACCATTCCAACTAAGCTTAAGCTTGTGCTACGACATGGTTCACGGCAATAGTCCAATGGTGGATTCAAACCCACGACCTTACGATACCTTACGAGGCCGTACTATTGACGCTTCAAACTATGCACCGAGGAAGAGCCACAGGGGGGGTAAGAACTCACATAATCCTGCGTTCCCTCCAGAAGGCGGGGTATCTTGTTGAAGATTTCCCCCCTCGTCAACAAAAAAAGGGTTGACATTGCCTGGGGCACGATCACATTTGCTGGTCACGTTTCCTTTTCACGGCGCTTTATTTGTTGACAAAATCATCAAAATCGATTCACCCAGTCGAAAGTTCTGAGGTAATAAGCATAAAATACAAATGAATTGAGAATCCTCCTTTTTGAAGTCGGTTAAAAAGACCGTCCGCGCGTAGTAGCCACCGTCGCGTTTCATTTAATCTGTGATCTTTTTACTCTGTAAATGTCTGTACAAATTTATACTTATATTCTACAGGGTGATAGTGGTGGACCATTGGTAGCAGAGAATATAGAACATGCATACGAACTAATAGGTAAGTATATGTATAATTAAAATTGATTATTACAAAAAATAAATGTAATTTTAACCCTAGCGGGGTGGACAGAAACAGCCGCTAGTCAAGTCTAATTAAGGTTTTTTTTAGCTATTAAATTGTAAATATTTCTCTTTTTAGTTAGGTTGTATGAAATTATGTGTATTTTATTATTACAATATGATAAAGAAAATCAACTTTAAGATTATTAGTTGTCAGATGTCACATGTCATACCAATGTCACGTGGTTGATGATGATATTAATTTATTCCTAATGGGAAAGGCAAAAGACTTTGGTCCATACAGCCATGTCTTGAATTGGAGAATTTTGGTAGTTTTAAAGGCCGAAACCACGTTTTCATTGCTCTTGATCGCAAAGCCGGACGCGCGCTACGCCCCAACTTGTCACGAGTGGATTAATTTTGAAAGCGTGGCACAATCTCTAGCAATGAAAATTACAATAAAAAAAACAATATCAATATCTAAGCGAAAGTACTGATATCCTTATTAAATAAATGGGGGTAGGTAGAAGAAGGATGAAAATTCAGGGTTGTATGTGTTTTTAATGCCACATCATAAAAAAATGTCCAAAAAAAAAAGTGGCGTGAAACACCCTATTAAGAATATGAAAAATAGTAGTCGATTCTCAGACCTACTGACTATGCATACAAAATTTCTTAAAAATCCGTTTCGGAGAAGCATGTTAACTATCATTATGACACGATAATTTTATTTATAAGATGAATAGACACATTTATAGCTGAATAGATTGACAGATGATAAGACAGAAGAAGGTAAATTTAAAATTATTACTTGTTTAGGCAAAGATTCTTGTACTATTCCTCAGTATTATGTTTAGGCTAGAAATAATATTAAAGTATATTGTTTTATTTCCAGGAATTGTATCTTGGGGCTATGGGTGTGCAAGGAAAGGCTTTCCAGGAGTCTATACTAGAGTTAATCAATATTTGGATTGGATTCGAGACAATACCCAAGACGCATGCTATTGTTCTTATTAAATTTATGTATAGATACTAAATTATAAATGCTTCATTGAACCTCGCTAAACGGGTTGTCGCAAGAAATCTGTAGACGCGTTCTGCCGTCTCCCGTTTAACATTAAATTAAGTTTTAATAATTTATGTTATTTCTTTTAATACCAAGTTTTATGATTTTGTTAATGAATTCATAAGAATGCAGCGACAAGATTAGAAATTGTCTATAGCCCAACGTAAGGTTGTAGGTTCGAACCCACCATTTGCGTCCACTATGGGCGTGAACCCTCACACAAGGTTAAAGCTAGTTAGAATGAATAACAAGAATGTTAGTAATATTTATGAAATAAAAAATATTGCTACAAAAATATCTTATTTAACGATGCCCGATAACTCATTGATCCTAAATTTTGCTATCCTAACTATTACATTACAAGGGACATTTTTAAAACAAACAGACGTTCTCATTTATGCTAATCTCATTCAATCTAGACGAGGTAAGAATGGTTTTAATGGACAGAAAACTTCTGTCACAAATTTCTGCCCATCTAAAGTTTGTCTGGAAGATATAAATCTTAGCAAAAAGACATCCTATTGCGCATTCAATGATATCGTAGCACATTAATATTAAAAAAATATATTATCTGTTACGTGAGAGATAAAATAATATATTATAGTGACCAATATCAGCATGGTTTAAAAGTACAAGTAAATCAAAAAATCTTAAAAGTGGTTATATCATAAATACGTAGTCCATTACGTTAGCTTTAAATGATAGAGATAAGTTGACTTGCCTGTTGTTTGTGTGTAATATTGAACACGTATATAAAATTTCCGGGTCCAAAATATTGGAACTATTTTAAGCGAGTTAAAAAAAGAACAATCCGACTGTTCGACCCAAAAAAGCGTCATTTAAAAAGGGTTCGGTAAAATTTATTATGTGCTCGATACACAATAAATGATTTCGACACTAACAATTTATACTACGCTCGAATTTATGTGTGTCGAATTTTGAGATTAGTGTGCAGACCACCAGCCCGCTGGTCGTCCCTGTCATGGCCACCATTCGGTCACTGGTCTTCTCTTCTAAGCAGGAGTCCCACCCATTGTCATTTTAGTCTCATGATCCGCATGCCCACGTCTTGCTTGGTGGGCCTGCAGCGAGAGGGGCGACACTCCTGCTGCGGCCTGTCTTCCTGGCGGCGGAACCAAACATCTTGGCCGCCACTAGAGGCTCGGTGGGCGAGGTGGCTCATATTCCCGGCCCCAAGGCCTCTAAGTGATGGACTCGGGGGAGTATATCACCTGCTTACGGAGGTCGTGGAGGAAGGCGCGTTTTATGTTCCGACGCGCCTTGCCTGGAAGGCTCGTTCTCCCCCTCACCGCCCTCCAAGTCCAGTCGCAGGCGGGGCCGCGGTTGTGTGCGCGAGCGATCCGGTAAACCCGCTATATGGGATGATGGTGGAACATCTTGCAGGATTTAATCGGTGAGGGCCTGACATAACTTGTACGAGACGAGTACCCGGTTCTCCACAAGTAAAACAAAACAAAAAAAAGTTTAAATTGGGGTTGACCTGTCATTGTGAATCAAAAATCGGCAAAAGTATCAGAAATTAGATGACATTGTTTGTCTATCAGATTTGCTTATATGATATAGTTTAGTTGGGAAGTTGTTTGGCTGGCAAGTGACTTGATAGGCTGGTACTAGTATGCAATAATAGACATAACGTTGTAACGTTGTAAAGTCGTGGGGCTCCGCTCCGAGTGCATCGTCCTCATTCCTGTTCTCAGGTTCCCGTTGAAACGTACTTCGGATTCGCATTTTAGAATACCTTTGCGCTAAGTCTTGGATTTTATTTAAAATTTTATGTCAGACAATAAATAATGTGCAATATTCCGGTTGTGATCGTTCTATGCGCTGTTTTAACTAATTGTTTGGTAAGCTTTTATATTTTACTAAAGCTTTGAACATATGTGTTAAAATCCTCATCTTAATTTTGTATACCTCGGATTACAAACCTTTATTGTACCTTAATCATGATTAAATTAATGCGTGAAGTTTAATTGTCATCATAAATTTGAAATACCGGATTTGTTCTCTTTCGTAATTTAATAATACTGTCCATGTTATTGGCGAGAGAAAAAAAATGCGCCCTTATGTTATTTCTTATTTAACTTCGTATAAAGTTTGTAAAATAAAAAATGAGAAATTTAGGTTTTAATTTATTAAGCGGCTAAGGTCAGGTATGTGGCGAACTGGTTTTAATAAAAAGGTGTTGTTTTATATAAAAAAAGGTTAAAGGAGATGACCCTTCAAGGGCAACGGAATACGACCGATACGAGGAGAGATATGGGTGCAATTGTCGTAAGTAAATATCTTTTATTTATGTTTAGTTTGAAATTTGCAAATATAGCCGTGAGCAAAAATAAAGGGTCGGTTAAGAAAGTTTGAATATCTCGGAAGATAAAGACGCTAGCTAATTGAAATAAATTGTGCATGATAGACAATTAAATATTCTTAAAATAGAATAAAACAATTTTCATAATTTATTTATATTTCATTAAAAAAAACATAAACAAAACGAAAATGGATAAACTACGTAAATTTTAGTACTTAGTGTCGCCACTGTCATTTGCTACAAATCTTATTTTAAATATATTTTTTTGTGAGCCGTGACAGTCCGAATTAGTATCCGGGCGGTCACCACAAGTTGCAGAGTATAGCAAGCGATATAAAAGCTAGCAACCCGAATTCGATCTCCGGTGCTGTCTTAGAAAAATTTCTGAGACGTGTGAAGTCTACCAATCCGCAATAAGGATGCGTGGCGGTCTATGCCCTTATACTCTCATTACAGAGAAGTCCTGTGCCCAACAGTGGGATATAAATAATATACTATTACCTAATGTAATACGTAATTTTACTTATTGAATGATTTATATTGAAAAGGCTGTGGTGAGAGGAACGAAGCATCTCGTATAGTTGGAGGCGAGGAGACGAATGTAAACGAGTTTCCATGGGTAGCCCGTCTCACATACTTTAACAAATTCTATTGCGGTGGTATGGTCCTCAATGACAGATATATTCTCACCGCTGCGCACTGTGTTAAGGGGTGAGTTTAAAACCTTATTCCTGAATTATGTATTATTTTCAACCGACTTCAAAAAATGAGGTTTATTATTAATGTTTATTAATTTGATCCAATTCTGCCAGTGACATCCATGTAAGTCTTAAATTTGCTACCACGCCAACCATTTCGATGATTCATCTTTTATTGGAAATAATGTACTTTAAGAGTAGTTTGTTAAAGTTCTAACTAATTTTTTTTCCTCATATTCTTACGATAATTCGGAAATAGAAAGGCGAGCGTTCACGCGTAATAGTGTTTATCGTTTGATTCGATTTGAAGTCGGTGTTGTTTTTGCTCGTAAAGATACTTATTTGGTTTAAACTGTATCTATTTCTTTACTTATAAGCAATTTTATTTTGCAAATAAAGTTTAAAGTATACCATTACACTATGGATAGCGAAGGATGGACGAAGCTTCATGCAAGCCGCTCACGACCAGACCTTTTAGACATCGTTGGCTAGGACTTTAGCCAACAGTGAATGTCCGACTCCGATCCGATCCGACCGATCATCATCATCAGTCTGTGTTTATCCACTGCTGGAAATAGGCCTTCCCCAATGCCTTCCACCACATACGATCCTCCGCTTTCCGCATCCAGCCACTTCCGGCTATCCTTACAAGGTCGTCGGTCCATCTGGAAGGAGGGCACCCTACGCTTCTCCGACCCATGCGCGGCCTCCATTCCAAGACTTTCCTCCCCCATCTGCCGTCACTGACTCGGCAGATGTGGCCGGCCCACTGCCACTTCAACTTGCTGACTTTAAGAGCTATGTCGACTACCTTTGTTCTCCGTCGAATTTCTTCGTTTCGGATTCTATCCCTTAGAGAAATGCCGAGCATATCTCTTTCGACATTGTGCGACATTTAGTTTGTGGACCAGCTCAACGGTCAGAGTCCAAGTCTCTGCACCGTAGGTCATGGTTGGGAGAACGCACTGGTTGAAGACCTTCGTCTTCAGGCATTGAAGCATTTGCGAAGTGTATGTATATAGACATTATACATGTATATAGAATTGTTGTATGTATGTATTAGGAATTTGATGTATATGTATATAGACTTTACAAAATATTCTTGCAGGTTAATGTGGTTTATGATCAAAGTGACATTGGGCGAGCATAACCGCTGCAATGAGACTCACCGGCCCGAGACTCGATATGTGATAGAGGTTATTGCGCACAACTTCACCTACGTCACATTTAGAGATGACATTGCACTTTTGAGACTATCGGATAGAGTGACAATCACAGACGCTATCAAACCTGTCTGTCTGCCACATAATGACGGTGAGTGGATCATGAGGCGATTATTTTATCTGACAAGTTAATTAATAGAACAGGATCGTAGCTTAATTATGTATGCTACTGGCCATCATTTAACCTTATGTCCTGATAAACATTGGATGTGAATAAATTATCTTTAAACATTAATTAACGTTATTAATCTACGGACGATACGGTTATAATACACCTCGAACTAGTATAATATAGAGATGTCGGGTTGCAATAAATTATCTCGATATTTTTAGAAAATATCAATCAATATCGATATTGCTATCATATACAGGTAATATTCATACTCCAAAAATCATTTTTTTGGCTTAATACCTACTTATTATCTAATTATGTTACATTACTAGATAAATACTAATCAGTAGATATTATTTTTAATAAGTTAATTTTTTTCAAAGATATTTTTTCAAAGCTATAAACATTCTAAGTTATAAATGTTTATGGTTCTGAAAAAATATCGATTTTTATACTTTATCGATAGTTGAAATTTTATATCCATACATTGAAAAAATAATATCGATATGTCAATATTTTTTCAAAAAGCCTAGTGTAATAATCTTTATTAGACATCATCATCATCAGCCTGCAATAGTCCACTGCAGGCCTCTTTAAAAGCATTCCACTGAGCACGATTTTCAGCCGCTCTAATCCAGATCTTGACAGTTGTCCAACGTAGACTCTGAAGTTGGTTTTGTAGACCGTATCCTAAGTCATGCCTATCTTTGCTTCTGTGTTTTTCCTTTGTCAGATGATAAACAATATGTATATAATACTTTTAAACGAGCAAGTATTGGATAATATTTTATCTATATAATCAGAATCTCGAAACGTGAAATTTTGTATAAAGGTGGCTTCGTGGACGATAATTCGATCTAGCTATAATTATATTTCAGATAACCTGTATGTAGGAGTCAAGGCTATAGCAGTAGGATGGGGCTCTATAGGTGAACAGAAGAATCACTCCTGCTATCTGCTAGATGTGGAACTTCCTGTGCTGAGTAACGAAGAGTGCAGGAACACCAAGTACGAGACCACAATGATAGCAGACAGTATGTTGTGCGCCGGATTTCCGGACCAAGGGCAAAAGGATACTTGTCAGGTAGTTTTCAATATATTTATTTATTGATTTTCACTTATTATACCTTAAAGTAAACATCACGAAGGCGACTTAAAGCCTTAGGTCGAAATTTATAAAGCGTACTAAGACTTTGCGCAGGCTTAGCTTACTAGTTAAGTCTGCATTGAAATTTGCTGGGCTTATGCTGAGCAAATGCTTAGAGAAGTGAAGTCACGAAAATCGGTGACTAACAAAATTTTTACATTATTTTTTATAAAGTACTGAGAACTTTATAAAATCTTACTAAAATTATGTAAATATATTGTTGATGTTTAAAGTAATAAACGTAAATATTATACTTCTTGACTTAGTTGTTCCAGTCGTCTCCTGGTCTCCGTTGTGCGAACAGTAGACATAGACGTAATGGATCTTATCAGAGCCCATTATTTAATTAGCAATTATATAGAAAAGTTTTTTTTTTGTTGTTAGATCGCAACCATGGACCTGTGTCCGTGCTCTTTTCCAATACACTTAAATTGTTCACTCTGCATTTATTAAAAGAGTGCCACTTCTACAGTTACTATTTTCCTTTTTTTTGGGTTTTTTTTTATATAATGCCTGAATTTGGAGGTGGCCAGAGATCGCTACGGTTCACGCGTCGCAGACGCACCGCTGCATTGCTATTAGCTTCTTTGCGACCGCTGTGTCCCTGCTTCTCATTGCCATTTTTAGGTTGTAGTCCACTATCCTCTCCCTTGATGCGGCCATTGCCTTTGTCATCAGTCTTCCTGTGGTGTCGAGACAGTCATCTGTATAATAGACACAGCTGACGGTGTGTCGGGATATCGCCACTACAGCATGTTGGACGCTGTCGTGCAGTTGCAGTTTTTTCGTCACTGTCTTAGCTATTAATACGTCACTGGAAGCAAGACTTTATATTTAGTTTAGTTTTTAGGGTAAATATGATTTTAATTTAGTTTTTAGGGTAAATTTCTTTTAACTCCCATATGTGTTCTAATGTTTTACTTGTAAAAAAATAAACAATATTTTAAGTGACAAAAGTCAAACGACTGTTTCGTTTCTTCAGGGCGACAGCGGAGGTCCACTGTCAGCTGAAAGAGGTGATAAGCGGTACGAGTTGCTTGGTGAGTTGAATCATTTTATAAATAACTAGCGGACCCTCAAACAACTTTTCCATATAAATTATTTCTAGTGAATATTTCGGTAAACGCGGCAGACCACACAAAAGATTTGCCGACGACATATACCAGGTGGCCGGAAAAAAATGGAACAGAATAGAAAGAAATAGAAAAGAATGAGAAGGCTAGAGGAGGCCTTTGCCGAATGGCAACCGGACTGGCAACTTATGAACAAGACTTAGTTTGTGGAACAAGCAAAACTAAAAAGTCCATTCATAGTAAAGGCTTAATAATAAATATTTAGTTGGAAAAATGTAAAAACCGTATGGACTATGCAACACGTTGAAACAATATTAAAAGGATTAGTTCAGTTGATTGGTTATCAATTACCAAAGATTAAAAATTATTATAATCTAATTTAGTCTAAGTTATTTCTGTTGTAAATTCTAAAAATAGTATAATGTATTGATGAGCTTAAGTTACTTAATTGAATAAATAAATTATTATTATTATTAAAGTACTAATATCGATGTAAAAAACAAGGGGTTGGTGGTAGAAGGGTCAAAATTTGAGATTGTATGTATTTTTAATGCCAAATCATAATAATAATAAAATTTATCCAAGAAATAAAAATAACTTTTTTGGGGTGGACCACCTCACTTGGGGATATAAAAATACATTTATAAAATAGTCATTTATAGAAAATACGTTTATAATAATTCATGAGTATATCTGTGTGTTTAATGCAACGCTACGTTACCTAAGAAGTTACAATTTATTCAGTGTCAGTGTTGTTTACGTTTGTAAAACCAGTTATCAATAAATATCATTCAAATTTTTCAACATCGCCATTTGCCAAACAACCTCGTGATGTCGATTTAAATGTCGGTGTGTGTGAAAAATTCACCCTCGTAATTCCATGTTCCCTAATTCCATCAACCCTGAAGAAAGCCGATCGTGATCGCATTGATGCTTTCGAGATGTGGTGCTGGCGAAGGATGTTACGGATCCCATGGACAGCACATCGTACCAACGTGTCCATCCTGAGGGAACTTAAAATCGAAGCTAGGCTGTCCACCATATGCCTACGCAGGATGCTGGAATACTTTGGTCACATTGCCAGAAAAAACAGCAATAATCTAGAAAGGCTAGTTGTGACTGGTAAAATTGACGGGACAAGACCCCAAGCCCGACACGTTGGACTGACCAGATCCGCACCACTCTAGGCACGTCGGTTAGCGATGCTCTGCGCACGGCTGCAGATAGAGGAAAATGGCGACGGATCACTAAAACCAAACTGTTCCCACGAGTTGGTCACGACCCTCAGCGTTGAGGAAACCGACGCGAGGAGGAGGAGGATAATTTCAAAACAATTAATTGTACGATTGTGTTTCAATTTTCAGGTGTGGTGTCATGGGGCATTGGTTGCGGCCGTGCTGGATACCCAGGCGTTTACACGAGGGTTACTAAATACTTATACTGGATTAAGCACAACGCTCGTAATGGCTGCTTTTGTGCGGATTAAACAACGTCTTTTATTTATTGAACATTGTCGAGTAAAAACTATACCCAGATAACTACACAAACTTAATCCATTTACAGATAAAATAAATAATATTTATATATATACAAAAGATGTTTTTCTGTTTGTCCCGTATGAATTTTGATAATCATCGTATTGGGGAAAAACCTATTTAGTTTTCTGCACGATCATTTGCATGCAAATATCCACCTTTTCTTTAAAAAATATAACCAATTTTTTATTATAATTACGTTTATTTTTAAACCATAGACTATATATAAACACATTTAAACACAATTGCATGATATACAACATATAAATTACAAAAACTTAATTACATTTCGAATCCTTACAGAAAAAACAAGAACAACAATTATTGTCTAAAGGTGGGTACTGACCAACGTTACGAGGTGTAAGGTAACATTCGCATCGAGCGTTTACGCATCGAGCATGTTTTAAAATCGGCGTAACATGCTCGTCAAAACTCTGTGCTCCGCTTTCGCCGTTAGTTCACTCAAGATGGCCGACAGGGAGGACGCGTTGGCATCTTTGATTTTAATTAATTATTGTTTCATCCAAATCAAGAAGAAAAAAAAACGTTACTGGACATCAAACTTATTTAAAAACAGGGGCGTATGTGGTGGTTTGTCATTGATAGCAATTTCAAAAAACCAAATGATTACTGGATAGTATAAAAACTTAGTACGCATGTCTCGGGACGACTTGCGAGAGCGTACTGACCGAACCGCGTAACACTCAAAGGATTCGCCAAAAAACCGACAGCCGGGTGGAGCACACTAACGAGCGGCTCGTTGCTAGCTGGTTTCCCCGTAACACGACGTACTGACTGCACGAATGCTCGCGGTGTAACACGTTACATTACGCCCCGTAACGCCGGTCAGTACCCACCTTTATACAATTCCCGATTTTGTTCTGTATTTGAATGTATCTTACTTAAAAGTAATAACTAACCAGTATTTTATAGGCGTAAGTACAGTGTTGTAGTCTAATAATCAATCTGTCTAATATTAAAATTCAAGGATTAGGATTTATACACTCGTGAGAAAAAATAAAGGGTCGGTGAAGAAAGTTTGAATATCTCGGAAGATAAAGACGCCTAGCTAACTGAAATAAATTGTGCATATAAATATAATATAATATATTTATTAATTTATTTATAGTTTTCGCCAAATGGAGGTAAAACTAAGTACTAAAATAAAATTTAATAAAACTACTGTATTATCCAAGTTTACGTAAGATATCCTTTTTCATTTAAGTTTATGTTTTTTAATGAAATATAGATAAATTAATAAAAATATTTTATTTTATTTTAAGGATATTTAATTGTCTATCATGCACAATTTATTTTAGTTAGCTAACTTCTTTATTTTCCGAGATATTCAAATTTTCTTAACCGACCCCTTATTTTTGTTCACGGCTATATTACACTGTCACAAATTTAATCAAGTGACATTTTAGTAGTACTGAAGAAAATGAAATATGCTTCTGTGGTTGATTCAACCCTCGACCTTCAATACATAAATGGGACGACAGCGTCCAACATGCTGTAGTGTAAAAAAAAGGAAAATAGTAACTGTAAAAGTGGCACTTTTTTAATAAATGCAGAGTAAACAATTTAATTGTATTGGAAAAGAGCACGGACACAGGTCTGTGGTTGCAATCTAACAATAAAAAAAAATCATAAATGGGACGCTTAACCACTAGGTAGGCTATCGTTACTTTTTTTTCAACCGACTTCAAGAAACGAGGTTCTTCGTCTGTATGTTTTTTTTTATGTTTGTTATCTCATAACGTCAGACTGGGTAAACCGATTTTGATGATTCTCCTTTTATTTGAAAACTGGTGCTTCTAGTGTGATCCCCCTAATTTGGTCAGACATCAATGAGAAAACCATAAAAATCTTAAATTTGTATTAAATACGTGCTCGACAAATGGACGAATAACTCAATATCACGTCAATCGATTTCGATGATTCATTTTTTATTGGAAAGGATGTTCTTCAAAGGTAGTTTGGTTAAGTTCTGATTAATTCTATTTTGTAATATCGATTCGAAGTCGTTTTTTGTCTTTACTCGTTTAACTCGTTATCGTTCAGTAAAATCAAAGATTAAAAGAACAAGCTACTTCATGTATCAGATCAGTCAAAGATAGAAAAAAAAAATTATAACGAGATACATTAATAACGTTCCATTGAACAATTTTTCATCAGAACCTGTTCAACGAAACACTCGTGTATTAAAATACCATGAACAATAATTCATGCGAAGGTAGTCTTATAAATAATTATCACATTTTATGTTAAAAAAAAAACAATGTTTCTCACATTCTTTATATCGAATGGAGCAGAAAGACAAATGACTAACAATATAGTTACCTATCTTTTAAAAATATTACCTATAGATGCCAGTGCCAAATATATAAAATTTAAAAATAGAAAACATGACAGAACTGTCAAAGTGTACCTAAACCAGTATTGTTTTGCGATTGCAAGCTCTGCTATGATGATAGTGGTTCGAGGTTCCGACATTTGGTGAGATGCTTTAATCGAATTACATAAATAAGGCCTACTGCTAATGACAATCAATGCTGTCTCCCAATTAGGTGATGCCAATTTGGACGAGTTCAACCCCTCTAAAACACCGGCTTGTCTTTTTCCGGCGAAACGGAGTCCAATCCAACTGACTCTGACTTTCCGGAATATCCCCATTCCGATTAATAACTGTCTTGAGCTCTTAGGTCTCTTAGGTTAGGATCTCTCTTCCAGCCCTGTAGTTCTGGGCTCTCGAGAATAAGACTACGGTATCCCCTGCCTGTCGTACAAGGCGACTAAAAGGGGCCTCGGGTTCACTGGGCGACAAGGGTGGGGGCCTGAGTCGTCCACCACAGTGGACCCGGGAAGAAGGCGACATCGGCTGGCCCGTGTCGCCTTGCGCTGCGAGGGCACAGGGGGGGAGGGAGTAACCTCCCCCCCGGGACGTGCTTTCCTTGAGCACAGTGCAGAGGGGCTCCGGTGCGTTCTACTGGAGATCCCGGAGCCCCTCGTCATGCACCGAGGAAAGGCCCACCGGGGAGGTTTTAGTGGGTAAAAACCCCACATAACCGCCGCCTTCCCCCCAGAAGGCGGAGTATCTTTCTGAAGATTTCCTCCCCGTCAACAAAAAAAAAAGGATCTCTCTTCTAATCTAAATTTCGGTGGCTACATTGCTCCATTGCAAAAACGACTGTCAGAAAACTTCTCTCCAGGGTGTAGCTATTAAGTCTTTACAGAGCTCAAATTCGTTTCCTGAATGGAGTACTGTTCCCATAGGATGGGTCTGCTAGGTAACAGCTGGAAGTTTTGGACTCGTTGGAGCGCCGAGCGAAGAGGATCATAGGCAGAGACTCACTCGTTGAGGCAAATATTCAAAGCCTCGAACACCGTAGACGAGTGGCTTGCCTCTCAGTTTTTTATCGGTTGCATTTTGACGAGTGTGCTAGGCGCGGCGAGCAGTACCACCCGTCGTAGAAATCCCAACAATACGCACGAAGCGTTTTGCCTCCACCTTCCTTATGTGGACGGCTAATGACTGGAACTCTCTGCCGCGATCAGTCTTTCCATTATGGTAAAATCTGCACCCCTTTAAGTTCATTGTGAACAGACACCTTATAAAAGGTTTTATAATAGAAGCCAAACGTGAGCTTATTTTGTATATAAAAAAAACAATCAGGAAACATTGGCGCTTGGAGAAGTTGCAGAAGAAACTCCGGGGAAACGAAACATTTCTGTAAAGCAGTATTTGCCATTCTTTTATAAATTGTTTTGGATGGAAGTAATCATCATATAATGAAGCATCCGATTAATTATGAATGGTACGTACATATATGGTGCGGGAGCTTTAATTTTTTCCTTAGAGATCGTGACAATATTTATGCCTTGCACGAGTTCCGATTTGTATTTACTGAGGTCACGTTTATTACGTCTACTTCGTGGAATAGTGGTAGGCCATGGTCCTTGAGGTGGGCGCTAGGTGCTTCACCTTTCGCTGTATAGGACGGATTAAGAGGATGGAGGGGTCCGATTGCTGTGACCCTAGATTTAGCCTCTTCATTACCGAGAGCGTAGTGGGTGCCATCACCAGTTCGAATTATTCTTTTGGCAACCTGAAATAAAGCCAAATATGATAGACAAACATAAAAATACACATGCCGGTATAACAAAAGGGTAAAAAAATCTCTCCTTGATTTAATTATTTTTTACTCAGCTTACCATTTCTGGTGATGCAGTCTTCAAGTTAGACGCCAGACCCATTTTCTCAAACATTCTTATGAAGGTCGCTGACTGATTGAAATGCATGGAAAGTTCAGCCGCCTTATAGTCCCAGGGGAATGTGTGGTGGTAATTATGCCACCCTTCTCCCAGGCTTATGAAAGATACGAACCAGGATTCCACAGGCTGGAGATTTCTGAAATGTTCCAAGGCATTTTAGTAACAATATTTATCTTGTGCAGTTGGCGTTATCGAAATAGTAACCAGAAAATATCGCGTGGTTTACTTACTTGTCATAAGGTCTTGTACCATACAGATGAGCAGCACTGTTCACCAGCCATGTTCCATTCAGTAGGAACATGTATCGAAAGAAATAGCATACTAGAAAGGAATTCCCGAAAGACTCCCCAAAGTAGTGCATGGGCACCCAGACAGGAATAACTAGGGCTATTATTATGTAGAGTAGATAATAATACCTACAACGAAACAATTGTTAATAATTTAACTCTCACAGTCTAATCATCAATCATCTCATAATATAATCTCTCAGTACGCAAATAGGGTAGTAAATGGCACATATTTAGATAATTGTGACCGGTGAGAAACCTGTCCTTATTATCATTTGTCGGATTTTAACATTTCTTTAGATTTGACAGAAGAATCACACAATGACGAAATTAATCAAAATCTTATTATAAGTAGTATATCATTTTAATAACCTTGTAGTAAAATAGTATTTCGTACATATCGTGTACATAGCCGTGGTAGCTCAGTATCCGGGCGGTTGGCTCAAGTTGCGTAGTACGCTAGCCAGCCGAGTTCGATCCTCGGTGACGGCACCAATAAATTTGTTGTTGCAATTTTATGTGCTGATTTACCATGCGCTCGGTGGTGAAGGAAACATCTTGAGAAAACCTAAAATTAATCTAAGGCATGTGAAGTCTGCCAATCTGCACTAGGGCCGCGTGGCGGATTATGACCTTATACTGTCTTCACAGAGAAGGCCTGCGCCCATCATCATCATTTCAGCCGTAAAACATCCACTGCTGGACATAGGCCTCCCCCAACGATTTCCAAAAGGACCGGTTGTAAGCGGCCCGCATCCAGCTGCGTCCTTTATGAGGTCGTCAGACGACCTGTGCCCATCAGTGGGACATATATATCTATATTTAGTTTGGTGTCGATCGAAACACTTTTTTTTGAACTGTCAAATAACGGAGAAAACCTCGTTCTGAACTGTCAAATTTAGCTTTTATTTACCATGATGATATTCTTTGTTTTATAACCCAAATTTGTATTGACACATGCGTTGTTTGTATTTATGTCATTATGAATCAAATTGAAGTAAACATATTGGAGTAATTGATTATTTAATATATCAATACATGGGTGTAGGTAATTATCTTCACCCGCTCGAGAAGAGATTAGAAGAGAATGAATACGGAGAGAAATGAATAATTTAATATATTGTGAGAGTGAAATTAAATATTTAAAATAATAATGTGTGTTTATTGTTTAAATAAAATAAAGCAAAATCTAGCCCGGCGAAGCGGACTGGGTACGCTAGTTTTAGATATAAAGGCTCTTACTACTACCACTACTACATACAAGTCTACATGCATGTCTTTATGTCAATGGATTAACGTTTGCCAAGGAAAGCAGACGAAACAAGGGACAATAAATATCACGTGTGGAGTTACACATTTGTAATTTTTTCTACGGATGGATTCTTAAATATTTACAAATATTAAATTACAAATAAAAAGCTGATATTTAATGAAATATAAAATATTAATTAATGAAATGTATACTACAGTGAAATGGTTTCTTACTTCTTTTGGAACATCACCATCCAGTCAGCTTCTAAGTCGCTCATATCGATCCTCTTCCCCAATTCGATGACATATGGATGCTTCTTTGACATTAACCATCCAATGTGACTGAAGAAGAAACCGCGCTTGGAGTTATGAGGGTCAGCGTCTGTGTCGGAATAACGATGGTGCAGGCGGTGATCTCTACACCATATGTACATTGAGTTCTGCAAAAGTATAACTAAATTCTATATTTACACATACTATATAGCTATCTGCAGCTGTACTGCAGAGAGCAGCATTTGTCACTTTGATCAGGACTTGTAGATTACTATGACTAGACTCCCTAAAAGTACAAGTACAAAAGTAAATATGTGTGTCTCGAGGTGTCCATTGAAGAAATAGCGATTTGATTTAAGCAAAGATTTTTCGTTGGAAAGGGCCTGCACTGATCGGTCAGTAGACCGTTACAGTTTCAACGGTTTTCCGATGACCAAGCTCTTTGGGTGCTTCAGCTTGAACTTCTATCGGAGCTTTATCTCAATCACAATAAGCAAATACCAGAAATAATCACATATGAAATCCCGTATTTTTGTTTTGATCCAGTCTGAATTTGTTGCGTGGAGGCCTTCAGGGCAGGAAATCAAACGTCGTCTCTTGCTTTGCCTGCCCTCAGAGGATGTAGACCACACCTTTAAGAAAAATGAGCTCCGAAAATATTATTTACCTGTCCAGCAAGCGTTTGGAAGAACAACATAATTGCTCGTAGAAGAGGAGTCGCTGTAAACGACTTATGTGCATACAATCTGTGGGCCCCAATTGTCACTCCTTCAGTCATCGTCAAAATGAGAAATAACACTGTGAACAAAACTCACTAATAAAAAGGTGATCAAGAAAAATATATGTAGATAACTGATGACAGCCACTAAGTCCTCTTGGTTTGTTACACTAGCAATATAATCATTTTACTATAAAAAGTTTATTTTTTAAAGAGATGTAGGACGGACATGCCTTTCACCGAATTCTAGGTCATCACCAAAGCCCTTGGGTTGCCGATCCTTGAAAAAATGGGCAAATTTTTTCTTGAAGAATCGTCTGTTAGCTTCTGTTTCCCCCTATCGGTTATTTTTGAAAAAAAACACGCGAATATACTGATATAGAAGAATGCCCACTATCAAAATGGATCGATGTAATTTGGAATTATATCGCGACGAATGAACAATGAAATTCAACAAAACTGAAAATCAACGGAATAATTCCTGGGAACACTCGATAATAGATAATCTAAAGCATAGCCTAGCACAGTGGTGGGCAAACTTTTTGGTTGGCGGGCCACCAATTGTAAAAAAAAAATTAAATGGGCCAAAATTTTACCGAAAAACCTTTTATTTTTTTAAAGTCTTTTTAACAAAAAAATTAAGGGCTAATTTAGCGAATTACACAAATTGCTGGTGGCATTTTTTTTTGTCTTTTACGTAAAAATTTACGACGTTTTTTAAACAAACCAAAAATGTTAAAAGGTTGTAAACCTTATAAACACTACTGATATAACTAAAAACAGAACATATTATACAATACCGATTGCAACACATCAAAAATATTAACTCAAAAAACACTTGGCGGGCCGGATGAAACGCTTTAACGGGCCAGATTTGGCCCGCGGGCCGTAGTTTTCCCACCACTAGCGTAGCATGTCGGCATAGCCAGTGAACCAAAGCGAGTTTAATAAACACTTGGAATATACAATTTATTGTAGCTTATTATTTGATGTCTCGGTGATATTTTCAACCATTTACAAATGTTATTAACCATTCCAAAGCAATGATAGCTCACTTCAGTAGCCCAAACTTAAGCCATTGTCTTTGATGGTATATACTACTAACAAGAAATCAAATAACTGAACTACTACTATTAAAAAAACAATAAATAAAATCAAATAACTTCAATCTTACCCCACAATGCGGTATTAAAGGATACACCTCCAGTGATTAATATGAAAAATCCCCACAAAGCAAGCAGATGTAAGATCAAAAATCCTATTGCATTTTCCATACAATTTTATGCTTGTATGAATAATCTGTTCAATAACTCTGGCAGATAAGTAGGAGTCCTTAGTTATTGAATCTACTGTGATATTTTCTCTAACATCTTCGTTAAAAATATTCGTATTTAGATCTTCTGCCGTCATCTTGTCGCTTTGAAAATTTTTCTTAGACTATTCCGATTTAGTTTCACATGACACTTATAAATAGAATGCATGCGTTAATTGTTCAAGTGAATTTTTAATTGTATTCTGATGTGTGTTGTAACAATGTTCTTGAACTGTGGGTTTAAGTAAATCAATTATATATGCGCATGTTGGAATGGTAATGAGATATCTATGCAATTGATTTCTGTGATCTTTATTGCTTCAAATAGATGAATTGATCAATGTTTTTGGTTTTGGAATATCTAGAGTGCGTTTTAGATTCTGTCTGAGAAAAATAAGGTTCAATCTGATGAGATTAGCGTGAATAATTTCTGCGTGATTTGGAACGGCTACAATTACTATTATAGAACTTCATGTATATTTGCTAGTATTTTTAATAAAAATAATTAAGAATTATAGATAGTCTAATAGTGGTAGAACCAGAAGAACTGCTATAGCACGAATAGGCCGACGTGATATCAAAAGTACCACCACAACCTCGCAGAATACCACGAACCAATTCCTGATAATAGCTTGACAAAACCCTTGTAAGGGGTTTACGGGCAGCAGGTTCGCTTATTATCATGTGGCATGACTGTATGGGGTATACATATATATACATCTCCATAAAAACCAAATGATTAAAATAGCAATATTTCTTTTTTTTTTCATAAATATTTCTAACATTCTAGTTAACCATTCCAACTAAGCTCAAGCTTGTGCTAGGAGATGGTTCAAGTCAATAGTCAAATGGTGGATTGACAACCCATTGGATTGACCAACGACCTTACGACTCGCAGTCCCTAACCTAAACCATTAGGGTATTGACGCTATGATATGATTGACGTGATAAATATATTAATCCACTGCTGGAATTAGGCCCGCCCCAATGCCTTCCACCATAAACGATGCCCCGCTTTCCACGTCCAGGCACTTCCGGCTATCCTAGCAATCAAGTTGTTTGACCACATTTGTCCAGTCTGCGACGGCAAATGACTCGACTCAAGACTTTACTTCCCAGAAAAGTCTTAGAGTCGTATGGGGCTGAAAAGTGTAGGGGACGCTCCCTTCGAATGGGTTATATGCTTATACCTTTATGTAAAATAAATATGTAATATATCTCGAATGTGTTTCCTTCATGTCAGAGTCTATCATGGGTAATGGCTCAAATTGAAATCTTTCTCGGGAAGATCTTGCGGTAATTTCCTCATAGTAAAAGATTTATTCCTTCCCTTTTTCCTGAGAACTTTCAATTGTTTGAAGTTTGAAAAACCTCTCACAATAATGAAAATACTCTAGGTTATCCCCTTAGATGTTAGGAGCGTTGCTGGAGTTTCTTCGGCCACTTCTTCTCCCAGCGCCAACGCTTCCCGAAGTGGCACTCAAAGTTAGTTTAGCTTTTGAGTGTCTCTTAGATTATCCGTGAAATAGCAACCGACCGAGTCGTGGTTCGGCCCTCTCGGGCGCCCTCGGATGGGCATGCTTACGCGTAACATAGTAACCATCCAAGCCGAGGTTACCCCTCACCGGGGGGACCCTTGTGTCGAGTTACTAGCAATAGAGGTTCAGGCTAAGCGACCTAAGAGCTATGCCACCTCTCAATCAGTGAAGCAGTCAAGGCCAGCTTCTCTGGCCAATCTGTGTAGTTCGTCATAAAAAAAATCTAGGTTATTTACATTTAAGTAATCTAGTTATCTTTAGCCATAGATATACATTTTTTTCATTAATTTTCCACAAAAAGTTTGTAATCAAAATTTCATTTCGACAACATATTTTTATTATAAACTTTTCCATTGTAAAATCAGTTAAAAGTATGTGCGCAATGCAATTCGTAACATTAATTATGCACGAGTGAGCTTCCAAATGAAATTTCAGATTTTAATTAACGTTCCGCATGTGACTCATTATCGGGAAACGGTTGCCGCCGTCACCAACAATGTCTCTTCTATATTTTTGTTTGTAAAAATGAATGCAGATAAAATGAAAATTAATTTAGTACTCTTCTACATGATCGTCAAATATGTAATTGTTGAATCTTAATTACCTTACATAATATTCGTGGTGTATGGATGAACGTGGTGGTAAAATATTCTATTTTTTTTTAGTGTGCGGGAGAGAACATCAACTATTCATGCGGTAAGGAATTATACAGTTATACCTTATAGTTTAATAATAGTGGAGAGAGTTTTACCTACTAAAGGAGTTATACATACAACTTATACTGGCTGGTGACATTTGACGTGGCAAAAACGCAAAAGAATATTCACTCCACGCCATTTAAAAAATAAACGTGTGAGTGAATAAAAATGAAGGAAATGTGTGTTTCACGTAATTAAACAAATCTTATATTTAATAACAACAAACTGCTCTACCATATCGAAAATTGTTTCTTTAACTACTTTTAAAAATACTCTTAAATATTATTTATTGCCTATTACATAATTACGAGTATATTTAACTTTTTGCTTTTCTGTAGACATAAAATAGTACATGTTAAAAGAGTTGACCTAAAGGTTGTAAATACCAGGTCATCAAATTCCAAAAAAAGTATATGTTAAGTATTGAAATGTCACTTGTTTTGAAATATTTCAGTGAATATTGTTTATCCTTTTTTTTATTTTTGGGACACTACACAAATTAGCCAGTGAAACTGGCCTGTACTACAGGGTGGCCCATAAGTCCTTTGATATGAAAAAAAATTATTAAAATAAAACTAATTACATTATGAATTAAATTTTTATTTACAAAAAGCTTAAAAACAGGAATTATTTTTTGAAAATAACATCTTCTAAATGTAATCCGTTGCGATCACGGCACTCTTGCAAACGACGCCTAAAATTGTCGATGACTGCGCGGCACGTCACTGCTGAAATGCTTGTCATTTCTCTGCGGATGTTTTCTTTTAGGGCCTCAATTGACCGCGGGTTTGTGTCGTATACTTTAGCATTAAGGCAGCCCACAAAGAAAATCCATCGGGGTCAGATCTGGACTACGTGGAGGTCAGGAAATGTCTCCTCTCTTAGAGATCACTTTGCCAGGAAAAGTTGACGGATAACGGGCATAGCAGTGTTAGAGGTGTAGTGGCCCCATCCTGTTGAAACCACATCCTGGCATTAAAGCCTGAAAAGTTTTGCAATTCTGGTATGAAAAACTCTTCGATCATAGCCATATCCTCCGACGTAACAGTAACTGCGCGCCCTCTGCCATCCTCAAAGAAATAAGGCCCTAGGATACCATGGGCTGACATAGCGACCCAAACAGTCACTTTCGGACTATGTAAGGGCTTCTGATGCTTAAGTTTTGGATTGATGGAGCTCAATAGCGGCAATTTTGTTTACTAACATGCCCGTTAAGATGGAAATGAGCCTCGTCAGAGAACATTATGTTATTGAAGGAAGTAAACCGATTCAACATTTCGTTCGCATAATTTTGTCTTAGAATACCGTCAGTTTCCTTTAATTCTTGAACCAACTGAATTTTGTAAGGGTGCATATGTAAGTCTTTCTTCAAAATCCGTTGTAACGATGTCCTGGATACGTTTAATGCTCTGGTGCGCTTACGAGTTGACTGTGTCGGATTTTCGCGAATAGACTGTGTCACTGTGTCTATGTTTTGTTCCGTACGTTACGTCCTTGGGCGACCCAACCGCGGTTTATCTAACGTCGAACCGGTCTCCTCGAACTTAGCAACCCAGTTCTTAATCGTTTGAAGAGTTGGAGTGTCGTCAAAGTTGTGTAAACCTTTGTGTTCTCGAAATTTACGCCGCGCAACGGTTGCCGAATTGTCGTTTTATAAAACTCGCGCACACAAAACGCACGGTCCGCTCCGGTAAAACGTTCCATCGCGACTAAATTCCCAGAAACCGAAGTTACTCCCCGCTTCCCCTGCACCGCTCACGCGCGCCCTCTTCGTTTTATTCAAATTTTGCTTTTCAAAGGACTTATGGGCCACCTGTATTTCACCGGAGTTTTTATTCTTTCAACCATAAACGATTTTAAGGTGAAATTCCCACTTCACATCACTATTAAATATGATAGTAAGTTTATTTTTTTAAGTTTTATTTAATTCTTGTAATAATGAGTTTTTACAAATTCGTTCAGAATAAAGTCACTTCCAAGAAACACTCTTTGTGAATGCGAATAAAGCGTGTTGCTATCTTATATTTTTGTAGAATGCGGTGTTGCTGGTAAAACCGACGTATCGTAGGAAGCTCTGCTGTTCAGCCACATCAATATCCCTGGCTGGTATCGCTGATGCTCGGACAGAAGCTGCATTGCGGAGGTGCCATTATAACTGACCTTCACATTCTTACAGCCGGACATTGTATTACATTCGGGTAAGTAATCTTGACAAATAAATAAAATTGTAGGATCTGTTTGTAATATTAAAATAACCATATACCAAATATCATGTTTTGCAATTTTGTCTGTTTGTTCCGGCTAATCTCTACTAAGCTAAAATGCTTGAATTAGAACGAGTGCAGAGAGCAGTGTTGAAGGTTTGATGAGTCTTCCATACCAACATCCTACCACAGAAGTGTACCAGCGGACTGGAGTCCTTTCAGTCCGAAAGCTTTTATATTTCAAACGCTATTGAGATGTCACCGTGAAATAGAGTTGCCATTACTGCCTTCTAAAAAAGAAGGTATCGTCTCCGGTGCCAATAACAAGGTCCACATTTGCACAACGCCACTATATCTCTGTTGCACCACGGATATATAATAAAATCCCATTCGACCTTAATTATATCACAAGGCTTAACAGTCGTAAGTTCAAGGGATTATTATTAAAATGGTTGCATAATCAGGACTACACCCAAATTGAAAATATATAATTAACCTCATGATATCCACACACTCACTCACACAAACACACACACACTACACATTCGCATAACTTCTCAACTATGACTGTAGTTCTTTCGATTTTTTTTTCCCTTTTGCACACATTTTTGTTTTTTATTTTATATATTTTTAATTAATAATTATCGTATAATTTACTTAACTTATATTAAAAACTTATTGTACGCAGGACTTACTGTTTGTGACTCTGGAAGGCACTGTCTCCTGAGATACAGGTACACTGTACCTAGTTCAGGAAACAGAGCTCCTGTATATGTAACATGTTTGTTTTTGTGATATTAATAAAGTTATTATTATTATTATTAACTGAACTACTACTATTAAAAAAACAATAAATAAAATCAAATAACTTCAATCTTACCCCACAATGCGGTATTAAAGGATACACCTCCAGTGATTAATATGAAAAATCCCCACAAAGCAAGCAGATGTAAGATCAAAAATCCTATTGCATTTTTCCATACAATTTTATGCTTGTATGAATAATCTGTTCCAATAACTCTGGCAGATACGTAGGAGTCCTTAGTTATTGAATCTACTGTGATATTTTCTCTAACATCTTCGTTAAAAATATTCGTATTTAGATCTTCTGCCGTCATCTTGTCGCTTTGAAAATTTTTCTCAGACTATTTCGATTTAGTTTCACATGACACTTATAAATAGAATGCATGCGTTAATTGTTCAAGTGAATTTTTAATTGTATTCTGATGTGTGTTGTAACAATGTTCTTGAACTGTGGGTTTAAGTAAATCAATTATATATGCGCATGTTGTAATGAAATCTATGCAATTGATTTCTGTGATCTTTATTGCTTCAAATAGATGAATTGATCAATGTTTTAGGTTTCAGAATATTTAGAGTGCCCTAACGTATTTGATTCTGTCAAAGAAAAATAAGATTCAATCTAATATAATCATTTCTGCGTGTTTTGGAACGGCTACAATTACTATTATAGAACTTCATGTATATTTGCTAGTATTTTTTAATAAAAAGAATTAAGAATTATATATAGTCCAATAGTGGTTGAACCAGAAGAACTGCTATAGCACGAATAGGTCGACATGATATAAAATTACCATCACAGCCTCGCAGAATACCGTGAACCAATTAATGATAATAGCTTGACAAAACCCCCGTAAGGGGTTTACGGGCAGCGGGTTCGCTTATCATCATGTGGCATGACTGTATGGGGTATACATATATATATACATCTCCCATAAAAAATCAAATGATTAAAAATAGCAATATTTCTTTTTTTTCATAAATATTACTAACATTCTAGTTAACCATTCCAACTAAGCTCAAGCTTGTGCTAGGAGATGGTTCAAGTCAATAATCAAATGGTCGATTGACGACCCATTGGATTGACCCACGATCTTACGATTCGCAGTCCCTACTCTAAACTATTAGGGTATTGACGCTATGATATGATTGACGTGATAAATATATTAATCCACTGCTGGAATTAGGCCCGCCCCAATGCCTTCCACCATAAACGATGCCTCGCTTTCCGCGTCCAGGCAATTCCGGCTATCCTAGCAATCAAGTTGGTTGACCACATCTGTCCAGTCTGCGACGGCAAATGACTCGACTCCAAGACTTTACTTCCCAGAAAAGTCTTAGAGTCGTATGGGGCTGAAAAGTGTAGGGGGCGCTCCCTCCGGATGGGTTATATGCTTATGCCTTTATGTAAAATAAATATGTAATATATCTCGAATGTGTTGCCTTCATGTCAGAGTCTATCATGTATAATGGCTCAAATTAAAATCTGTTTCGTGAAGATCTTGCAGTAATTTCCTTATAGTAAAAGATTGATTCCTTCCCTTTTTCCTGAGAACTTTCAATTGTTTGAAGTTTGAAAAACCTCTCACAATAATGAATACTCTAGGTTATTTACATTTGAGTTATCTAGTTATCTTTGGCCATAGATATACATTTTTTTTCATTAATTTTTCACAAAAAGTTTGTAATCAAAATTTCATTTCGACAACATATTTTTATTATAAACTTTTTCCATTGTAAAATCAGTTAAAAAGTATGTGCGCAATGCAATTCGTAACATTAATTATGCACGAGTGAGCTTCCAAATGAAATTTCAGATTTTAATTAACGTTCCGCATGTGACTCATTATCGGGAAACGGTTGCCGCCGTCACCAACAATGTCTCTTATATATTTTTGTTTGTAAAAATGAATGCAGATAAAATGAAAATTAATTTAGTACTCTTCTACATGATCGTCAAATATGTAATTGTTGAATCTTAATTACCTTACATAATATTCGTGGTGTATGGATGAACGTGGGTGGTAAAATATTCTATTTTTTTTTATAGTGTACGGGAGAGAACATCAATTATTCATGCGGTAAGGAATTACATAATTATACGTTATAGTTTAATAATAGTGGAGAGAGTTTTACCTACTAAAGGAGTTATACTGGCCGGTGACATTTCACGTGGCAAAAACGCAAAAGAAAATTCACTCCACGCCATTTAAAAAATAAACGTATGAAGGAAATGTGTGTTTCACGTAATTAAACAAATCACATATTTAATAAAAACAAACTGCTCTACCATATCGAAAATTGTTTCTTTAGCTACTTTTAAAAATACTCTTAAATATTATTTATTGCCTATTGCAAAATTATGTTTAACTTTTGTTTTCCTGTAGACATAAAATAGTACATGCTAAGTAATTATATGTCAGTTGTTTTTGAAATATTTCAGTGAATATTGTTTATCATTTTTTATTTTTGGGACACCACACAAATTAACCAGTGAAACTGGCCTGTACTATTTCACCGGAGTTTGTTTTTTTTTTTTAATTCTTTCAACCATAAACGATTTTAAGGTGAAATTCCCACTTCACATCACTATTAAATATGATAGTAAGTTTATTTTTTTTAAGTTTTATTTAATTCTTGTAATAATGAGTTTTTTTTTTACAAATTCGTTCAGAATAAAGTCACTTCCAAGAAACACTCTTTGTGAATGTGAATAAAGCTAGTTGCTATCTTATATTTTTTGTAGAATGCGGTGTTGCTGGTAAAAACCGACGTATCGTAGGAGGCTCTGCTGTTCAGCCACATCAGTATCCCTGGCTGGTGTCGCTGATGCTCGGACAGAAGCTGCATTGCGGAGGTGCCATTATAACTGACCTTCATATTCTTACAGCCGGACATTGTATTACATTCGGGTAAGTAATCTTGACAAATAAATAAAATTGGAGTATCTGTTTGTAATATTAAAATAACCGCTTTTTACTACATGCATAGGGATGTTTATAAGACATATACCAAATATCATTTTTTGCATTTTTTGTCTGTTTGTTCCGGCTAATCTCTACTAAGCTAAGCTTTTTTAGGAAATCGTCAAAAAGATACGGCGGAAGGCGGCGGTTATGTGGTGTTTTTACCCACTAAAACCTCCCCGGTGGCCCTTCCTCGGTGCATGGTGAGGTGCTCCGGGATCTCCAGAGGAACGCACCGGAGCCCCCCTGCACTGTGCTCAAGGAGAGCACTTCCCGGGGGGAAGGTTACTCCCTCTCCCCCTGTGCCCTCGCAGTGCATGGCGAAACGGGCCAGCCGATGTCGCCTTCTTTCCGGGTCCACCTTGGCGGATGACAAAGGCCCCAACCCTTGTCGCCTTCTACGACAAGCAGGGGATACCGTAGTCTTATTCTTGAGAGCCCAGAACTACAGGGCTGCGGGCTGGTTTGCGGCATCTCCGATAACGTAACGTTGTACAAGGAATTATTTTAATGAATTACTGTCACAATGGCGCGTCCTCGCTCGCTTTGTTCTAAATTATTTAGAAGTCAGATTACGAACTAATAAAGTTAAATTATTGCTCACAACACCAAATTAATATGATGATTAACAAAATTATTAATTATAGTTATATTAAGGTGTGAATAAATAAATTGTAAAATAAAATTATAATTGGAAGTAGTTATTATACGTCACAACCGCTGGGGGCTTTTGTGTTGCTAGTTAACTCTGTTACTCCGAATACTTTAAAAATTCAGCGAGTCTGACAAACTTTTGTGTTCGGAGAATGGTTACGGTTATAAAATAATAAATATAAAAGCGGATATTATTTGTTAGCATTATAACTGGTATCAACTATACGAATTCGTGCCCGTTTAAAGACGGGGCGGGACCCTGCCAGCAGGTTATTATTGTCAATGGTTTGAATACCAGCCGCCGCTTGTTAATAAAGGCGTTCACCTGTCATATACGGCAACTTATCCGCCTACCGATTCTGATAGCAAAATTTTCTTCGCCAGTGTTCATTTCCGTGACATAACTGTCAATGTGGGAATGCATGACCGTTTGGGCTCCGCATTTTCCGTATACCGACTGGTGAATGGTGAGAAGCACCCCAACTTCCAGTCGAACGCGGTCAGAGACATTAATGATATCGCAGTCTTGACACTTGATGAACGATTGAAATTCTCTGATAAGGTTCAGCCGATTTGTTTGCCGAATACAGGTAAATTACTTATACTATACTTGACTTGACTATACTACCACAGACAATTTACTATAATAATTTCTTCAAAAAATAAAAGAACATAAAAAGCACATAAAAGCTACACACACACACCACACACATTCTCTCAATATTACATATACTAAAAATATTACATACAATAAAATTACAGTATTATTATAACTATGGTGGGGGGCTGCTGATCTGTCTTACAAGGTACCCTTGTACAGACACCAGTCTTTCACAAATTTAAGAACTATGTAAAACGGTACTATAATTTATATTTGCTGTGAATTTGTGAAAGATTAATAAATAAATTTATTATTATTATAATTATATGTATTTTCTATTCTATTCGACTCCAGATCGACTGATAATCGATATCGATACGATATTTTACTATATCGATAATACATTTGACAACCAGCTAGAGATTCGAATAGCAGTCGAAAAAGTGTTTTGAAATATCTTGCTAAAGTTCGATTTCGGGTTTGGATGGATGAATGTAATTGCCATTATATGATAGTTAAACCTTCGACTTAACGATTTTTGGTCAAAACTCAGCTAACTTATACCAATGTTTACGTTTTTCTTAAGTACTAAAAACACAATTTGCTAAAACTAGTGTCCGGTGCATGGTTTACCACCAAATATATATTAGTATATAAGACTGAGATTTTATAAGCCATTAACAATAATTCTTTGTAACTTATCTTTAACGTTTTTACAATTCAGATGCAGACTTCAGCGACATGGTTTTGACTGTGGCTGGTTGGGGTAAAACTAGACAAGGGGCGTTGACCTCTTCGCGATACTTGCAAGAGACTAAGGTCAAGAAAGTCAATTCTGAAGTGTGCACACAATCTTCAATTTATAAGGATAACCTTGTTCCCGAGGGGATGATGTGTGCTTATAGTCTTGGAAAGGACGCTTGTCAGGTAATAATTACATGCTTTCCAACCGTCTTAGAAAAAGGGGGAGGTTCTCACATGGTCTTTCGACTTGGTGAACCAATTATGATGATTTTTTTTATTTGAAAGTCCTTCCCGTGTGCTCTCATTTCTTATTTGGTTTGTGGTTGTTTGGTCATTTGGTGGTTATGACAATGGCGTCCATGAAAAAGTAATTTAAGTCTTAAATTTGCATTAAGTATGTCCGCGAGAAATGGACAACCAACTTTCAGATTTCTATGATACGTTTTATATTCGAAAGATGTACATTAAGGGTAGTTTGATGAGAGTTTTGTTAGGTTCTGATTAATTATATTTCGTAATATTTTGATGTTTCGGAAATATAAAGAGGGCGTCCACGGATAATAGTGTTCAATGTTTGATTCGTTTTGGAGTGGGTCTTTGTTTTTACTCGCAAGAGTACTTGTGTAACTTAAACTATCAATAATGGTAGAGCTCTGTTTTTTCGTGGGGAAATGCCTACGCATATACTGCCTCACGGGGACATTAACGTTTTATGTCAGACTCACACCGACTAAAACCCAAAATTCGTCGCGATCAGCGCTACCAAGGGGCCGTGTGATTTCCGTAAGGGATGCAACCACAACCACCCCTGTGCGCTTTGCTTTTCAGAACTTTCCGGTTTTAATGATATGATATTGGCCTTAGTGTTGCTTGTTATAAATAAATTGGTAGTAGCAGTACTTGTTACTTCATTTGCGATAGATTATTAACAAACGAGCTGCGCCCGTGATTTCTTCCGCATGGAATTTAACAAAAAAGTTAATTCGTTTATTTAGGATTTTTTAGGATTTAGGTGCAAATGCAAGACGCGGGGTCACAGGGCATCCGCGCGGCCGATTGAATCAGTGTCACAAGAAATTAATTTAATTGTGCAATATTTTGATTTTGTTAAATCTCTTAAGGTAATGATTTAATTTGCATTGTGTAAAGGAAGAAAATATTATTTATAAAATGCTCAAGCGAACTAACGTATTTAAAATATGAATAAACTTTCCAAATACCGCTTTATAAATGTCCTAGTGTTAATATGGATATAGTATGTTGTCGTTAAGAGATAGACATATGCCAGTAAGGTCTTTTCTGTAGACCTATATAATATTTACACAATTCCAGTATACATTATTTTATTATATCTCAAAGGGTTTAGGCAGCGTTTTCGTTGGAAACTCCCAGTCGGCTAATATTTTTCGAAATATCGTTATATTTTAGCTAGTGAATACAAAAACTTAATAAACTATATACTAAAACCTTCTTCGAGTACCACTTTCTCCATTGGTGACAGCATGAAAATCAGTGTAGTAATTTTGAGTTTATCGCGAACAAACAGACAGCGGGAAGGGATACTATGAAACGATTAAGTATATTTACGAGTAAAAACAAAAACCACCGTTAAATTAAATTAGTACGCGTCTGACTTTCTTACCGATTATAATGTGGGTATTTTTCAAGAGTAGAGTAGAGTAGAAGCTAGTGCGCCTTACAATCCACGACAGCATTTGCCGTTAACAACAGGTGAGATCGTGGTAAAGCACTTGCTTAGAAAGTATTAAAAAAATGACCTATTAAAACTTCAACTTTATTTTCAAAGTTCACATATTCACCTACACGCACACACACACACACCCGCACACACAAACAATATGCCTATTATTAAAATAGTTTTAAAGTAGTTAATATAAATGGTCATGGGCGGAAGGACTGCCACCTATCGCACAGGAAATTCCTAGTTTAGGTGGCAGCGAAACGTAAATAGTATTGATACTCGTAGTAATAATTGTAATTAGTAGTACTGTTGTTATCTTTTTTGTTATTTAATAAAGATTATTATTATTATTTTTTTTGAGATTTTCTCCTTCTCGAAACCAGAGAGTTTCGGTTTTAATGTAAACCACGTGGGTTTCATTTTGAGGGTTGTCTAAGTTAGCGTTATTATTATTATTATTTTTTGACAAAGTTTTTGTTTCTCCCTTAGAGGGGTGAGCAGGTTTCTAGTAGCACGGGCTACTGGCTAAGTGTTACTAGAAGAAGAGATATATATAAGAATGAAAGAAAAAAAAAGAAAAAAAAAAATTAACTGTCAGCTAGAAATTTGCGGACTATGCGGCAGGTATTAAGTAGTACTGCTTTCTGCATTGTTATGTATGCTGTGGGGGATAGCTGAAGGGTCCTAAGACTGTGGTGGAGATGTTTGGGTATAACGCCAGTTGTGGAGAGTACTATTGGTACTATGTACGTACGTACGTACGTACGTCTTTCTTATTATTATTATACAGTTACATTACGGAGATCTGGAGATTCGTTTCCGTCTACCAATCCTATAGACTTAGTTTTGTTGTTGTCTTGTATTATCTTTTTAATTATGAATATCTGTCTTCTACCAACAACATAATAAAAAAATTCTTGCCCACGCACTAAAAAGGTTTTAATGATTTCAGGGAGATAGTGGAGGACCGCTCTTTTCCACTCATACAAGCACTCGCAATACTAAATGGTACCAAGTCGGTATGTATTAAATATATGATATTAAATTTGTATATTAGCCATCTAAAATATATCTAAAAGCAACTAAATATTTCTAGGAATTGTATCGTGGGGTATTGATTGCGCTATGCCGGGTTATCCAGGTAAGTAATACAATATTAAATTTCACACAACTATTCTTCCATCAATTTTAAATTTAACCCCTCACCGTGGGGACCCTTGTGTCGAGTTTCTATCGATAGAGGTTCAGGCTAAGCGACCTAAGAGCTATGCGACCTCTCAATCTCGTGAAGCAGGCAAGGCCAGCTTCTCTGGCGAATCTGGGTAGTTCGTCATAAAAAAAAATTAAAAATTATAAATGGTCTAGTAAACAGTGACAACCTGGCTGTGTTCGATTACCAATCGGCTTGTAAGAATAGTTTTCCATTTCTCCATTTCTTATACAAGTGTATTTACGAGTTAAAACAAAAACTAACTTCTGAGGATAGGAATATTACGAAATAGAATTAATGAGAACCAAACCAAAATCTCATCGCTTCAAGTACATCGTTTCCAATAAAAAATGAATCAAAGAAATCGGTTGGCGTGATATTGAGTTATTCGTCCTTTTGTCGCGCTCAAACTCGTTGCAAATTTAAGACTTATATGGTTTTCTCATGGATCCCACCATCAGAATTGGACCAAATTGGCACCATAGGAGAAGCACCAGCTTTCAAATGAAAAAAAGAATCATCAAAATCGGTTCACCTAGAGTAAAGTTATGAGGTAATAAATTTAAAAAGATATACAGACGAATTCAGAACCTCCTTCTTTCTTAAAGTCGTTTGAAAAGGCGAAACTGTTTGATTTAATTGTTCTCATTACTGGTTTCTTTCATTGGTGGATATTCAATATTACATATTGTATAACAACGTCAGACATATAACATCTGTTAAGTATCAATAAAAAAAGAAATGATCTTCATAATGACGTTAAGAAATCAACTCGTTTAGATTTTTATTATCCAGTTCTGTTGTGCGATATCCGCTTGAATTTAAAAACATAAATTGTCTACCAATATTATTATTTAAAAAAAAGTCAAATTAGTCCAGAAAATTGAAGGCTTTTTATTTTATTTTTTTATTTATAATAATGCGGTATCTCTCAATTTTTTTTTATGGCGAACTACACAAATTGGCCAGAGAGGCTGGCCTTGACTGCTTCACCGGATTGAGAGGTGGCACAGCTCTTAGGTCGCTTAGCCTAAACCTCTATTGCTCACAGGTGCTCACCGGGCACGGGTGCTTCGGTGAGTACCTGAACAGGATAGGGCGCGAACCGACCGCGCAATGCCACCATTTTGGCTGTGACCGGGATTCCGCGCAGCACACGCTAGCCGTGTGTCCCGCGTGGAAGGCGGAGCGGCGGATCCTGGTCCAGCATATCGGGCAAGACCTGCGCAGCTGCTACTGCCGCCGGCGGGGAGATCTAAATAGAAGGCGCTGATCTCCTTCTGCGAGTCAGTAATGACCCAGAAGGAGACCGCAGAACAGGATCGGGAGAGGGCCGATCCCGTTCGGAGATGGCGCAGGCGGGCCGGTGGCAGACCGGCCCGCAGCCCTGTAGTTCTGGTCTCTCAAGAATAAGACTACGGTATCCCCTGCCTGTCGTACAAGGCGACTAAAAGGGGCCTCGGGTTCACTGGGCGACAAGGGTGGGGGCCTGAGTCGTCCACCAAAGTGGACCCGGGAAGAAGGCGACATCGGCTGGCCCGTGTCGCCTTGCGCTGCGAGGGCACAGGGAGAGAGTTACCTCCCCCCACCCCCGGGACGTGCTCTCCTTGAGCACAGTGCAGAGGGGCTCCGGTGCGTTCCACTGGAGATCCCGGAGCCCCTCGTCATGCACCGAGGAAAGGGCCACCGGGGAGATACCCCGCGTTCCCCCCAGAAGGCGGGGTATCTTTCTGAAGATTTCCTCCCCGTCAACAAAAAGCAATTTTTGCTAGTAACTCGACACAAGGATCCCCCCGGTGAGGGGTAACCTCGGCTTGGACGGTTACTATGTTACGCGTAAGCATTCCGATCCGAGGGCGCCCGAGAGGGCCGAACCACGACTCGGTCGGTTGCTATTTCACGGATAATAATATCTCTTAATGTATATATTTTTTAATATGTGTGTATTACAGGTGTATACACGATCGTGTCGAAGTACATTCCTTGGATCAAAAAACAAACAGCAAATGGAATGTATTGTAAGTAAATAAAAAAAAAGATAAGTCACCGAGTTGCTTTACGAAGAATTAGAAAATTGTAATTTACATATAAGATTGTTTACATGAAACATTATAGAACGTATTTGAATATATAAAGAACATTGCTATAAAAATAAACTATAAAACATTTTATTTGTTTTTGAATTGAAATACTCGTAATTTATTTCTATGCCTATTACTACTATTATATGTTAGTTTTCAATTTATTTACAATATTCCATAAACTTTTGTATATTTTTGTAAAAGGAAACAATGGGACGGAAATCGGCAATTTTAAACGAATTAATTATTGTTGTTACTATTTTTTATTAACAATGAATCTTAGATATTTGTATAGTAACAGGATAGATCCGTCTATATTTGTAATAATCGAAAATATTCACATGCTACGGCGTGCTAAATGTACAAGGACATTATCGCGTGAATAATTTCCACAGTGGAAAACCGTGTAAACCGTAAATAAGCAGCAAGTGAGTAAGCAGAAAGTAGTGCGGTGAATGTGACTTGCATTACTTCGAGTGTTTGAAAAAAGAACAATGTTTTATTTTCTTATAGTTATCACCAGCCTGATTCAGGTTTGTACAAAGAGGATTCAACTAGAAACCTATTTTATCTATTTCCCATGTATTATTAATCTGAAATAGCAAGTGATTTTTCGTTTTAGGTAAAGATGATATGGGGGCTGAATTGTGGTAAGTGAAATATTTATAAATATTACTAACACAATTTTTTTTAATAAACCTTGTCTTTGTTTGATAAGAAAACTTAAAATGTTTCCAAATCGAAATAACAATAAGGAGAAATAATGAAAATAAGACGTTAAGTAATAATAAAATCTTAAGAAATTGGGTAGATAGAGTAACATATTATTTAAACAAAGCGATATGTAACGAAATATAGTCGAGAAATTTCTAAGTCTATTTAGATGTTAGTGCCATGAAAATATGTATTATTTTTGCCAACTTTAATTGTCTACTAGCACCTTTTAACAAAAATTACCAAATTTCGTTTTAAAACACTAAAAATAGATGGCTATTCGAATTCAGTGTTATTGTTGTTCACATTAATGCAAACAACATTATCAGATATAAATATATTCGATACTGGTCGTTATAAAGCGATGTGAAGCGAGATGTTAAAAAATATATCCTAGATGTATTTATTCCAATTCGAATTTGGAAGTGTTCAATCTTCCTGTACATATTTTTTTAAATATATTTTCTATTTATTTGCATGTCATTTATTTCTCTATTTATATGATTTTATGAAATCTCCAAAAAAAAAATTAACACACAATCGTATTGAAATCTTTCAGCAGTTGTAGTTTGTTTTGGACATTTTGTTAATTGTATTTTTTTATACCTACCTAGAATGCGGTAAACCGTCGGATACAGCATTTTCTATGAGAATCGTTGGAGGGAGGAGAGCGGAACCTCACTCGTATCCTTGGACTGTGGCCATAGTAAATAACGGCCGTATGCACTGCGGCGGTGCGTTAATCACTACGAAGCACGTACTCAGCGCTGGGCATTGTTTCAAGTGGTAAATTTAAACTATGTAAACCATGCATTTAAATGTATAACGTTACGAACAGGACGTCCACGCCAACTTATAAAAAAAATATTCCCCCAAATACATCGGCGCATAATCCGGTAAGTGATCTTTTACACAAAAACTGAAACACTCGTTCAGGCTGACTGTTACTGATTTTTCCACATCATATCCGTAACCTATACGATTTTGGGACCTTCAAGAAACGAGTCCACATCTTTATGAAGGCCGCAGCTGCAGATCCTCCGGTGATGTGGATGGGCGACGGTAACCACTTAATACAGATAATTAATATTTCAGGGATTCGACAAGAGATATGATAGCTCTCATTGGTTTGGACAATATGGACGATCTTTCAAATGTACAAACGCGAAATATATCGAGGGTCGTCATACATGAGCAATTCTCTTCAACAGCATTACGAGATGAAAACGACATTGCCATAGCAACTCTAAATGCTTCAGTTCCATTTGGTGATACTATATCTCCAATATGCTTGCCCAGTCCAGGCATGTAATTCAAATATTTAGAATTAAAAAATAACGTACTAATCGTTCATATCCTTTTTATTCTAGGGGTAGATAGAGATAGCTATCGCTTTCATTAAGCTTTGTAAATATGTGACAAGTGGTGAGCCTATCCCTGTACAAAAAGTTAATGTTTTTATATATACTTTTTTTTATACTTTCTAAGCAAGTGCTTGACTACGATCCTACCTGATGCAGTGCAGTGGAATGCAGTGCTGGATGGTAAGGTCGGAAGGAAAGACAAATAATAATAATATGCCGACGTAATTATTTGTTCGACACATCTGGTGACCAGAGAGAGGGCTGGCTTATACCATGCACAGAGGCTAAGCATTGCCATACAACGTGGCAATGCTACCAGCTTTCTGGGCACGCTGCCAAGCGACGACGATTTGGCACAGTTATATTTTTGTCAATATTTTCTAAAATACCTCTTATTGTAATTATTTCTTTTTAGTTTGTATTATGTATTGTTTTATATGTTTAGTTAAATTATTAATATAAATTTTGAAATGAATATAACTTCTCTAAAAAGAGAGTATGAGAACATAGTCCGCCACGCGGCCCTAGTGCGCGTTGGCAGACGTCACATGTCTTGGAATTTTTTTCTGTAGGTTTCCTCACAATGTTTTCCTTCCCCGCCGGGCGCGTGGTAAATCAGCACATAAAATTGCAACAGTAAATTTATTGGTGCCGTGCAGAGTACTGTGAAACTCTAGGCAATCGCCCGGACATTGAGCTACAACGGCTCAAAGGCTGTGAAGTCTACACTGATTCTGATTCTCTTGGTTGTGTTGTGTATATTTAATAATTAGTTTATTTCTAGATCGCGTTTTTTTTCCTAAGCTTTTGTAACTATGTCGTAAAGGTCAAAATTTTGGTGGTTACGTCGGAACGATAGTCGGATGGGGACGGATAGGCGTCGATAAGACTTCATCAAGAGTTCTCCTGAAGGCTTCACTGAAGATACTGTCAGACGCAGATTGCATGGCGTCCAAATTGTCGGAGCACCTCAAGCCGATGATGATGTGCGCGTTTTCGAAAGGAAAGGACGGATGTCAGGTAAGTTGATTAGCATTTTAGCCGTTAGCATATGTTCAATTAATTTGTCAGCACGGATCGTTGGGACGCCTAGCGGTCACCGTGACGTGTTTCGATTTTTAATGGCAAAAATACTTAGCGAATGAGTCACACGGTGCGTAATATACAGGTTTTGCTCAGGAACGACGTGTAAACTGACATAACAAACAACTTAAGTCTGAAGGTATATACGAGTAAATGTTTAACAATAAAGCTTTCACATCTTTTCAACCTTAAAGGAGGAAATTTGTATCAGAAGTTACCTATTGGTCTATGATTAGATCAAGTTTCAAATTACCTGTTTTTAAGGATATCGTTAATCTAGTTCATATGTATGCCTAGATTTTCCCATGCATCTTTTGGAAATAACGAAGCCACACTTTTTCGTTGAAAAAAAATTATATCGATAAAATAAATCGTTCAAGAATAGTTCTACTGTTCCACGAATGGATCGGCATGATCGGTGAAGGATGATCAGATCGCTAAATACTGTGTAAACCGCATACTCGTAGCTATTTCTATACAGTTTTAGAATCCGATGTAAATTTTGCATGTTTTCAATTTTGTGGACGATGTTTTACCTAAATTTTTGATTCGATAGTTTTACCTAAATTAAGTAATTAATAAATTTAAGAAGCTAAGGAATTTTTTGATAAAAATTGACTTAAAAATATAGAGCATGAGGCGGCTTTACTAATTTAATATGTGTTTATATTAGGTCCTAACATATGAAATTGGCGTTTTGTAAGGGAGTAACTTAAAGTCGATTTTTTTCAAAATATAATATGTTTATTTAATCAAAGTATGTATCATTGCTAGTTATGCACTTTTGCCATCTCATAGATAGTTCATTGATCCCTTTACTAAACAAAAATATTCGGAAGGGATCAATAAAATCTTTTAAGGCGCTTTAGACTGCTTCATCGGAGTTAAATTTTTCCCTTGCAAGAAGTTATCCAAATTAAAAAAAAATGCAGAGTAAATAGCTGTATAAATTTGAAATTGGAATTCTTACCAAAGAGGAGATATTTTAGATCAAAGTGGCCAGTACGACAAATCGCCAATTTTATATGTATAATATAAATGTTACGTCAATGATAAAAAAAATGTTTTATTTAGATATGTCAACATTTGTACCCATTCCACATTTGATAACAATGATGGTTGTGAGTTCAAATACTAACCGCGAGTTTCCGTTTCTCCCTTATCATAATCAATATAATGTAACATTCATTTTTTAGGGTGATAGTGGTGGTCCTCTTTTGGTGTATGACACGAATGGAAGATATATGCAAGCTGGTAAGTGTGTGCCTGTTTACATACATAGATACGAAGTTTAGAATAGTATCTTTTATTTGAAGTTTACTTTAATAAAACAAATAAACAAATATTTGAAACGTACTTGAAAGTATTTAAAAATATAAACTGAATCTAATGAAAAATATATCTACTATTTAAATTTGATTGAAGTAAAAAGGTGTATGACTATATATATACTTTTTATGCGTGGCAAACATTGCCTCGAGGAAAGATCAATGAGGCTGTACACTTAACTTCGTAGTGTTATGATTACGTCAAACGCAATTTCCTTTGCCTGCTTTAAATATTCATCTAACGTACGTCTCAAAAGAAATGTTACTAAAGTGTAGAGTGTAGTAGTTTACAAATGATTCAATCAAAACTTCTTATTTCGCCGATGGATAAAAACGCTATGTAACGAACGCAGTGTAGAACGAATCAATAGAAAGTGCATTGACAAGCCGATTTATGGCGGGAATATGAGACGTCATCTAGTGCTCTTAATTATTTTTAGTAACTTGCGGTTTCTCCGATTATATTGCAATTTTGAAACTGTATACTTATAACTTTTACATTTTAACTGATTAATCAATTCGACAGGATTTTGTTTTGGTTGGAGACCTTGAAACCTGTAATTATGATATAGCGATTATTGTTTTTCAGGTGTTGTTTCATGGGGTATTGGATGCGCTGACCCAAGATATCCAGGTAACGAATCAAATTAATACACAGCAATCTGTTTTTACCAATAATAGATTTATATATTTTTTAATTTCATTCAACTCCCATGGTTAGGATGTACAGCTGGCTGAAAGCGAAGATATGGGTGTAGTATGCTCGTAATTTACTCAGAATAAGTAATAACTTTTGATTATAGACATTAGAATTATTACTTAACTGTTCATTTGTGGTTAAATATCTCTTGAATAGCACCTAGCATAAAAGCCCATCTATAAATATATTATTAGAAATATATCTAAGAACAGAATATAGGTTTTCTAGGTTATTGTTTATGGGGTTCAAATGAAAATTAACACGTGGTAACATTGTAGCATAAAAATATTATCAAATTACTATAAGTTAAAAAATTCATTTAATTTATTCAACCGTAATTACAATTTCAGGAGTCTACACTAAAGTCAGTTACTACATAGATTGGATTCGTCGGAATTCTGCTGATGGAGAAACGTGCCAAAATTAATATGTAAATTTATAAATAAAACATCGTAACTAATGTTTTTTCATTTCTAATATCTATTATATTAAAAAAATAACTGGAATCCCATATTTTCGAATCTTAACAATAGGTGTTAAGCTAGAAATAATTATTTAAAATGTCATTGAGTTAGATAAACTCTGTTAAGTACTATGTGGTCTGGCATACATTACGATAAGTACCTCACACACCTTTCATAATACAAATCTATAATATTCCGCTACCGTATTGAGAAAGTTCTTAACCCTATCCTGATATTTCAATACCTGGATGTAGGCTTATTGGATTTGTTAGTCAAACAAACCCTTCATAAAGATTATTTAATTTTACGTTTCTATTGTTATACTCCAAACAGATTAAATAATCGAGATTGCCAGATGAAATAATTGTAAATTAAAGAAAATACAAATTATTTAGAGAAGTATTAAAATCAAGGTTAACTAAAGTTTTCGTGTTTAAAAATTCTTTTGTATTGCATCATTGCCGCACATAGATTGATGCCAGATTGAATAAAATGTCAAAAAGAAAATTTAGATCTTTAGGCCCAATTAGAATAATACGTTAAAAAAGTTCGAAAGAAAAATCTACTTTTCTAGCAATACTAACATTATAACATTTATGTGTTTTTTGTATTCGTATCGTATCTGTGTAATCGTGTCGTATCAAATTACAATAGACATTACATGCCTAGTTGTAGTGTTTGATTCTGACAGAATACTTGTGTGAACTGTATAGGTTTTTGTCCTACTTGTTATTATTTAACGTTCGGAAACAGTTCGACCCAGTTTCAAGTATAACAAATGTGGTTACTGATGGTTAGATTCCTTTTTATTTTTTAGAAACATATGCTTAGTATGTGTAAAAATGCCTGGAATAAGAAAATATCGACGTGACACAAGTGAAGTCAGCTGTTGTTTAAAATATGTTATATTTGGAGTTAATGTACTATTCTGGGTAAGTAAATCATCTAATAAATTTTATATATAATGGAAGCTTAATAAGTATACAATTATAAATTTTGCTGCTTTGAATTTGATACTATATATACATGGTAATGAACAAAGGTTTTAATTCAAGGTCTCTTTGTTATGTGTAACCCAATCATGCTATCACAATACAAGCTCTTAGATATACTTTTATTTCTTACAATAATTTATGTCTTTTAAAGCAGTTTAGTGGAAGATAGAAGTTTCATTTAAGAAAGAAAGAAGTAGTGGAATGAAATCCCCAATTTTGGGGACACAGTATGCTTGATTGAGGGTTTTTTCAATTGTTAGTGTAGACACCTACTCTTCCAATATACAATATAAAAGTACAATAATAACAAGACAAATGTTAGCAAAGGGAATATAAAACTGGACTGAAGGAAAAATATAATATAGTAAATAAATAATGGTAAATAAATATGAAAAACGGTAGGTTAAGATTGTGTAGAAAGGATTAGATTGGAGCAGATACTGAAGTAGTAAAATCAAAACTGAAAGCCAACAAAACTTTGTAATTAAATGATACATTTTTAATGAAAGTGAAAGGAGATCTTTATGCCAATATTTTGGTTGAAAATAATGAATTGTAAGATAAAATTTTAGTTGTAGTTTTTTAAAGAAAGGATGGGCTGCATTGATCAAGTACTTCTAGTAACATTATTCCTCTTTGGATTGACAGTTCTAAATAGAATACAATTCACATCCTCTTACTTATTTCTAATTTACATTTCTTGTTTGTCTAATTATGATTATAAATCTGTCTTATTATAATCATAAGTAAATAAAATATAATTTATTCTCTTTATTATATATGTTCTTGGTTTTCAGTTGTTCATTAATAATTTTAAAATTGCATTTAATATTCATTTATTTTTCAGTTTGTGGGTCTCATAGTATTAGCTGTTGGCATCTGGGCATGGATGGAAAAAGATACATTCAATAATCTTTCGAGATTAACAAATATAGCTTTGGATCCAGCATTTATACTGATATGTGTAGGTGAGTTGAAGGAAACAATTTTTACATTTCAATCAAAATTTTATTATACACTTCAACTAACTTTTTATTAGTACATGAAAGTTACTTCTAGAAGTTTTTGAATACATACAAATGATTTGATAATAAAATTTGGTAAGATATAGTGTGACAAGATAATAAAGAAGTGAAATGAATTGAAAACATGTCAAGATAGTTCTTAATGGAGAAATGAGTCTAAATCATCATCATGAGTTTCATTTCATTTTTTTTCACGGGGTAATCCTTTTTACGGACTATCCTCCGGAACCCTGGGCCCGGAGGAACGTGTGGGAATTAGTCTGGGCGACCCCTACCCACTAAACTTTTGAATTAGCGAGTGCCATTAATCATTATAAGTGGAGTGCCCCGGATCTGTCAGCGACAGGGCACCCCAACGACCGGCCGGTCCCGGCAAAGACCGGACTTCTTCCTCTAAAGGGGGCAATTATAATGTAACACTAGCTAACCTATTCCATGTATCATATTAAAAATAAATTACATAAATCAGGTCTCATATCTTTTTAAATTAAAATTGTACCTATTAAATGGTGGCATTTAATGGTCACAATTTTTTGGCAAGTGATTTTTTATAATTTAAGAATCGAAGTTATTTGTTCGTTTCAAATTATAATGACATATATTGGAATAATAAATGGAATGGAAGCTCACTTAAAAACATAAATTAAATTGATTAAATTCCAAATGTTTCAAGAAGTTTTAACCTTTATCAGCTCAACTCATTCAAAACAACTGCTAAAATCTATGATTTTATTATTATATTTATCATATATATAGTTTTAGTATTATTTTAATCTTTAAGTTAGGTTTTGCAATAATCCGAAAAACAGGAACTACTTTTATAAGAAATAATAGAAAAAAAAGCAGGTTACCTGATTTAAACAGGTTAAATTTATTAAATAAGTTTTTACAACACTTTCAGGCACAATTACCTTTATAATTGGTTTCACTGGTTGTGTTGGTGCTTTACGTGAGAACACATGTCTCTTAGCCTGTGTAAGTTGAATTTATTTGTTTTCATATGTAATATTACTGAAAATGTTAATTTGTTTTTTATTATCTACTATACTACATTATATTTACAACAGAAATGCTATTCTGAACTGTGAATTTATCTGAGGATATATGATAAGAATAATAAATTATTCAGCATATCATCATTGAAAAAAATAGTTGAATTTGTTTTTGTAATCAATGTACAGCATTACAAAAATACATTTTAAGGCAAAATAAGTGATATTTGCTATCAATCATGTGATAAATTGAACATTTTAGTTATGATATAACCTGAAGGTTTGGGGTATGTTCTGAGAGTTCTAAAGTTTTTAATAAAATCTAAGGTTTTAAAGTGGCACCTACTATTTTTTTATTGTTATTTATTTCATTTAGATCTATTTTTGATGTGTGTCATTCACCTGACTGTGGTGACATTGTTGCCAAAGTATGTGGGCTTTTTAAATTGGAGTTTGTTGATTTTTTCTTTTTCTATTTCAGTACGCAGTATTTCTAGCATTATTATTACTGGCCGAAATGACGACTGGAATTCTATTTTTCGTCTTCAAAGATTGGGTGAGTTTGAATAAGTTTAATATAACATTGCTTTAAATATGATATACATACAGCATTTACATATCCTGAATTATTATTATAGACATCTTATAGAATTATTAATATTACTTCAAGCAAGCAATAATTATTATTGCACAATCTGTATGCTATTAACAACTATGTTTTCTATATTTATTATTATGTTTTAGATAAAAACACAAGCCACAACTGGGTTCCAATCCTTCATCACACATTACAGAGAGGATCCCGACCAACAGAATTTAATAGACTGGATTCAAGGAGAATGGGTGAGATATCTATTTGATTGCTTATAGTGAAGTAAAGCTGAATCATTGTTAACTTTCTTTTGTATAAGTAAATGGTAGCAACATTAGTTTTATGTTCCAGTATAGGTCCACACCTTCGCTGGATCTATAGGGGCTATTTGAAATACGAAAACCATTATTACCTTACAATAAACATTGTGTAGTTAAATATTTAATTAGATTTTGCTATGAGCTTTATTGTTTTATTTATTGATTTAATCTTTATTTCCACAAAATAAAAGTGTACAAAAAGGCGGACTTAATGGCAGAAGGAATTCTCTGCCAATCTACCTTAGGGTTGTGTAAAAACAAAGTCACAGGTGCAACCTTAGAAAATAAAAAAGTAAAATAAGACAAATATAAAAATATATTATATATGTATAGACATAAATATAAACATAATATAATGTATATAATCTAAATATAGATGAATATAGGAATTAGAAAATTTATAACTATTCGTCATTTAAGTATAGATTTAAGAGAGAGCATTGAATGTAGCCTTAGTTCCAGCTGTACATATATTTGATGGCAGCACATTCCAGAGCCTTATTGCGTAAAAGTAAAAGAATTTATGCCTTGTATATAGTGACCATCTTTCACATGACATCTAATTAGCTTAGTGAAAAGTAGCCTGCGGTTGTTGTCTTTATCTTCCCTGTCAAGAAAATTTAAAGTTTGTGAGGGCATTTTTTTTTATTAAACTTTAAATTTTAATTATTTTAGCTACAATGTTGTGGTGTGGAGAGCCCGCGTGACTGGGATAGAAACGCGTACTTCAACTGTTCAAGCGGAGCAGTGGGCTCACGCGAGGCCTGCGGAGTACCATTCAGCTGCTGTCGTAGCAAACCTCAGGATATCATTATTAAAAATAAACAGTGCGGCTATGACGTTAGGAAGCCTACTTATGTAAGTACTACAATATATAATAATATAGGACTATATATATATCGACGCTGGAAAGCAAAAACGTAGTAAGTGACACATATCGTTGTAATTAGAAAAAAAGACGCGTCGAATGATATATGACTTGTAACAATTGAATGAAAAATAACGAAAATAGGATTTTCAAGATGTGAAGTGTCAACTTTTCTTTTATTTTTGTACCGTAAAACGATTTTATTTTAGGAAAACTCTAGGCAAAATATTTATTCAGCAAAAACTAATAAATATTGTGTCCAAACTGAAAGCTCTAGGTGCACAAACACGAAATTTATAATTTTTTTTAAAAGTTTGAAATATTTTTCAGCTCTGGTGAACAATTTATTTTTTGTGGGTTACCATGTTTTTGTTTTCCAACATCGATATATACAATATATACAATAATAAAGGTTATTTATTGCAATTATTTGCAGTAAAATAATAAAAGACAAAATACATTGATTTATTCAAGAATGAAAAAAAGGTAGTAGGCTGTGTGGCACATAATACAATGCTCACAATTTAGCGCTGGTTTTCTGTTTACCCCTTCTGTACTAACACAGAAAGGGTACTCAAATTGTAGTAAAGTATTACTGCAATCAAAATTCACTTCAATGTTAATTTTTAGCTTAGGCTTACCAGATTTTAAGTGATTGCCCTCGAAGAACAGTGGGACTGCAGGTTGACAAAATGGTTTGGAAACATTGCTGGTAACTGGGTCCACAGGTTGGATGTGTATGTATAATGTAGGAGTAAATTTTGTAAAAAAATTGCAGTAATGCCAACTATCAAGATATTGTCGATGGAAATTGTAATTGTGTTCAATCCGCTATGGTTGAAAGGAAGTGAGAGCTTTATGATTTATTTAATTGTATACGTTATTATGATTTCGTAGTCTATGTACATTTATTTAGTTCTTCTAAGTAGTCTTATATAATGCAGGTCTGAGTGAGAGTTTACGATTTGGTTTTATCTAACGAGTGTGGTAAGACCTTCTTTCTTCTTATCTAATGTCTACTGTTTCCTACTTAAAGATGTCTGCTCTGAATCCCTTATTGTTTATATCGCTGTGCAGATATGATAACTAACTGGCAAAAAAAAGCTTTTGACAAAAAAAAGAAATAATATTTTAAATAGAATTTAAAATATTATTTCTTTTTTTCCATGTTGTCTTTTATCCATTGAAATCACTATTTATATTTTATCTATCTGTCAGTAATTTATTATCATGGTTATTTAACTGTATTACAACCGTATGTATATCGAACGCATGGTAGTGTGTGTAATGGTTTTTTATGTATTTTTTTATGACGAACTAGACAGATTGGCCAGAGAAGCTGACCTTGACTGCTTCACCGGATTGAGAGGTGGCATAGCTCTTAGGTCGCTTAGCCTGAACCTCTATTGCTAGTAACTCGACACAAGGGTCACTCCAGTTTTATTGATTGAATGCAATTTTGTATGCATAATTTAAAAAAATATAGCATTCTGCACTAATATCTACTCTATAATAAGTGTGGGATACTTCAAACTCCTCCATCAGCCCAATTTTCATAAGAAGAGATACAAAGTTTTTTCTTCACATATTAATATAATGATGCTAATACGTGTAGCACGTGAGCGAGCACGTAATATACGAGCGCGGCTGCCTGGCTGCGGCCGAGGACTGGCTCCAGCGTCACTTCGCCTCCGTTGCCGCGGCGGTGGTCGGCCCCCTTGCTATTAAGGTTCAAACGCTCCAAGTGGCTAGGCGCACCTCGTAGATGGAGCCACCGCTGCATGTGCTTTTAATCTGTGATTTTGACATTCAAGTGTCACATGTCATATGAATCAAAATTATTTCTGAACGCATTAATTCTTAAAGTAATTTTTTTACATTATTATTTTCCCGTATAAACCTTGGTTTGCCTCATGTTTATAGCGTTTAAATATTTTATCAATGAAATATTTAAAAACAGATATCGTACGGACAGGTCAATTTTCCAACTTTCTGGTATGTATTGTAATGGCGCCATAATTTGTAATTATGCTATTATTAAAATAATAAATTTTGAGGAAAAATACTTTTACGGATTTAATCGTCCTTTAATTTTTTAAATTCCTGTTCTGTGTATAAGGAAATAATAATAGGGCCTGAAGCTGCTAAACCAACTGTGTCAAAGTTAACGTTCAGTGGCATCAGAGTTGTCGATTTTGCTAGTTCTGATAATTTGCTAGTGCAGGAGAAAACCTGTTTTATAATGACCCCTCCAATACTGTTTCAATTGTTGTTATCTTCAAAATATGCCGATTTTTCATCAATTCGACATTACATCAAATATTATACAATATTGATTAATTACATTAATTAAATTCAATTAGTAGTTACCGGTTTTTGCCACAACGGTAATTGAATTGTAATAAGTTGGTTTCATTGCGAAATGTCATTGGCAAATAGCATATTCGGAGCTCAGGTGTTGTAATTTTTTTATTGTACCTGTGAAGATTTATCATCTGCGTATTAAAGGGTAGTATTGACTGTCTTATGTGGTAGTATATGTTTACTTTATGTTACGTTTGTTTTGTTTTAGAGTTTTGACATTACTAAAATAATATATGACAAAGGCTGCTTAGAGGCGGCGGAGGATTGGTTTGACCGCAACCTGTTGATTGTAGCCACTTCCGCTGTTTGTACCGCTTTTGCACAAGTAAGTTATGTAACGTAGCAGCACGATATATGGCAACACCTTTCATGTAGAATTGAAATTTGGCGCGTAAAGTAAATAAATGCTTTTTTCTATCTAATTTAGCAACATAGTAGTGTTAATATATTTTTCTCATGTAGTTTTTATAGATTAAAAAAAAGATTAGTTTTTCTTTTATAATGAGTTTAAGTTCTACAAAATTAGTTCTTTTTAAAATATTTTTTGTGAATATATAAGATTTAAGCTGTGATAGCTGGATCTCGAATTAAAATCTGTTGACCGGGGGTTCGAATCCCATCTGGCTTGTACCAATAAGTTTTCCTTTCTGTGGTCTCCTAAATTATAAAGAAATCACTTGTTAAAATTTGTTTCCAAAATATATGATCGGCTTAATGGCTGTCACTAATAAGCTCTCTACACCACAAAGAATGTGAGCTATGATTACAGAGACAAAATGTAACAACAATTTTTGTTCTTGTTTTCGTAATTAAATTTAATAGCCAATAGGTTTAGGGTACGATCTGGGAATCGTAAGGTCGTAGGTTCGAATCCAACGTTTGATTATTGACGTGAACCATCTCGCAAACTCAAGCTTAAGCTTTTTGGAATGGTTAACTGTAATAGGTTGGTTCGTAATGAAACGTCACAGGCAAACAGTAGATTAATATGCCAAGTTATTTTCGAGTATTATACAAAACTTTATACGTGTATTATACTAAACTTACTTTATTTCTATCTTTTGGTGGGTTTGTTGTATTTCTTTTAATTAATTTGATTAATATATATATTTTAATGGTTCGTAGATTTTGGGAATCTGCTTCGCTCAGAATCTCCGTGCGGACATATTTGCGCAGAAGTCGAAGTGGCACTGACATTCGGCCCCTCCTGCCGCCGTGTGACGCGCGTCACCACGCAATGGCGACCCCTACCGGCTACTCTACGCAGGACCCTTATGAATAATAGACTTTCATCGATTATAACGGGTAATCGATAATTAAATCAACTAGATCACATTATAAAATTTAAGTGAATTTCATAAGAACGATTAAATTTGTTATCAATATTGTTACAATTTGCTTACGGACAATGCACTCATACGATGTTTATTATCAATAATTGTTGATATCGATTGTTATAATCGATTTAGCTTACAAACCGTAATAATTAATAATTTATTATGTAAACTATAAAATGAAACTATATTAAGTACATTCCTTAGCACAGTCGCCTGCATTAACATATATAATTAATAATTAAATATTATTACATAATAAATTATTACACTTTATATTATACATATAACATCACATTTATGTTGAGCAAATTAAGTAATACTAGATCATTTTCTTACATTTTAATGGACGCGACTGTACCAATAATTTGTTCTTTAATATAAACAACATTGTATTTTGTTGTATTATGTTTTAAGTGATATCCGTTAAATCGTCGATTATTCATAATCCTGCGTACCCACTATTTACATCGATAGTTTGACGAGATAACAATAAATCGAATTGATGTTCAAGTTCCTTACAAATCATTGATTTAACAGATGCTGTGTGGAATTTTGATAGAGATAGAGATTCGTTGTCCAATACCTTTTTTATTATTCACAAGTAATAAATACATTATTATAACAGTGATAGCCAATTGGCCAATTGGGTCGGGTTTGAATCCCAATCAGCTTGATTTAATTTATTACTTTTTAAGTACAAAAAAATCACTAGTTAAAAGAAATTGTGCCAGTCTTATGGCGATAGGATCATCTCCTGTCACATATAGGCTTTGAAAAGCTTTGTGAAAAGCGGACAAAAAAAGCTGTCTCTGTCAACACCACTAGGCTAAGTAGAGATGAACCTTAATATTTTTACAATATTTTTCATAATAATCCACGCAGTTGATTTACGACGATATTTACGTAATACGGATTTGTTGTTAGAAATGCTTATATATACGTATTATATAGGATAAATGTTATAACTGTCATATCTCATATATCTCATCTTATCTTCTCCTTCTTTTGCCTTCTCAAAGAAATCTATGACTTCTACTACTATCTTTCTATACTTTCTTCTACGTACTATCAACCTATGGAATCAACTGTCACCAGCTATGTTTCCAAACTTTTACGATTTGGTGACATTCAAGAAAGCCTACTCCTATCACAAAGAACGATAATGCACCTGCAGCTCCTAGGATGCTGTGGATGTTCACGGATGACGATGATCACTTACAATCAGGTGCGAGAAATCTATCTCCAACTTCCTAGCTATCAAGCGGCGTCTATCATCTCTTAGTCACGTATGCTGCCGAGGGATGTGGCTTTTGAGCGACTTGTGGTCTAAGGACAAGGCCGCGAGGAAAACAGCTTATGAGGTGGACTGATACAACCAGATAAAAGCAGCAATGAATGGGTCAACATCAGTGCACGAGTACACGAGAAAAGCGGCCATTAACCACATTCACACACGCACACATGACACGTAACAATTATATATCTATATTCCTTCTTTTATATATATATATATTTATTTATAAATATTTATGTACCTTCTTCTCTCTCCAATAGTTTTAAAAGTTTTGTACACATCCGTGGGGTTTAAGCCTGGTGATCCATCACACAGGTTTGTTCCTAGTTTGATTAAAATTGTTGTGGGACAATAAATTTTTGTTTGTTTGTTTGTGTGATTCAATTATGTTCAGGCAAAATGTAGTTGCAATTGATTTTAATTCTTTACTGATTTGCCATTATGCATATAGAGGGTAGCGTATAATATTTCAAATGTACTATGATACCAGTCCGTACATCCCGGAGTAATGTTTGAGATTTGTAAATTTTTAGAGGACGATTACCTTAAATGTGTTCATTACCTTTCGGCGTAGCCTTAATGGAGCTGTGAGAAGTTATGTGTATTGAATTGATATATTATATAGCTGTTTGTATGTATTATCCAATGTTATTTAGAGACTCCATATATAACACTGATCAGTCAATATTATAATTCAGAATTTTAATATTGTAAATTAAAATAGTTAACACAGCTTCTTCATTAACCCCTGCATTCTGGGGGGGTGAAGAGGACAGGGAGAAAGGGTGGTGATATGAAATTATACTCATTAAAAACTCCTATGAGTTTGTGAGGGGCTCTAAGATCTCATCTACCATCACCCTCGCTGTACTAAGACAAGATGGGACCACTTGTTGCCTTCCTCCTGGATCCAGTTCGGAGTATGTGCTAGGTGCAACTAATAAACTAAAGAAATGTGTTTACGGAAAAGCGTGGCTGACTTAAAAGAGGATGCTGTGACTATGACTATCCTTCTGTGAATATATGTACATTATGACCGTGCTCTCTGTCTACCCCGCTAATATAAAATGGTATTGAAGGTTATGATATCGACTGGTGTTAGTGTTAGAATGGAAAAAAGCATTATTGGATGTAATTCCGGCCAGTATGCGATAGACACTTGGAAAGGCTTTAGGAATTATTTTATCATTATGATTTTTTCAGCAGTGATACCCTAGTTGCTAAGCGTTTAAAATTGCGACCTGATGGTCCCAGCTTTTAATCTGAGTCGGATAGTGTCAGTAATGTAGCGTGTCTTCGGTTTTTTTAAGTATAAAAAATCACTTGGTAAAAGTTTGTGCCCCGTGTATCGCGATAGGTTCACCACCTGTCACAAAAATATCTATTTAAATGCCTATTTATTAAGTTTTTTTCTTAACGTTCCATCCAATAATTAACGTATTATTTTTTGTATCTTAGATTTGTGTGGATTTCCCGTACAATGTTAATTTCATGGTTGAATTGTTTTGAATAATTTTTAATTTGGATCATAACGAAATAATGTATTAATGTTGTGTCTTTGTGAAGATTATCAGTGTTGCCATTCGCTATGGGGTCGTTACTGAAGCAGCAGGAGTATAATGGCTGACAATACTAGTTCTAATGTAAATGTAAATTAGCTTGTAATGTTACTAACACTTAGTCATGTAAGTAATACTCATTTTAAATCGATATTGTATATTGTATTGAGTTTATTTCGTGTTTTATATATATTTTAAATTTACTCTATATGTTTGACTCGAATATTATTTTTTAGTTTTTATTACAATATTGAAATTATGTCTTCTTCTACTTGTGGTTTCCTGTTCTACTACCAGGTTCCGTTTTCCTACTAAGTCTTTTTGGACTTTTGAAATTTGTGAGATTGTTCTTCTACCATGTCCGCTTTCATTGAAATTATATACTGAAAATAATTTGTAAAACTGCTAGAACGATTTTAGATAAAATAGGATATGATTAGATTTATTTGAGAGAATTAAAAATTTTACTATTAATTTCTTACTGTTAAGATCTGCCTGTAATTTTAAGTTTTTCTTCACAGTATTCTCATATTCTGGTCCATTTTATAATGTATTTATTAATTCTTTACTGTCATAAGAAATTTTATTATAAATAATTTTGTATGATTCCTTAGCTATACACTTAATGACTGTCCCACTTTTTCTATAACGGTGTTGGTGTCAAATCCTGATTGCTCTGAGCTTAAGATTCAGTTTAGACTTTTAAATACATTTTATCTGAATAACGGAATAGAATCGGATTTACGGAGTACCTTAGTATGAAAAAAGATTTTACCAACCATCTCTTAGTATGAATTATGTGAGAGCTTATTTCAATTTTATTATGCTAATCGTAAAACGGCCACATATCGAGCCCACGTGTATATTACAATTCTTTCTACTATAATACCGTTTTCACGTGCACAGATTAATTATTCTTGTATATGAAATGGAATTTTAAATGTCTCTATATTTAAGTACTCTGTGTTTCTCACTGCTTTGTGATGTCTTGAAAAGGAAATTGAATAGACAATTTTTTTTTAATTTATTACAAATAAAATTTTACAGTAAAGAGAATACTATACATATAACTTAACGCTATATAAACCGCAATGGTTTGTCACTAGCGCCAAAGCGTCCGTCTTGCGTTCCTAAATAATTCTTTAATATACTCTTAATGTTTTTGTTCGTTATACAATTCCTAATATCTGAGGGTAGTTCATTAATTAATCTAGGCACGATGTATCTTGCCGTGCGCTCGCCGTACACATTTTTGCGCCTATCGTATTAAAGTGGTTTGACGATATCGATGTCGAATTACTGAGCGCCTTAGTATTGTAGATTATATTACCGTTTTACATCGGTTGGATTTGATAATACCCACTACTGTTAGATTTAAAAATAAAATTAACATAAACCCGCCCATGTATTAAATCCATTTAATAATTCAATCCAATAAAATGGATTTTAACATAAAAATTTATTGCTTTTTTTTTAATGACGAATTATACAGATTGGCCAGAGAAGCTGGCCTTGACTGCTTCACCGGATTGAGAGGTGGCATAACTCTTAGGTCGCTTAGCCTGAACCTCTATCGCTAGTAACTCGACACAAGGGTCCGGTGAGGGGTAACCTCGGCTCGGACGGTTACTATGTTACGCGTAAGCATTCCGATCCGAGGGCGCCCGAGAGGGCCGAACTCGGTCGGTAGCTATTTCACGGATAATCTAAGGGACATTCGAAAAGCTAAACTAACTTTGGGTGCCACTTCAAATTTATTACACCGTGAAAATAATGAACCATTTCCACATTCCCTTTGCATTTTGTGTAGATCTGTGACTTTTAATCTCATGTATTTAAAGCTGAGCTTTGATCTCTTTTTTTAAGATATTTTTTCTTTGTAATTCCGTTGCTTTTTTATGAATAACTTTTTACATTGATTTTAAATAAAACAAACGTTTTGTCCATAACATAACCGTATAGGGACTGAGGTATTAGATTGCGTGAACTATTTTGGGTTACTTAGCAAAATGGCTAAGTTACTTATAACAAACTTAAGCCCTAATAAAATTAGGCCCGAGTCTGCTATACTGTGTTAAAATAAACATGCAGTGACATCACAGTTCAGTTGTGTCACTTTGGTTATCCAATCGCCTACCAGTGACAATTCAATATTGTTTCAATTGTGGCTATTTGTTAATCTCGTACATAATGTCTTCTAAATATGTCGATACATTTATATCAATAAATAAATGTATATAAAAGAAATCCGATGAAAATTACATGTCAAAAAATTGTATTTTATTACTGATATTTAATAGGTTGTCAAATATCTCCCTTCCGCCTTTTGTGTCATGCGGCACCCAAACATCAAGCTTTTTTTTGTATCCAGCCTTCTGCAGATGGTTTAAAAGTGTTGGTGACTAACTCCCATCTCCTGGGCGATGTCACGAGATGCCACATGCCGGTCTAACTCGATGTAGTCCATGATTTGATCGGTATTTGTCGTCACAGGTCTTCCGCCGGCTGGCTTATCCATGGTGTCGTTTTCACCGGCTCTGAATCGTCGAAACCATTCCTCCGTGGTTCGAAGTGATAGAGTACCATCCCCCAAAACACCAATAATCTCACGGAACGTTTCTCTAGCGGATTTGCCTTTAACGAAGGAAAACTTTAAAATAGCGCGAATTTCGGCGTTAGTGAACTCCATGTTGACACGTCTATAACTGTTGAACGCAATTTCCAAACTAATTATGCATAGCGTCGTTTTGTAGGTTATGTCAAGACCTTTCAAATTATGTATAGTATTGCTAGATACGAGCTCTGTAGCGCTTTGTACATAGCCGCGAAATTCAAAAGACAAAAAGGCGGAAGGGAGATATTTGACAACCTATTATTACTGACTTGTTGATATTTTTAAAACGCTGTTTTTAGCAGCACCACCCTTAGCCTGCTGAAAATGCTAAATAACATTAAGTTCGCCTTCGTACATATACTTTGGTGCATTAAAGAATTTATCTATCTATGTTAGTAGATAATGGTTTTCATCACATTTAAATTGTAATATGTTGGTTTCAAAGTGAATTGTCATTGGTAAATAGCAGACTCGGGGGCTTTAAGCCGTCATTCGTCTATTCGTGGTATGGTATTTGGACCATTACTCACATTGCAAAATGTTCTTATTCTATATTTTCTTATTTCACAATTTGATTTCGTTTAGATATTTAGTTCGAGATTATTTTATTACTTATCACTATTTTCACTTTTAGACAATAAGACGTGATTTTACATATTATGATAAAAAATATGAATCTAAGAATTTTTTTTATACATCCTATCTGTTGTTTGTATGTCTATGCGTAAAATTTTATGTCATTTCTTATACAATTATGTTACTCATGAAAATTGATATTTTATACGCAAAATATAAATTCACAATAAAACTAACGCGTGTCATTTCATTTTTAATTCCTAAACAATATGAGAAAATCTACGCAGTATTCTCTCAGCACGATTTTGGAATGCACCGCGTACCCTAGAAAAATTTTTTATACATCCTATCTGTTGTTTGTATGTCTATGCGTAAAATTTTATGTAATTTCTTATACAATTATGTTACTCATGAAAATTGATATTTTATACGCAAAATATAAATTCACAATAAAACTAACGCGTGTCATTTCATTTTTAATTCCTAAACAATACGAGAAAATCTACGCAGTATTCTCTCAGCATGGTTTTGGAATGCACCGCCTACCCTAAAAATTCTTTTTATAAAAACTCGTTAACATTCTTGTTAACCATTTAAGCTTAAGCTTAAGCTCCTTGTACAGGGTAAGGTGATGGCTTACGTCAGTAGTCGAACTAGAGATTCGAACCTACGCCCTGTGAACTAACCATAACCTAAACCATTAAACTATCGGCAATACATTGGGATAAGAATATCGTCGTGTTTCGCTCGGGGGTTACCTTTATTTAAGGTAAGACACCTGCGATTTCTCCAATAGCTGCTCAGTGCTGATATGAGCATTTTCGATAAGGTCGTAAAAAGTTAGAAAAACCGGTAATTACGTCTGTTTCACCACATCAATATTGTGAATCCATATTTCGTCTGTTCATGTTGTCAGAGATGTCCTCCAAGGCTAAATATGTGCTCCCCCCGGAAGGGTTCTCGGCTTGTCGTCCCGGGGGGGCTCAGTAGCCGTGGTCCGCCTCCCACGGTGAAACTAAGAACCCGCCGGCCCGTGTAAAGGGCTGGCATGGAGGGGCTGCAAGGCGGGCTCCAGGCTCAGGAGCCTGTCCATTGCGGCCAACATACGAGTCGCGGGGGGAGAGGAGTTTTGGTGTGTCGTTGCCACTCTCCCTATCCCCCGCGACTCAGCGGTGCCGCACCGCGAATGTGAAGGTGGAAACTCGCGCCTTAAGTGTTCGGGTGCGCCTTGCCTGAAGGGCGGTGGAGGAGACGGCGTCAAGTTACGGGCGGGGCTGCGGAGGTCTATCTCTTCACGTGCCCCTGCGCGACTGTGGAGGAACACCCTGTGGGGTATAGTCGGTGAGGGCCCGACATAATCCGTCCCTCCCCCGGGGGGCGTTTACGCGGTTAGGTACGTTCCCCACAGGCTAAAAAAAAAGGTTTAGGTTAGGTTTATGAAAGGTTTATGTTTGTTACCTCATAACTTTCGACTGGCTAAACCGATTTTGATGATTCTTTTTTTATTTGAAAACAGTTGCTTCTTCGAAATTTGGTCCAATTCTGACAATGGGATCCATGAGAAAACCATAAGTCTAAAATTTGCATCAGGTATGTCCGCCACAAATGTACGAATAACACAATATCACGCCGACCGATTTCGATGATTTTTTAATAGAAAGGATGCACTTCTAGAGTAGTTTAATGAGAGTTTGTCCAAGTCTATTTCGTAATAGACTTGGACAATAATTCCGAAATACAAAGACCGTAATAATGTTTACCGTTTCATTTGATTTTTGCTTGTAAATATACTTTATTATACCTAAATAAATTTAGTGCTATCACTAAGTAAGAGGTAAATACAGAAGGAAACAAAATATTTGACTTTGAACAACACGTCCGAGGAGTAAAATAGAATCAGTACGACAGTAATGGCGCGTTACTTCCAGTTAAAGAAACAGTTACGGTGGTCGCGCGTACATTTACACTCAAAGTTAAAGATAATTCAAGGAACCAAATAAAACATCTTAATGGTAAGTGATCGCAAAAGTCAGATTCTATTCTAGGTTACGCTGCAGTACATTGATAGGAACAAAATACTTTTTTTTTGTTAACGGGGAGGAAATCTTCAAAAAGATACCTCGCCTTCTGGAGGGTCATGTGGGATTTTTACCCATTAAAACCTCCCCGGTGGCCCTTCCTCGGTGCATAGTGAGAGGCTCCAGGATCTCCAGTGGAACGCACCGGAGCCCCTCTGCACTGTGCTCAAGGAGAGCACTTCACGGGGGGCTTCAAGGCGACACGGGCCAGCCCCTTTTAGTCGCCTTCTACGACAGGCTGGGGATACCGTAGTCTTATTCTTGAAAAACCATAACTACAGGGCTGAGGAACAAAATACTACATACAATTCCCAATGAGAGTTTAAGCGGTAGTCTGACGTTGTACCAGCTAAAATAAAAATAAGAACTCATTAAAATGTGTGCAGCACAGTTTAATGTGCAGCCAAGGCACTTGAATTCCACTAAAGATGGAACAAGTGGCTACTAAGTAGCGGGAATGGCATCGTGAACGGAACAAAGTGCTTCAAGCTTAAAAAATTCCTAGCTGTAGAGTGCAGCACACTTTAAGCCGCTGTAAACTTAAAATGGGCGTATAGTGTAGATTTTAAAAGACGTATTCTGTTTTATAAATAAAAATGGATAGCGTAATGGTTTTAGGTTAGAGAACGGACTGGTATAGTCGTAATAGTAGATGGTCATTTTGCCATCTTTAACGGTTTCATAGTTTTACAAGATGAAAAGGTTATTGCAGTTTTGCAGTTTAATACCGATTTCAGAAAAGGTGGCGGTCCTTTTTTTATTTGCTAAATATACAAATTAAAATTAACAATATTACTAACCTCTCAAAACAAGTTAGGCATTATCAGCATTAGTTAGTATGTTTGAAGCTATGACCTTATGTGTTATAGACCTTAGCCCAAATCATACTTTTAAGTGTAACATAATTTATACGACTATTAACGCGATGAATGAGGGTTACGTTAAAAGCATCCCTAATTGAAAAACATGTATCAGATATAGGGACGTCAGGGAGGCAAGAAAGATTTTTCATATGCATGAAAAATGAGCTCAAACAAAACCAACTCATTCACCAAAATATTAAAATAATCTAAAACTTTTTAAACTTAAATAAACAAAAACCTCTTCCCCTGTGGCCCGCACCGGAGCCCCTCTGCACCGTGCTTCTTCCCGGGTCCACCTTGGCGGACGACAAAGGCCCCCACCCTTGTCGCCCAGTGAACCCTAGGCCCCTTTTAGTCGCCTTCTACGACAGACAGGGGATACCGTAGTCTTATTATTGAGAGCCCAGAACTACAGGGCTGCAATGCATAATTTAGCAGTGCATAATTTACCTAAGTTAACGGAGAAAGCATGTAAAATAATTATTTCCCAATTGTTTTTATATAAATTCACATTACCCCATGGAAGTCGTAAAAACAAAGAGTGCAGTAAATTGTCTAGAAACAATATTATTTTTAATTAAAATAGTAAAACTTTTACAAGCTGTACTTGGAAACTAGCTGCACAGTAAATAAGTCAGCTTAAAGGAACAACGCTCTGGCGGAATATTAGCGTGGAATTATGGCCCACTAGTGTTGTTTGTTACGGCACATGCGAGTATTGCAAACCTAATTACTGACACAGGGGCACAATAGACGAAGTCGAGGAGCGTAGCAGTCGAAGTTTCATTTGTTTAACAAGAATAAAATAGTGTTCCCTTTGTTGTTTCCATTCGATTTTTGTGTCTTTAATTAGAGTGGATCTATAATATAAAAATATAGTTACATTTAGTACTTTGCAACTATTCTCAATTTTATTTCACTTAAAAAAGTTTTCCGGATCTCGTATTGCGTCGATTTTATCGCAGCAATTGGTGCAACAATTAATTTCAGGGCCTCCACCGCTGCAATAAAAAAAATAGTTGAATTCCATTTGAAAAAATACTTCATAACTACAATATAAAAAATAAGCTCTTATATCGTTTCGATCAATACATTTAAATAAAGAAAATTCTTTTGATCACCGGTCATGTTAAAGAAAACGATGAAACTTCAAATAGATACATTATTGAACTCACGGCAAATTGTCAACAATCCAGTGGCAATAGCAGCTAATCTTTGTGCCAACAATAACGTGGTCCGAAGAATTTGGCATTTCAGTGGTAGCAACCGCAATAAGATGATTCCGGTGTATGGCAATTGCGCCCGAGTTACCCTTGAAGACATAGTTATGACTAAATACATTTATATCTTTATACCTTCTAATATAATATATATATATATATACATATATATATGATATGTTTTTCTATACCGTGGTAAATCAGCATTTTAAATGCTAGGTAACAATTTTATTGGCACCGGGCGCCGGAGATCGGACTCAGGTTGCTAACGTACTATGCAATTTTAAGCAATCGCCCGGAAACTGAGCTACCGGCTCTAAACTAAGTGTACTGTCTTACAACAAAAGACTTTATTTCGTATGGTGTTGATAAATGACGTCAATGTTTCTTTGAGTATATACGAGATATTCATAATGAAGTAATGTCGTGATTCCATATTAGACGATGATTCAGGTCAGTCCTACGGAACGGAACGGAACGAAATATGTAACGGACTTTTAATACTTCAAATGCCTGATGTTAAGTGGACATGTATATATCTATTCACTCGACACTTGAAAACACCCACACTGTAATTGTTGGAAACGATAGACACGAGCAATTCATTCAAGTCCTTTACTGTACAAATAATAAAAGATGCAAGAACTTCGTTAGGGTCTGTAAGATGTCCACAGAAAAAGGATGGAATAAAGCTGTGCATCTTTACGCCCATACCCAAGTTGTTAGCCTAACGTTGTTACCACAACCTGTTAGCCTAACGTCCACCGAATCCAGAACTACGAGATGGCATTTAGCGTAGCCTGCCCAAACGTGACAGTATTATGACCCGATTTAATAGTAATATATATTATTACTATTATGTGCCCAGCAGTGGGTCATATATATATATTATTAGGAAAGACCAGCATAACATTTTGAATACGCGCCCCGCACCCCGCATCTTCATTCGGGCGGTTCGCTCGGGCAGCAACATCGTTCAAGGGCTGCTAGAATTATATTATCTTTTTCTTTACCTTTACTATTTACTGTTGTGTTAAACCTAACTTGGTGATTGTTACTTTGTTTCTCGAGTAATTAACGATAACATTTTTTATTGATTAACTTTTTTTCATTAAGATTAGTTTAATTGAAATGTTATGTAAATCAATATAAGACGGAATTTGTGATACGTGTTGTTTCTTTCTTTGACGGCGCTATTGATACCTGACAATATATATTTAAGCAATGTAGGTACCACTTATTGAGTGTCTTTCACGTTATCTCTAAAACCACGCACTTGATTGGCTTGAAATTTTGCATAGTTACTCATTTCACGTTGTAGAGGTTTATTAAAATGTATATTACACAAATCCTATCCAAAATTGATTTTTCATTTAGCATCTAAATGCATTATTTTGACTGTATCAGCTTCATCGACATTGCGAAACAGGGGAGGATAGTATAGATTTAAAGAAATGAGAGTATAAAGTCGTATTAGTTTAGAAAAATCTTTAAGGAAAGGTATAGTTGGCGGCAAATCACTCTGGCGCTGAGCGAAACGGATAGCTGCGCATGTGTACAGTCGCGCACGTAATTATTTATTATTACAAATTACGAATAGAGTATTTTTGTTGGTACTGTTTATATTGTTATTCACTATTTAAAATCACAAATAAATTAATAAAAAAATACTCAAAATTAACAGAAAGTAAAAGTCAATTAACATAAAATTTAGAAAGCGACACAAGGAGCGAGCGGGCTGTGGTATCTGTGCGCGGGGCAGAGTACCACAGCGCTGAAACTGCTGCTGAAACACTTACGCATGTCCCCGCCCACGGCCCCTTTACTCTGATATCTTATTTTCGACTCCTGTTCACTAACGGTCATATAGTCCGTAATATTTTTAAAGAATAAAATAACTGTAAGTACTTACTTGAACTTTATTTGGCTGTCTTTTAGCGTAACAAACAACTTTGTTTTCGTCTAAAAAAGAAAGCAATTATTATCAAAAATATATTTAATTTTAACTAAATTTTATTGTATGATAAAAATTGTTACCACTTCCAATACTTACCTATATAACGCTCAAGGCTTACGAACATGTGTTTGCACTTTTGCACTTCAATAATCATGTAATCGTCCATATTTAACAAATTGACCTGCAAGATTTTAAGGTTTTAGAAACTTTATTCTCACTATAGACATTAAAGGTCACTTACATGAGAACAATAAAATAACTAATAATATAAAACAATAAGTTCGCTTGCATATGGAAGAACTCCTAACGCATTAATTTGCTTTGGGACGATTAGCTGTCGTTAAGGAATTAAACAAGTTGCATTTTGAATGCTCTAAGTGTGTATACCCTCTTGACGTGTGCTGGTATTTTGTTATACAGCTGTGCTCCTTCAAAACAAATTGATCTTTTACCGTAATTCGTTCCAACTTTTGGTATTACAAGAAAACTAGCGCGTCGGTTGCTGCGTTTTTAGAATTTTTAGTAAAAGAGATGTTGGTATTAATTAATTGTTTTATCTATAATTTTCCTAATGAGAATACGTGTATGTATATTTATATAATTGATTGATATTCATTATTTTCGTCGCTTGGTAGAGATCAGAAGATTTTTACAAGTGTTACAACAGCAAGTTATACAACGAGCAAAATGAAAACCGACTTCAAATCGAACTAAGCAATTATTTTCATGCTTTTTATTATTTCTAAGCAAGTGCTTGACTACGATCCCACCTGATGTTAAGCGGAAATGCAGTCCTGGATGGTAAGGCGCATTAGCTTAGTAAATGCCTATTCACTCTACTCTTGAAAATACCCACATATATATATATGTGGGTATTATATATGAAAATATAGTCCGTAATATTTTTAAAGAATAAAATAACTGTAAGTACTTACTTGAACTTTATTTGGCTGTCTTTTAGTGTAACAAACAACTTTGTTTTCGTCTACAAAAGAAAGCAATTATTATCAAAAATATATTTAACTTTAACAAAATTTTATTGTCTGATAAAAATTGTTACCACTTCCAATACTTACCTATATAACGCTCAAGGCTTACGAACATGTGTTTGCACTTTTGTACTTCAATAATCATGTAATCGTCCATATTTAACAAATTGACCTGCAAGATTTTACAATTATATTTACGAGCAAAAATGAAAACCGACTTCAAATCGAATTAGGCAATTATTTTCATGCTTTTTATTATTTCTAAGCAAGTGCTTGACTACGATCCCACCTGATGTTAAGCGGAAATGCAGTCCTGGATGGTAAGGCGCATTAGCTTAGTAAATGCCTATTCACTCTACTCTTGAAAATACCCACATTGTAATCGGCAGGAAAGAAGCGGGCAAACTATTCCAGTCCTTTGCTGTAAGAAGAATGAAAGACGAAGCAAATCGCTTCGTTCGGGTTTGAGGATGTTCACAACAAAGGATGAAATCGTGCGTCTAGAAGTCCGATGGTGGAAAGGGGATGGGGAAGGAGATCATGTAGTTCCTGAGCACACTCTCCAAAGTGTAATCTGTAAAACACCGAAAGGCTGGCCACCTTGCGCCTGTGCTCAAGACTGAGCAGATTGGTTTCAGCTACGTCACCAAATAGCCTTTTAGCCCGCCTCTTCACCGAGTCCAAAGCTGCGAGAAGGCATTTAGCAGCGCCTGCCCAAACGTGACAATAGTATTCTACACATGACCGGACTTGAGCTTTATAAAGTGTTAAAAGCTGTCCCGCAGAGAAGGTTGCACTTTGACCAAGATCCCAAGTTTTTGAAGGCGGGGTATCTTGTTGAAGATTTCCTCCCCGGGAATCAAAAAAAAGAAGACAGTTCACTGCAATAGTCGAATGGAGGATTCGAACCGACGACCTTACGATTCACAAACCGAACCGTAATTCATGTGGCTATTGACATTTCTCATTCAACAAAAACCGACTTAAAATGAAATCAATCGTATATAACACGCGGACGATTTATTTGTATTTATGACTTATCATAGGAAAATTACAAAATAGAATTAATCGGAACCTAACCTCTATCAATCGAATACTAACTCTCAACAAATTACTCTTGAACCAATAAGAAATTAATCATGAACAAAGTGATGAATCAGAACTTTGTTCCGTTGGCGTGATATTGAGTTATTCGTATTAGTAGTACACGTGTACATTCGCCGCACATACTTGATGTTAATTTATGACTATTACGGTTTTCTCATGGATGACGTTGTCAGAATTGGATCTATTTATAATGGCAACAAAAATGGCATAGAGCCGTGGTAGCTCAGTGTCCAGGCGGTTGGCTCTTGTTGCATTCAGTACGTTAGCAACCCGAGTTCGATCCCCGGTGCCGGCACCAATAAATTTGCCAATTTTATGTGCTGATTAACCACGCGCTCGGCGGTGAAGGAAAACATCGTGAGGAAACCTACATATCTTAGAAAATTTTTCTAAGGCATGTGAAGTCTTTTTTTTTTTTATGCGTGTAAACTGGCGCTTGACCATGATCCCACCTGGTGTTAAGTGGTGATATAGTCGAAAGATAGTACGCGCTAGTTTAGTAAGTGCCTATTCACTCTACTCTTGAAGGCTCCCACGTCGTAATTGGACGGAAAGACTGACGCCGGCAACTTATTCCACTCTTTTGCCGTACGCACGATGAACGATGACTCAAATCGTTTCGTTCGGACGCGCGGAACATCAACTATAAAAGGGTGGAGACCCGCCGAGTGTCTAAACGTCCGAAGGTAGAATGGGGATGGGGGAATTAACTCGTGTAATTCCTGTGCACACTCTCCAAAGTGTAATCTGTAAAACACCGAAAGGCTGGCCACCTTGCGCCTGTGCTCAAGACTATCTAGGTGTAGATCTTGGTCACCTATCAGCTTTTTGGCCCGCCTCTCCATGGAATCCAGTGCCGCGAGTTGGTATTTGGCTGCACCTGCCCAGATATGACAACAGTACTCCACACATGGCCGGATCTGCGCTTTATACAAAGTCAAAGCTGTCCCGTCAAAGTCTACCAATCCGCACTAGGGCCGCGTGGTGGAATATGCCCTTATTATACTCTCTTTACAGAGAAGGCCTGTGCCCAGCAGTGGGACATATATATTATATATATAAAGGCTGTAACATTAACTTTAACTTTTAACTTTAAAATGGCAACACACAGGAAGCAACAGCTTTCAAATAAAGAAGAGTCGAATGTTATGAAGTAACAAACATAAAAAAGACACAGACGAATTGAGAACCTCCTACTTTTTTCAAGTCGATTAAAAAGTTGACTCTTATATTTTTTCGATTATGTGTGTGTGTAATATGCCAACAATAATTAGTTTTACATAATATTTGGCGTGATGTTATGTAAGATTTTCTGCTTTAATTTTGCATAAATAGACATAGACATTTATTTATTGGCATCACAATACAAAAACACATCACAGACAGAATATAACAGACATTAAAAAAGAATGAAAAATAGACAAAACATAGCATATGCTGTCGCAAGGATGCGACACCGCTGATTTTCAGCGGTGCCCGGGACTACCTAAAGACGAGCGCGCGCAATACTACTTTTATATGGAATTTATACAGACAATAAGAGTATAATAAATATGATACATAAATAAAACAGTTATGAGATTAAAATATATTTTATACGATAAAATAATAGATGAAAAAATTTCATAAATAAATATATTATTGAGTAAACGTATAAAGTTTAAATTATGTAATGAAATATTGAAAATATTGGAAACAACAAGCCACCGATAATTATAAAACAAATTGCGTAAAAAGAAGTTCAAATACGCGGTGGGTAAATTAATCATACCTGGGATACAGCTTTCGTGGTCTGAAATTAAATGATCGAAAGATCTTAATACATCATATTCAACAGTATTATTGAAACCACACAAAATTGCCACCTTTAAACCTATTTATACTAAATTATCAAAACTATGAGCTGGCAACTAATTTACTTTCTTTACCGGCAATCCTTCGTCAATACATAAAATTTGACACTAACTGCGCGTTACGGTGTTACCCGCTATTAAAGACTATTATTATTTCTATATATATTATTGTTTCTATAATAAAAGAAGTTTAAGTTGCTCCTATTTAATTTAACTATATGCCAGGAAAGTCCGTTACTGTAGGACTGATCTGCATTGTTCTGGGCTGTCAAGAATAAGACTACGGTATCCCCTGCCTGTCGTAGAAGGCGACTAAAAGGGGCCTCGGGTTCACTGGGCGACAAGGGTGGTGGCCTTTGTCGTCCGCCAAGGGTGACGTGTCGCCTTGCACTGCGAGGGCACAGGGGGGAGGGAGTAACCTCCCCCCCGGGAAGTGCTCTCCTTGAGCACAGTGCAGAGGGGCTCCGGAGCGTTCCTCTGGAGATCCCGGAGCCCCTCACCATGCACCGAGGAAGGGCCACCGGGGAGGTTTTAGTAGATAAAAACCCCACATAACCGCCGCCTTCCCCCCAGAAGTCGGGGTATCTTTTTGAAGATTTCCTCCTCGTTAACAAAAAAAAAGGACTGATCTGAATCAGCGTCTAATATGGAAACACGACATTAATTCATTATAATTATCTGGTGTATCTTCAAAGAAACTTTGGCGTCATTTATCAACACTATACGAAATAACGTCTTTTGTTGTAAGACAGTACACTTAGTTTAGAGCCGGTATCTCAGTTTCAGGCGATCGCTTAAAATTGCATAGTACGTTAGCAACCTGAGTCCGATCTCCGGTGCCCGGTGCCAATAAAATTGTTACCTAACATTTGAAATGCTGATTTACTACGGTATAGAAAAACATATCATGACGAAACTTGCATATCTTCGAAAAGTATGTAGGGTACCAACCTTAGTCTCTTCGTCAGAAGAAATAAAAATCCTTTGGGTTATGTGGGAATGTCGATATTTTTTTGTCTTATATTTCTGCAACGTATAATTAATGACATACAATTTAAAGGAAATATAAAATAAACAAAACATAGAAACGGAACACAATAGAGAGAGATCACTCACAACATCAGCAATACGATTATGATGACAATGAAAAATTAGTAATTATAAATTATCATTTTGTGCATACACATTATCACACATAAACACACAGCGAAACACATCTACATACATATAAACAGATTTTTATCTTTAAATTTATTTCGTTTCATTCTAAATATTTAACGTGCCCTGTCATTTTTGAACATTACGCTCATGAGCCGTGATAGCTCAGTGTCCGGGCGGTAGGATCAAGTCGCATGGTACGCTAACAACCCGAGTTCGATCCCCGGTGCCGGCACCAATAAATTTGTTGTTGAAATTTTATGTGCTGATTCACCACGCGCTCGACGGTAAAGGAAAATATCGTGAGGAAACATACCTTTGACCATTTTTCTGAGACATGTGAAATCTGCCAATCCGCACTAGGGCCGCGTGGCGGACTATGCCCTTATGTTCTCTTTACGGAGAAGGCCTGCGGTCCAGCAGTGGGAAATACATATTATATATATAAAGGCTGTAACTTTAACGTTCAAAAATGATGACCATTCTTGCCTCTTCCTCATCCCCTCCTGCTGCTCCTACTTTCTTTCTTAACTCCCTTTAAGGAGGTAAAATTTTTACCTGATCATCTTCTGATGACGTAGAGCAACTCTCAGAGCTTAACTCCGCAGTGGTGGTTCTTTTTTTTACCTTGTAAAATTGACTTTAATAAGTATATATTTATAACATAATACTAACTAAAAAGAGAAATATTTACACAATAATAGGTATTTTACAAAATATTTACAAAAAATTTAACTGTGCCAAACCGTTTTCGCTTGGCAGCGTGCCCAGAAGGCTGGTAGCATAGCATTGCCACTTTGCATAGCAATGATTAGCCTCTTTGAAAGGTATAAGCCAGCCCTCTGTTCACCAGATGTGTTGACCAATTTTTTCTAGTCCTAAAAGTCTAGTCTAGTCTCACTGTTACGAAAGTTATATACATATATATATGAAAAAAATAAAGTAAGGTTACATTGGTATATAAACAAAGAAGGCGGAACAAGTACTTGAACAATTATATCAAAACTAAAATATAATAAACCAAAGTTTATAAAGACAGCACGACGAAGCTCTATGCAAGTTGCTTACAACCGCCCCCTTGAAAAACTTTCGAGGGAGGCCTACGTCCAACAATGGATGTCCTACGGCTGAATTGAATTATGAGCTATGGCTAAAACGATGTGAGAACTTATATATTTTTTTTAAATATATCTTTTAGTTGTCTACAATAGGACACAGTATCTTAAATAACACGAACAGATGTTTAGTTTTGATGTCTGTGATTTTGTATATTGAATTGACGTTGTTGACATCTAAGAAAGAAGTAGATTCATTATTGAAGATCTGTTATGTCTGCGTATTATCGTTCGATAGCTAGAGTCATTTCGATTTACACTTACCTTGCCTTTGAATACCTCATTCCAATTGAGTACGGTGACTTGCGAATGCACGGACGTAAAGGAGTTCCCATCCGCCAACGGTATAATATTCCCCGGTTTATCCGACATCATACCCGCGAACGTGTATACCAACATTAAGTCCGCATTAAAACCTTTGTAATCGGGATGAATTAAGATACGCTCTATAGGTAGGTACTGTTCGTAGCCAGATTCGAACATATTTTTAGTTCCTATAATGACGAATGATCCAGTGAGTTCCGGAAGTATTTTAGGATCAGACTTCTTTTCGCTGAAAAAGGAATAACTATGTAATTTAACACATTCACTGCTTTATAAATAAATAAAAAATTAATAGTCGGGAACTAATGCATTACTCACTCAGATCCGAGTGTTGTTGGAACATCGAATATTTGAACTGCTTGGATGTTTGATCGCTTAAGCAAAAGAGATTGTATAGAGGAGGTTCATTCTATAGTGGGGGGTGGAGTTGCTCGCGTCCGTAGGAGATACTTGAACCATGACACCCTACACGTGCCCCCCGGGTAGTGCTAAACGAGCAACAAATGCCGGTGGTAGGCTTCGGCCTCACCGAGGGTTTTTCTGGGCGTCCCTCTGATGAGCAGAGGGCGCGCCAGAGGGACGGAGGGCGGGCCCGGTGTTCACTAACCCTGTCACCGGGCAGGTGGTGTGACTACGCACCACCCCCGCCCAAAGACCGTAAACCGGGCGGAGTGTCGTTGATCATGTCTAGCGGCTCTGCCCGGAGCGGGGGTCTTGCCTTAATTGGCCGGGCCGCGAGGAGAGTACCTCTATAAAAACTCCCCAATCCCAAGTGGTGAACACAGCGCGACGGGATGCATGGTTGAGGGGCTTGTCAACCGTTACTGTACCGCGGGAACCTGCCGCCACCCGCGAGTAGGTATACCTAAAAGGTATACCGAGGCTTACCGGGGTAAGGAGGCTCTGCCCCGGCGGACTTTTATTTCCTACCATAATCGTGGGAACAAATATGGACAAAGACACAAACAAAAATAGTGATGGAGATAGGAGAGTAGAGGCCCGTTTGGGCGGAGTGGAGGGAGCTGGAGCTGGGGGGGCGCTGCGCGACCCCAGTACCGGCCGATTAGTGGCGCGGAAATCCGCGTCGGAGAGGGAGGGCAGGGGGGACTCGGACTCCTCCGTCATGTCCGTCACCTCGGCAAGGTCTACGACCTCCGAGGTGAGCAGGAAGCGGAGGAAAACAAAGTCCCCGCCGCCCGCCTCTGAGGAGGACGACGAAGCGGAGATATGGGACCCGACGGTGGCACCCGCCAAACGCAAGTCAAAGGCCAATCTCGCTAGATCGCAAGAACTATCTAGGAGAGGGAGGGCCAACGGAGGACCTGTGCAATCGCATCAGGGCCTCCATGTTGGCCGTGGAGAAGATCTCCGACAGGTCGAAGAACCTCAAGGGCACGTACGTGCAGTATTTGCGCGTGGCGGCCCTTGAGGCGGAGGCGGCGAGCTCCGAGCTAGCTCGGAGGGTCTCGCAGCCGCCGACTGTGGACGCACTGCAGCGCGAAAACGCGCAGTTGCGTTCGCAGCTCTTCGACCTGTCGGCCAGGCTGGAGCGGCTGACAGAGGAGCTGAGCGCCTTGCGCAACCGCGAGGCGCCTCAACCTCCGTCGGTCGCGGGCCCGAGCCAGACCGCGGGTCCCAGTGGGGCAGCGGGGCCGAGCAAGGCCGCTGGTGACAAGCCAGCGGCCTTCAAGAAGCCGCTGCCGCCAGCACTGCTGGAAAGGGCGTCGTCGGAGAGCCGGTTGATGGAGCGCATCAGCGCTCTAATCGACCGGAAGCTCTCCGAGTACATGGCGCCCGCACCAGCAGCTGCTGGCAGGAGGGGCCGCTCAAGCACCACCGGCCCGACGACCGCAGCCGAAGGCCACCGCGCCTTCGGCGTTACAGGCGGAGGCCCAGCCGTCTCCCGTAGTGGAGACCTGGGCAACGGTCGTCGGCCGAAAGGCGAAAAAGGCTTCGGGCAAGGCCGCCAAAAAGGCGGCCCCTGCATCGAAGCCCCAGGCGAAAAAAGCGGCTCCTAGAGCAGCGGCGAAGCCGAAGCCGGCAAAGCCGGGTAGACTGCCAAATTCGGCGGCCATCACTGTGACCGTGCCGGACGGCAGTGGTGTCACATACGCTGCAGCCATGGCAACTGCTAAGCAGAAGATCAGGCTCGCGGACTGTGGCATCGACACCGTCCGGCAACGAAGAGCGGTGACGGGGGCCCTGATACTGGAGGTATCGGGCCCCGACTGCTCTTCAAAGGCGGATGTATTGGCCGCCAAAATGCGGGAGGCGCTGGCTGACATGGCCGTGCACATCGCACGTCCGATGAAAACTGGCGAGCTGCGAGTGATGGACCTCGACGACTCCATTACTCCAACGGAGGTGGCAGCCGCGGTAGCCCAGCAAGGGGGCTGCCAGGTCACGGACGTAAAGGTGGGCGAGATTCGTCGCTCACCTTTGCGTCTGGGATCGCTGTGGGTGCGGTGTCCACTCGCTGCGGTGCGAAAGCTGGCATCAGCAAATCGCATCTGCATCGGGTGGACGGCCGCCAAGGTCGAGATTTTAGCCGCAAGACCACTTCAGTGTTTCCGGTGCCTTGAGCTGGGGCATGTGCGTAGCACATGCTCCTGCGAAAAGGACCGGAGCACGCAGTGCTACTCTTGCGGCGAACCCGGCCACAAAGCCAGGCAATGTACGGCCAGCGCCTTTAAGTGCCCGCTGTGCGCAGACCTTGGTCGCCCGGCCAACCATCGGTTGGGGACCAAGGGCTGCGCGCCGAAGAGAGGAAAGAAAGGGAGAGGGAGTAGGCAGGCTCCCCCCTCCCAAGGCCACACCCAGTGCGCCGGAGGCCATGGAGGCCTCACCTTCAGTGTAAAGGTGAGGATCCTCCAGGGCAACCTGAACCACTGTCGAGGGTCGCAGGACCTGCTTATGCAGACCCTCGCGCAGTGGTCAGTGTCTCTGGCTGTGGTGGCAGAGCCTTACCAAGTCCCGGACCATCCTCGCTGGTTCGGCGACGACGGAGGCTCTGTCGCCATTTACTGGGGTGGTGGCGCAGGGACCCGCCCTGTTCCTTACTCGTTAAGGGACAGGGCTACATTGCGGTGCAATGGGGTTCCCTGGCAGTTGTGGGCTGCTACGTCTCTCCCAACTGTACCCTCGCCGCTTACGAGGCGTACATGGATGCGGTGGGCGACTGCGTTCGCAGATGCTCGCCGCGTCCAGCGCCAGTCCTGGTGACTTCAACGCTCATTCCAGAGCGTGGGGTGTGCCAGGACAGCGCGCGGGGAGAGACCGTGCAAGAGTGGGCGGCGGGACTGGACCTCCGGCTTCTAAACCGGGGGTCCGTCAGCACCTCCGTGCGTTGGCAGGGAGAGTCGGTCGTCGACTTGTCGTGGGCGACTTCCTCTGCCGTACGCATGGTGTCGGGATGGAGAGTGGCGGAGGAGGTGGTCACACTATCTGACCACCTCCACATCATGTTTGATGTGGCCCTCCGTCCTCCCGCAGGTGCTGCCCGCCGGCACGGTAGCAGCCAACCGCGGCGATGGTCCCTCAAGCGGCTCGATGCTGACATGCTCGAGGCCGCTGTCATCGTCGCGGCATGGACAGATGGGGTCTTGCCCGATCCCGAACAAGAGGCGACCTGGTTCCGGAGCACAATGACGTCGATTTGCGACGTCGCGATGCCCCGGGCCGGGTCCCCTTAAGCTCCGGCGGTGTACTGGTGGTCGGAGGCCATAGAGCAGCTATGCGAGGACTGCTCACGGGCCCGACGCCGGTACACCAGAGCCCGTAGAAGAAGGCGAGCCACAGCCGACGAAACGGCGAGAGCTTATGCGGGGTATAGAGGCGCCACGATCGCTCCAAAGCGCGATCAAGGAAGCGAAGGCTCGATCCTGGAGCGACTCCTCGAGGGGCTGGAGAGGGACCCATGGGGGCGCCCGTACAAGATTGTACTGGGCAAGCTCAGACCTTGGGTCCCTCCGGTGACGGAAACCCTGGATCCTACATTCGTGGAGAGTGTGGTAGACACACTCTTCCCAAGGATCCAGGGACCCAGCCCTGCACCCCCAGCGATACCGTCGGACCGTACCATCTGGTCCGACGAGCTGGGGGTGACTGCCGAGGAGTTGGATCGAGCCACGGGGCGCCTCAGGGCCCGCAACACAGCACCCGGCCCAGACGGGATTCCCGGAAGGGCTTGGGTGCTGGCTCTCGCCGCTGGCCTGAGGGGGAGACTTAGACGGCTATTCACCAGCTGTCTGGAAGTCGGAGTCTTCCCTTCGGGCTGGAAGGAGGCTAGGATGGTGCTAATCAAGAAGGACGGTAGGACCGCGGAGTCTCCCTCCGCGTACCGACCCATATGTCTGCTGGACGAGGCGGGCAAATTATTCGAGAGAATAATTGCCGCCCGCCTCAACTCGCGCCTGCGGCAGGTAGGCCCCGACCTCTCGGAATGCCAGTACGGCTTCCGGCAGGCGCGGTCGACCGTTGACGCGATCCTCCAGGTCCGTCAACGGTCGGGGCAGGCAGTGACCCGGGGTGGCGTGGCGTTGGCCGTCAACCTTGACGTTGTCAACGCCTTCAACACGCTGCCCTGGGAGCGATTAGGAGGCACTGGTGTACCACCGCGTGCCTCCTACCTGCAGCGCATCGTCGGGGCGTACCTGCATGGCAGGTGCATCCAGTATATGGGTCGGGACGTGTTCCATCGGAGGGAGGTGAATTGCGGGGTTCCGCAGGGTCTGTGTTGGGGCCTGCTGGAACCTCGCATATGACGCGGTCCTTAGGGTCGGTCTCCCCGTCGGCGTGAGTGTCGTCTGCTATGCAGACGACACGCTAGTATTGTCGGACGGGAGGATTTCGATAGCACCATCCGGCTCGCCGAGCTTGGGTGGCATGCGTCGTGGACAAAATCCACGAGCTGGGTCTACGGGTAGCGCCTCACAAGACTGAGGCGCTATGGTTCCACAAGCTCCCAAGAGCTAGGAACCGCCCAGCCGGTCGGTCCGCGTAGGTGACGTGCAGGTCCGGGTGGGGTCGACGATGAAATATCTCGGCCTCACGCTGGACAGTCGCTGGGGCTTCGAAGTGCACTTCGACCGCTTGGTCCCCAAGATCGATAGGGTAGTGGGTGCTCTGCATAGACTGCTGCCCAATCTTGGGGGCCCCAGGAAGGAGTCCGCCGCCTCTACGGAGGTCTCGTGCGATCCATGGCCCTCTACGGGGCGCCCGTGTGGTGTAACCGCTTCACGGGCGTCCGGCGCTGCAGAGCTAAGCTCCCAGCCTGCAGCGCAAGATGGCCATTCGGATCGCACGAGGATACCGTACAGTATCTTACGAGGCGGCCGCTATCCTGGCTCGGTTCCCGCCGCTCGACATTTTGGCGGAGCTGGACGCGCGCGTTTACACGCGCGTCCGGGCCGTCGACGGCGGGCCCGGGCCGACCCTGGATGCGGGAGAGGTGCGTCGACAGGAGCACAGGCGGGCGATAGAGGTGTGGCGCGAGCGGCTCTCGGAGCGACGTTGCTCGCGCCAACGCATCGTCTGTGCCTTCCTGCCGAACTTCGAAGCCTGGCTACGTAGGAGGAATGACGCGCACGTCACCTACCGCCTGACACAGGTACTCACCGGGCACGGGTGCTTCGGTGAGTACCTGAACAGGATAGGGCGCGAACCGACCGCGCAATGCCACCATTGTGGCTGTGACCGGGATTCCGCGCAGCACACGCTTGCCGTGTGCGCTGCGTGGGAAGCGGAGCGGCGGATCCTGGTCCAGCAGATCGGGCAAGACCTCTCCCCGCCGGCGGCAGTAGCGGCTGCGCTGGCGGGGAGATCTAAATGGAAGGCGCTGGTCTCCTTCTGCGAGTCAGTAATGGCCCAGAAGGAGACCGCAGAACGGGATCGGGAGAGGGCCGATCCCGTTCGGAGATGGCGCAGGCGGGCCGGTGGCAGACCGGCCCGCAGCCCTGTAGTTCTGGGCTCTCAAGAATAAGACTACGGTATCCCCTGCCTGTCGTACAAGGCGACTAAAAGGGGCCTCGGGTTCACTGGGCGACAAGGGTGGGGGCCTGCGTCGTCCACCAAAGTGGACCCGGGAAGAAGGCGACATCGGCTGGCCCGTGTCGCCTTGCGCTGCGAGGGCACAGGGGGGAGGGAGTAACCTCCTCCCGGGACGTGCTCTCCTTGAGCACAGTGCAGAGGGGCTCCGGTGCGTTCCACGTGAGATCCCGGAGCCCCTCGTCATGCACCGAGGAAAGGGCCACCGGGGAGGTTTTAGTGGGTAAGATCCCCACATAACCGCCGCCTTCCCCCCAGAAGGCGGGGTATCTTTGTGAAGATTTCCTCCCCGTCAACAAAAAAAGGTTCATTCTATAGTTGGGGACAGTGTTCCAATTGTACCAGAATAAGCACTGTTGTAAGCGAATACACTTACCATAATTTTTAAGTGTATTTGAGGTAAATTAAGGTATATACTCACAAGCAGTGTGCGGCGGTGATTACTACAGTATCATGTATAATAGCACCTGTACAATTCCTTCTAGAATAATCGACAAACATTACCCTGTAAATCACATACAAACAACATTGTTTTCATGTTTTTTATTATATATTGATATATGATATTAACTAATTATTAATAATTAAAATCTGATCAATTAATTTGAAATTAAAACATAAACTATTAAATAACATCGTTTTCGATCGTGGTCGATTTGAACTAATATCAAAGTTTGTAAGGTCCGTCTTTGAATATACGTTCGGTAAAAAAGATCATGATGCTGTTCTCTCTCTTTCTTTCACCTACATATTTTTTAAAAATTTTAGTTGTTGTCAAGTCATATGATTGAAGTATACTCTTTATATATAATATATAATATAATATATAATATAATATATAATATAATATATAATATAATATATAATATAATATAATATATTAAAAATACAACCGGCTCGAAGGACCATATGTTAGTGCACTAACGACGATATTACTTGGCACTGTGTATTTTTGAAATAAAACAACGTGTGGTTCTTAAGACGATTTTCATTCGACTCATTTCTCGCGCACAACTGTCAAACGTCAATCATATGACTTTGACAGTTGTTGTATTTTTAATATATTACTCACTAGCTTCTGCATCTCTTGTATACTATAAATAAAGAGTATACTATAAAAAAAATTCTATAAAAAGGGTCAGCCGAGCGTACGAACATAGGCAGTCATCATACAACTTTCGCTGTCCACTTTTCCCTATTTTCATATTAGGTCACAAATGCTTCGGGTGTTGAACCTATGGCCGTACACGGAGCACAACGCTAGTGATTTATTGTACTGTAATTCATTAGTAAAAGTGGAGCCGGAAACGATCCCGCGACCATTAGATCGTAAGGGATGGCCCTTAGGCACTAGGCTACCACTGCCCCTGGTGAACTACTTACTGTATGCAATATATGTTTAAATAGAACAAAATTTTACTCGATTAGAGCAACGAATGTGAAGTAATCATCTGGAATCGTGCTGGAAGAAGACGTCCTAATGTTACTATCATCTTTGTGTTTTTCGTATTGATGGTTCCTGTGATGTGGGGAACCAGTGACCCACTCTTCTCCAGGAGGGATATTTTCTCCTTCTTGAAAAGACCTCCCATACAAAGTCCCTATAAGTATATTTACGAGTAAAAAATAAAAAACGATTTCAAATTATATCAGTGACGAAAAAAGTTAAAATTACAGTAAACAGTTATAATAATGTCGACTTATTTCAAATTAGTGACACCTCCATAGGCGCTTCCCGAAGTGGCACTCAAAGTTAGTTTAGCTTTTTGAATGTCCCTTAGATTATCTGTGAAATAGCTACCGACCGAGATTCGGCCCTCTCGGGCACCTTCGGATCGTAACGTCACGCGTAACATAGTAACCGTCCAAGCCGAGGTTACCCCTCACCGGGGGGACCCTAGTGTCGAGTTACTAGCGATAGAGGTTCAGGCTAAGCGACCTAAGAGCTATGCCACCTCTCAATCCGGTGAAGCAGTCAAGGCCAGCTTCTCTGGCCAATCTGCGTAGTTCGCCAATGAAAATAAATAATAATAATAACAAAATGCCTCCATTTGTAAGCTTAATTTATTTAGTGATGTTCTGTCTGCGGGACCATAAAACACTTCATTAATACTTCGTAGAAACGAATTGGGATTTGAGAAATGTATAATTGCGTGCGACTGTACCACATACGCAGCTATCCCTTCCTCGTTTCGTTCAGCGCTAGAGTTATTTGCCGCCTACTTTACCTGCTAATTAGTGCTCTATCTGTAAATTATACACCGGTACTGTATAACTGTAATTTTTCCTGTAATAAATATATAGGTCCCGCTGATGAGAACGTGGCTTCTCCTTAAAGAGTGTAAAAGGGCATAAAGGGCGTAAAGTCTGTCAATCGCCCCTAGTGCGGATTGGCAGACTTGACATGTCCAAGAAAATTTTCTAAGACATATAGGTTTCCTATATGTAAATACACTCATAAATACAATCATACATACACTCATACATACACTCATACATACACTCATACATACATCCATACATACTTATAGGCTTTTCGTCACCACCTGCCGAGTAGTAAACCCGTTTAATGAAAAAAAAATCAAAATTGTTACATCAAATAACGATTGATTAATTAGTGCATACATGACTTGATAACTTTTTTAAAGTCGATTAAAAATCAAATAATTATTGTGTAAAGTTAATCGCCGAGTGTGATGAAATATGGAACAGTTTTTTACGTTGCGTGGCATTTCAAAAGTCGATTATAGAAATGCAACTAATAACAAAATGGCTTACGGGAATTTTTTTTTTAAATGAAAAGTTGCAAACGAGCATACGGCTCACCTGATCTTATGTGATCACCGTCGCCCATGAACATCCACAGCACCAGAGGAGCTGTAGGTGCGTTGCCGACCTTTGAGATAGGAATAGGCTCGTTTCTTGAAGGTCCCTAAATCGTAAACGTTCGGAAACACCGCTGGCGACAGTTGATTCCACAAGTTGACAGTGCGTGGGAGAAAGTTACGCGAAAAACGTACAGTCGTTGAACGCCAACCATCAAGATGGTGGCGGTGGAATTTGGAATTCTGCCGAGATGTGCGGTAATGGAAATCGGTAGCTGGGATGATTCCGAACAATTCCTCAGAACACTCCCCATGGTAAATGCGATACAGGATGCAAAGAGAACCGACATCTCTTCGCTGACTCGTAAATAACTTTGCGTACATTGATTTGTGTATTGGTGTGATAGTTTATAAAGAGTGAATAATAAATTACATTATGTATCTTACCATTATATACTTGTGCCTGTACAACACATACTAACTGAAAAATTGCAAGACGATAAAATGCAGCTAAGCATAAGACGTATTCGATTTTCTGTATTAATTTCATTTCTACGAATGTTGCCAGTTATTACATTAATTTTTAATTAAAATTCAGATTCAGTTTTGTGTTATTCTGATGAAATGTTGGAGTAATGGCGTCAATCATGCGTTTGTTCGACACTCACGACAACTAACACAAATGTCTCTGAAAGGTTTGGGATTTGGCAGCACGAAATGGTCGAGGAACATTGACATAGACATAGACATTTATTTATTGGCATCACAATACAAAAACACATCACAGACTGAATATAACACACATTAAAAAAGAATGAAAAATAGACAAAACACAGTTAAAGTTACACGGACAAATAATACAAAACATATGATGCCAATATCGGACACCGTCTCAGCATATGCTGTCACAAGGCTGCGACGGCGCTGATTGACTCGATCGGTTTGGTTTGAGCCCGCTGAATAGCGGATATATAGGCTCGCCACCTGTCTTATTTTAAACATTTTAAAAGATTAAACCACCTCTTTGGAGGGAAGGCGGGGTTATGAGATTTCTACTCCGCGGTGGCCATCTTTAATCCACTGTGAGGCTCCGGGATCTCTAGCGGTAACTTCTCGGGTCCACTTATAACGTGACAAATTGTCGCCCTCTATATACATATGTACTAATAAGCTTAGGGAAAATGGAACAGAAATGTTGTCTAAAATATAAACGATGTGAAAGCTTACTATAACATTTAGGTATAAACTTGCCGTTGTTCTTTAAGTACGCCTCGTAGAAGGATGGAAGGGGATTAGTTGGTAGTTCTATTAATTTATCTCTCAGCTGCAATGCTGTAAAATAGTTAAGCTGAACACTCGGTATCTTGCGCTCCCGTCGTGTACAGTCGTTGCCCTATTTAAACTTTTTATTTTCTCATGTTGCAGGCGAATTAGAAACATTTGTACTGTACTTTGATCGAGGTAAACGAGGTGTTCATAGTACGCTACCAACCCGAGTGCGATCTCCGCTGCAGGCACCAATGAATTTTTATATTGCAAGTTGATGATTTAACATGCGCTCGGCGGTGTAGAAAAACATCGCGAGGAAACCTTCTTGTGTTAGAATTTTCTTATGCGTTATAGTCAGAGAAAGAAATATTACTAATATTCTTGTTAACCATTCCAACTAAGCTTAGGAGGAACTAGGCTTAGGGCTTAAGGCTTGTGCGAGGAGAAGGTTCACGTCAATAGTCGAGTGGTGGATTTGAACCTACCTTACGATTCGCAGACCGTACCCTAAGCCATTAGGCTATTGACGCTTCAAAATAAAACATGACGCGTGAATATAAGCATGTGAGTGAGGCAGTAGCGTCTAAAATAGATGTATGTAATCCAAGCGAAAATCGAACGATAGCACCGTATAGAATAATATGTAATAACGATCAATAGGCCTAAATAATTTGCTGTATAGAATATTAATAAGTTACATTAATACTATTACATAAATAATGAAGAACAAAAAATATAATACTGATTTGATGAATTCTACTTTATGTAATCTGATTATTGCTTTTCATTGTAATGAGCTTATTTTTTTGCGCGACAAAGGAAAAATTTTGCAATAATGGTTTTGTCTAAGACTTCTAGGAATAATGTCTTCTTTAAGTACTCGATAACTTAAGGGGCTTTTTTACATAATATTAATTTTTTCGTCGTTTCTGCAAACGTTCTTGTTGGGAAAAGTCTCGATCTACACCTCGAGAGACTACTAGATGGTTGGGTCAAAGGTCGGATACAGAAAGCGGTACACCTGGACACGGTACGCATCGTCAGGAGGCTTCTTTAACCACCTTGGATTGGACCCTGCACATCGCTGACTACGACACTCTGGGTCTAACTTTATTATATATTTTGTGTAGTCGTTATTATTATTTTATATTTGAAATATGTTTTACATAAATTTACAATTTAGTTTAGATCAATATTACTTTTTGTGCTTTTATTTTAGTTATATTTTAATATTGTATCTCGCCATTTATTCATTGCATGCAGTATTCACTTATAACAGCGATGGCATTAACTATGCAACTTTTCCATTGTTCTAAAAGTGTAAAAATGCTCATTGTGTTGGTGTTCAATAAATAAATAAATAATTTCTTCGAACGAAGATGTTCCGCAGTTCGTTATAAGGGAAAAATAGGACGCTACTTAATTAAGATATTTTCCGCATGAAGTACTTCACAGACTGTAAAATAAAATTGAAGTGAACAAGGGTATGAATATTTCGTCGATTCGTGTTTCGTTTCGTTTGGTAGAAGAAGTTTACAAAAATATATTTTCCATCATTGTGTAATGAAAATGAACTCTTATTAATTTATCATTAAGTTACCTTTTTGATCTTTTCGTAATTGCGTAACTGATTTTTATGGTCGTTATTCTTAACCGATCTAAAAATTAGGAGGATATCAATTGTATTTTTTATCAGACTGTGTCTATCTACTGCTGTAAGTTAAACTTACACTTTATAACATTAGATCGCTTGCCTTTGTTTAGTGAACCCAAATGCCATTTAGCTTTTTTTTTTGTTTACGGGGAGGAAATCTTCAGAAAGATACCCCGCCCTCTGGGGGGAAGGCGGCGGTTATGTAGGGTTCTTACCCACTAAAACCTCCCCGGTGGCCCTTCCACGGTGCATGACGAGGGGCTCCGGGATCTCCAGTGGAACGCACCGGAGCCCCTCTGCACTGTGCTCAAGGAGAGCACGTCCCGCGGGGGGGGGGGGGAGGTTACTCCCTCCCCCCCTGTGCCCTCGTAGCGCAAGGCCACACGGGCCAGCCAATGTCGCCTTCTTCCCGGGTCCACTTTGGTGGACGACTCAGTCCCCCACCCTTGTTGCCCAGTGAACCCGAGGCCCCTTTTAGTCGCCTTGTACGACAGGCAGGGGATACCGTAGTCTTATTCTTGAGAGCCCAGAACTACAGGGCTGAAGCTATTTAGCTTGCTTTAACCTAACAACTAGATAGGTTCCTTAGACATAAACACTAATTATATTAACGTTGAAACTTGCTTATTGTTCTGAATTCTGAGAGCCTTTAGCTGTGATTAATATTAAGTAGTCAGAGAATTTAATATACCTCATATTGGTTGATAGTTGCGTTTATATTTCTGCTCTGTGGGAATCAAACCTATGAATATTGGGATCTAAGTCGTACGTTTAGCCACTGAACTGTTACCGCCGCCATGTGTAAGTGACGACAAATAAATTCTGTTTAAATTAATGATCCCCGGTGCCGGCACCAATAAATTTGTTGTTACACTGTTATGTGCCGATTTAACACGCGCTCGGCGGTGAAGGAATACATCGTGAGGAAACCTACATGTCCTAAAATTTTTTTCTAAGAAATGTGAAGTATGCCAATCCGCACCAGGGCAGCGTGGAGGACTATGCCCTAATACCTCTTTACAGAGAAGGCCTGTGCCCAGCAGTGGGACATGTATAAAGGCTGTACCGCTAACTTTTTAAAATTCAGTTGACAGAAAGGAAAATGTAGTACGATTTCTGTTTATTAAAATAATAGTTAACTCTGCTACAGTCTATATTTAATTTAATAATGATATAATAATATTATTTAAACCTTTCAGAGCTTTCCGCAAAACCCGTTCGTACATAGTACTTAAACTTTCTAAAATCTACAAGTTTTCTTAAAAATAAAATTTCAATTTCAAACACACTGTTTATTTTTCATTTATTCTCTACATGTCATGTCCAATGCCAAAACAAATTGAATTTACAAAATGACTAGCTAGTCATAATATTTATCTGGCACAGGCCTTCTGAGTACAAGAGCGTAGTCCACCACACTGCCCTAGTGTCGTAGTACGTTTTAGCCTTGTACCGTAGTCAAGATATGCTGGATTTCACGATGTTTTTCTACATCTCAGAATTACAAAACCGTTAAAAAGCTCGTCGTCTGGCGCCGTCGAGCGAGCTCTTATGTTGCGTGCCGTAGAGCCTCTTAAGGGGTTGAGCTCCGAATGGTGGAGAAAGGCCCTGATAAAGAACTTGTAGGGAGTCAAGAAGGTGCGTGTGGGGCCACACGACCACGCGTACCCTCCCGCGTTTCGGCCCATATAACCGCGAGGTTGGTGGGGCCATGGGAGGTGGTGGGTAGAATACATCTCAGAGTATGTATTTAAATTTATATATAACATATAAATAAAACATTTTAAATGTTACCCTATTTAATTACATTCTTATTAGTAATATGTATTAAATAATATTAGAACCTATTGAACCTATTTCACGAAAAGTTTTACCAAATTTGTACTGTCTGTGCAAAATTAATACAAAAGGTTTAAGATGTATTTTAAAGTTACAGTTACAGAAACGACCTTTATATATGTTCCACTGCTGGGCAAGGGATTATTTGTAAAGAGAATATAAGGACATAGTCCGCCACGCGGCCTTAGTACGGATCGGCAGACTTCGCATGACTTTCTAGGATATATAGGTGTAGACGACCGGCCAGCCGACCGAGCGAACCCGGGAACATGATATAGTTTATATTAGTATATAAGTATTTATGTATAAGTTCCCAGGGATTCGCAACCATATAATATTAAGGTAAATTGTAAATAGATCAAAGCATGAGACCGATCCGAGGATCGGTCTCATAAAATTGTATAGAATCAAAGATAAAGAGCTTATTGGGCATATTGCTCTAAATTGCTAGTTTTATGATTTGCCGTTAACAATTCTAGGGCTATAAACGTTGCACATGGCAACGTCAGGCATTGTTTTATTTTACAAATGCCGAATTGAATAGAATAATTAAGTTATTGGAAAGCGTCCTTTGCTAAATTCCCGCTTCGGTTAAATTGTATTTTTTATTAATATTGTAACTATGAGACGGAGCGGGGGTAGAGCCCATCTTTGGATATTTAAGGTGGTACATAGAATTTGCAAGCATGATTATCTGTTGAACCATAGTGAGACTGTTGCTCTGAACCTCAATTGAAAGAACGTTTAATTAATAGTAAGCAACGTGATCTAAAGACAGACCGCTGCTCTGAACCGAACCTCATGATTATTAGTCTGAACTCTTGGTTGAACGAACCAAATTAATTATTAAGCAACGTGATCTAAAGACAGACCGTTGCTCTGAACCGAACCTTATAAGTAGATGATTATATGTTGAACTACTGTGAGCTGAACTGTGCTCTGAACCTTGGTTGAACGAACCAAATTAATTAGAACGCAACGTGATCTGGTGAAAGACCGTTGCCCTGAACCGTAAGTGAACTGAACCTTATTAAATAGTGAACTTTATTATAACTGAACCGTTGTTATATGTGAACCTTTATTATTGATGTGAACTTTGATTATTGTGAACCTTTTGATTATTGAACTTTATGTGTTTAGTTTGTAATGTATATTGTGAATTAAACATAGAACTGAACTTCCGAACCTTTTAATACAGTCCACTGAACCTTGAACCGAACTTATATATACAGTCCACTGAACTCTCAGAACGAGAGAGCGAGTGCACGCGCATATGTATGTGTGCGTGTGCATCTGAGCTGTCCAAGAGGACCACTGTTGTGCGAGTCGCCTACAATAGGTTTCCTCACGATGTTTTCCTTCACCGCCGAGCGCGTGATAATAAGATCTCTTTTGTTTTATATTAATTTAATGAATGGTTTGTTTTATTTTTAAATATACAGTCTTACAAATAAAAATGAGTTATAACATATTTATTCCACCCTTAAACTAAGTTTAGTTAAACCAGGAATAAATTAAGAATAAGCTGAGAATAGTTTACCAGAAATAAATCCGGAATAACTATGGTTTATCTATTCTTCTTTTACGTCAAAATGCACGAGTTGGCAACAGCGCAATCAAAGAGAAACCATAATAAAAAAATAATTGCAGTCTATATAGTAGTCTATGATGTATCTGTCAATGTGTGGCGGTTATAAAAATATCCTATACTTTATACATAGATAGAAGATAATCCACTTCCACGCTTGTCGCTTGGCTTGTGTTGTAAGAGACCTTTCAAATAAATGGCCAAGAAATATTATACCACTTTTAGAAAACCGATATTTTAATCGAAACTAATAATCTACATTAAAAAAAAGGGTTTTCCCATCTTTTAAATATTTTTACATTTTTTGGAGTCTGAATGATATTTATTAAGTCATTTACTGTTTCTACTTCCTCCATTGCCCTTAATTCCATAATAAGTAAATTTAAATGAGCAAACACAAACACAAATCGTGGTATTTTAAATGTTATACTGGACTTAAACAAGGGTGTACGTCGTTATAACTTCGGAATAACGATTGTATGAAAGAACAACGTTATACCAGGTATAACATATTCTTTGTTTATTA